>JAPVCB010000015.1:0-53801 GCA_029606185.1 Paecilomyces formosus | reverse complement strand
AAAAAAAAAAAAAAAAAAGGTATGGATGGATGGATATATTGCGAGCCCCGAAACGCCTTTCGCCTTGTTAAACCGCCCTTTCCGATGTAAAGGTCATAGAGCGCCGTATCTGTCCGTCGAAGAAAGGAAGAAAGAAATAACAGAGTCAAGTTTGTAGACCTGGGAAGGAAAGAGAAAACGCATGCGTCCAGAACTCCAGAGACCCTTAGAGTGAAAACGCCATCATTAAACCTGGATTCGTGTCGAAATGGACTGGAAAAGAAAAAGAGAAAAAAAGCCGGTCACATATGTTCGACGACATCTGCAGCGCGACCGGCTCTTTCTGCCTTGCCCAACGTCGTGGCCAGAGCTTTGGTGCCTCCACCAGAGTCCGATTCATCGTGTTCATCACCGACCACAGCCTCGCCCTGTAGTCGTAGGAGGGTCCGCAGCGCGTCACTGTACACTTCTGCCATCTCGCCGTTCCGCCAGCGGGCCTCTTCCTCTGCTGTGCCGAGGGGTACGGAGAGCTTCCACTGCTGCTTGATGCGCGGGCTGCGCCGTAGTGGTCTCTGTGTTGTGCTGGTGCCATCTTGAGACTGGTTGGTGTTGTCGTTGTTGTTATTGTTATTGCTATTACTTTGCCCGTCTTCCGTCTTCGTCGCGTCCGTCATCTGCACGTCCGAATCATCCCGGTCCGTCTCGATATTTTCGTCGTCTTCTTCCTTTTTAAACTCCTCATCATCTTCCTGTAGAGCATTGTTCAATTCCTGCGCGTAATTCTTGGCCGCCCGTCCGGGCGCGTCTCGACGCAGTTGAGCAACGGTCGTAGTGAGGGACTCGAGCTGCGCGTAGAGCGACGTGAGACGCGAGGCCAGCTTTCCGTCGTAGGGCTCGTATTCGACAGTTTCTGGAGTGGTGAAGGAGTTTGGAAATGGGAATTGGGCGGAGGAGGAGTCGAGGCCGTTGATTTCGATCGAGGAGGATGCCGTCGTGAAGGTGCGGTTGATGAACTGGCCGCCGTGCGTGTTAGTTTGAACTCGACTTGCCCGTTCGCGCAGGAATCCATTGCGTTTGGGGTTGAATTCGATTCAATTCGAATTACAGTGCTATGACTCACCTCATCGACTAGCTCTCGGACACGCTCGCGCATGGGATCCGGTTCATTACCGCTGGCGGAGGGGGGAAGATGCAGATCGAGCTTGCGGCGGGAGAGGGCAACGGTGTTGGTGTAGAGATAGGACAGGTCCGCCGGGGACTGCAGCTCAATTTTGCGATAGTGCGGCGCAGCCATGGTGCAATAATGCAGCAGGCTCGTGTTCGAATGGCGCTGATGGTATGGAACCTGCAGTGTCGAGGAGTAAGGTTGGCAGCGTGCAGATGGAGAAAAGCATCAAAGTAATAGCTAATTAGTAGCGACGGATGACAGTCTGGCTATCTGAGTTCAATAGACTAAGCATCTAGCCGAGAAAAGAGGAGATTGTTTATCGGGTGCCTGAGGGGGAAAACGAAAAAGGCAGATGAGAGAGAGACAAGCAACCAGACGAACTGGAAGCGGGCTGGGCCAAGAGGATGCTAAACTGCGCACGGTTAGCACGATATACTCTATCAGATACTCTATCATCTAGAAAGTGACGATCGGCGTGTTCACTATGTCATGGGGCTGGAATTCCGCCCACTTTCAAGGCTGTGGTTCTGGTTCAGCACTCTTCGATCTCCGCATCTGGCTTTCGTCCATAGTATTCCTCAAAAAGGGCTTTTTTCTTTTCCTTCTTTTTTCTTGCATTAATCCCACTCGGTCGCTCCTTTGTCGTTCATTTAAACTATCCTTTCTACTGCCCGGTATGGAACTTGACGTTGCTCGTTAGACAACTATTCCCCCGGGTCTTGCTATCCTTCCTTTATTCCTACGCCTGAAGATCTACGAACCAAGCAACTATAAGCTTTGCTGTGGCGGTCTTTCGGGACGTGCTATCCGAGATGCCAGTGGCACTTTGTGGCCAGTGACAGTGACAGTGATCGTGAGAGTGCGAGAGAGCGAGAAAGAAGCCCAAGTCCCAGCTGGATAACGGTGCATGACGATGATGCAACCGGTACCGAACATTGCTCTCATCGATAAAACCGCCCCGGTACAGCCTTCAGATGATGAGGGCCCTCTATCACCAACGGGGGCAGGGCCTGCGTCCCTTACCTTAACCAAACGGCTCACTGGTAGCTCCATAAGGAAAAGACGAAAATACGCAAAATGGCAGCAGGATAAACTGGGGCTGAACGCAGACGTCTCTGTCAGCAGGGTTCATTCGCGCGCGAGCAGCGCTTCTCGCAGAGAACGACCGCCATCAGACTGGGATTGGGATACGGATGGCAGCTTGTCGGGAAGGGATGAGGAGCGGCAGAATATCGACGCAGCAGACTTTGCCCGTACGGCGAGTGACAGCCAGACAGACGAAGGCCCATCAAAAACGGAAACTGCTGATCTTGTAGGAAACAGCCAACTCGACGTGCTGTATGAAAACCAGCGGGGTACGTTCTTCTTCGGCATTCCACTTTACTCCCATAAATCCCTCCTGAATCTTGATCCCGCCCCGTGGGTTACGCAAGACTTCAAAGAAAGTCCAGTGGATATCACAAATGCGCAGGTACCAGACCCAAGCTGGGAGTGGGCCTGGAAGACGTGGTATGTCGACATGTCGGGCGATGTCGACGAAGAGGGATGGGAATATTCTTTCTCCTTCTCCATAAGGAAGGCGTGGCATGGAACGCATCCTTGGTTCCATTCCTGGGTGCGCAGACGACGCTGGGTCAGGCTCAGAGTCAAGAAATTTCCAAAGCGGACGGAAAGAGAAGGACAGTCCGGGTTCGAGATGGCGCACATGTTTAATGAGGACTACTTCACCATCCACCCGAACCTTCTGAATATGGCGAGCAGAGAGCCCAGCATAGGGCGAGGAAGCATTGCTAGGCCGACAGAGGTTCATAAAATCGAGGAGGAAGAGTATCATTTCAACGAGATTGGGGACATCCCAACCTTGATGCAAGCTGTGAAACATGCCATCGTGGACCGTGAGAAGATCACCGCTCTCAAAAGATTTGTCCAAGAAGGAGGAGAAGAGCTCCATTATCTCCCACCAAAGGTATGGCCCTGAATACCGCTGCGAGTCTTGACGAAATGTGCTGATGGTAGTGATCCAGGTACCTGAGATAGTGTCCCTCCTCGTCTTTCAGACATCCCGATGGCAGTTCTACAACTACCTACAAGAAGTAATCGAAGAGGAGTCCAAGGATTTAGCCGGCAATGACATGTCCCCAGAGGCAGTCACAAAAAGACGACGGATAGAAAATCTGTCCACAGCTGCAGAAGAGGTGAAGAACCATACAACAGGACCTGTTGTCCTTCCTGATACCCAGGGCCCAGCTGGTGGCAAGACGGATCTGCCGCCGTCCTGGGCTCAATACCGACTATTATCACCGCCGGGGAAACGAGAACCAAGCTCAATGATGAGCGGGTTCGTCGAGATCAAGGGCATTCCAGAGGAAGCCGAAGTTGGAGACGACGATCATCGCATTCATATCCGACGGTCATAATTCGTTCGCTGTCCATTTCATATTTTTAGTAGTTAAAACAAAACTCCTGCGGGAGCATAGAAACACGAGAATAAAAAATTCTATAATTCACTATTCCACGCTGAACGAATTCAATAAATAACCAGACAATAGTTAGTTGATAGTTGTCCCAGATATAAGCACGCGGGGAGCTTCCGTGGTCGGAGCTTTCGAGTCGGCCAAGCGGCTCGACTGCCGGGATTGGCCAACTGCGCAACTCGGCCATCGCGAATAAATTTCCCAACAGCCAGCAACAACATCCAAAACTCCCCAGACGCCACCGGTTTGCAGACCACATTGGACATTGTCCATGACTTCCACACTTCCTTGTGGTCTCCCCCATGTTTTCGCGCAGCCAGCCCTGTCTGAGAAGCCGTAGAGTCTCTACCGCCTTGGACAGCGTCGCTGTCGCTTCCAATGAACCGCCTCTACTCTTCCTGTACCCCCGTTGGTTCACCTCTACCACGAGGAATGACCGTCCAGCTGCTGCGATAAATCCCCGTCGACTCGGTCCGGATAGCAGACGACCTCCTTTTCTTTCTTCACGATGTTGTCCTAAGTGCTGCTTGCCTACAAGCAGCTCGACCGGACGATGGCTCTCGTCTGCAGCTACTTCGTCGAGCAGCAGCGTCGCCGAAGCCCAGTATAATGAGGGGAGGGCGGAGACCTCTTCTGCGCGGGATGGAGGCCGGGAAAAGGTGTCCTCGAACGATCCCAGTGACGGTCTCGGGCAAACGCCCACCATCAACAATGGAGTTGCGGTCGACGATGTCTCGTCCCGAATAATGCCTGAGTCGAACAGTGACTTTACAAAAAACCCTCCGCAGTCCACAGTCGACCTGCCTGCTGTGAGTGAAGAGATGTCGAGTGAACAGCGTGTTCGCAGAGTCGCCGGGGCTTCTACCAAAGAGAAGCGTCCTAAGACGCGGCGGAAACCTAACACAAAGAGGCCAGTTGTTTTTCACAGACATATTCTTGTCAATCTTGCCGAAAGATTGTCCCCGACAGAACGCAAGAAGCTGAGATACGGACGCCATGTCTCCAAATATGCTAAGGAACGGCTACAGTCGCGGAAACCCGTTCACTGGACGGACCTTGTGAAACGCTTGGACGACCTCGAACAGGATACTCGCGTGTGGAGCAAGCATGTCAGGCATAAGGTCCTTCATTTACCAGAAGAAACCGTTGCTCTTATGGCCGGTATGCTCAGCATGGAGGAGAATATCTGGCATGTGCCTATTCGTAACGGTTGCCAGATTCGTGTGCTAGATCCGGCAGAGAGTGAGGGGCTTCATCGGAAGGTCATTATAACGGGTACCAAGCGGGTCATCGAATTAGTTGAAAGTGGGATTCTGAAGGCGCAAATACGCCAGGAGAGAGGTGATCCTCTGGTGGAGGTCCAAAAATCACCGGTTCCGATCGTACCTTCTGTGGAGGCGATGCAGCGCCGGGGTTTAACTGCACCACTTATTCGAGGTGTCTGGTCCAGGGACCGTGATGGTGTGGCGCAAAAAAGAAACACACTTGAGCCCCTGGGCCCAGAGCAAATCCTTAAACCTGAAATGTTCACTATCAAAAAGTTCGCCGAGTACGTTGAGGATATTGTTACATCTGCTGATGCGCACTATTCATCGAAAGATCTCCGTGACAGTGCAGGAGTCCAGCACCAGCAGAAGGTAGAAAAGATAATCGTGGATCTCTTGTACGATGAAGCCAACCAGAAGTTCGTCTCGACGGGTGCACTGAATATGGCTCTCGACTATTTATGCAGGCATGAATTCTTGAGTTCTGCCCGTCGCATACTAGGAAAATGTGAATCCGTGGCATCAGCAGACACATACAACATCCTCTTGCAATCGGCCGCTAACCGACAAGATCTCAACGTTTTCCATTACATTCTACAGTCCATGGCTCGACTCCATGTTCAACCTAATGACAAGACCTGGATTGCCTTTCTCCAATGCATCGTGTCACCCAATATCAAAGCAAAAGTGGTGAACTACATGGAGTCAAAAGGACTTTTGCAGCGGTCTGAGACTCTCCGCAGTGCTCTCCAACTGACGGTCTATGATTCTTTGCTCTTCCATCTCGACAGCGGTGGAGATATCGCCGAGTTTATACAGATGTTGAATCAACACTATGGCAAAAAGTGGCAGTCGGCATTAATAATAAACCAGATGCTGCGACAGTTACTAGTGAAGAAGGACGTTTCAGCAATGCTGCAGCTTGCTGAGATATGCGAGACACAACGACTGCCTGTTGACAGCATGACTCTGAAACTGATGGTCACATTCTTTTCGGGTGATATCCAGAAAGCGTTGTGGTTTATATTCCGTTATACTAATCCCCATCGGCACCGTTTCGACTCTAGGACACTGGAGAAACTGTTTCTCATTGCGTTCAAAGACAAGAGTCTGAACGTTTGTCGGGTGATTTGGCGGTATGCATGCACAAAAGGGATTGTCAGCCACAAGATGAAAGACGCCGTTGTGAGAACCACATTACGAAACAAAATGAAGGAGAGTGGTAACCGTATCAACAACATGTGGGAGGTTAACTCCGGGAAAGTCATCGTTGGTCTCGAGCTTGGCCAGGAAGATGGGATTAGCCTCCCTGATGGGATTATGAGTCTGGTCCCTAATGGGTTCGAAGATAATCCTGCGGCATCCCTCATCGGGCACAGGCCTACATTATCGGACCGCAAAAGACAGAGAGAACTAGCACTTGCTCTCGTCAGACGAGACATGGAAGCAGGTCCAATGTACCACCTTGCAGAGCCTCTGGCCTATTTGCTGGAAGCTGCTGCTGTTTTGGATAACCAGTGGAACCTTACTCCGCGGCCCTTGTCATGGTTTCTTCAAAACACGTTGCGGGTGCCGATCGAGAAGAGGATCTATGTTTCACCAGATGGACACCGCAGGTATCACTGATATATCTCACGGGTCTGATAGCTTGGGTAGATTTCATGTACTCGCATTTCTCTGTGGCGCTTTTTGACTATGTTATATATATGTGCATGCTGATCTTAGCGGGCGTTTTCAAAGCATATACAGCTGTACATACAACATTTGTCTCTCCTGTATATTACATTTCCGTTGGGAATTGAACCATGCAGATATCGAATGTCTTAATGGGTATAAGATTTTTAATATCTAACCTACCACGACTTCGCAGAATCCAATATGAGATGTGCCGTCTGTTGATCTAGAAGAATTGGATGCACCAAGTTTATCGATTAACATCTTCCAAATGCATCCCTCGCAGACAGATCTGGTGAGCATTCATGAACGATATAAACGATCCAACACACGCGTAGCAATCATAAGTCATTATCTCCCATTCTCGCCAAGTAGCGGAGCTCCAGTATCAGTGGGACCAAGTCCAGCATCCATACCGACAGGAGCATACGGATCGAAGTCTGGCTGCATGGAGCCAACTCCTTCCTTGAGATACAGGACGAGACGATATGCGGAATTGCCGTTCAGATAGTATCGATGGAGGCGCTTACTGCGGAGAAAGCCAAGACGTTCGTAGAGCTTCATGGCGGCGGTATTGGAGATTTCGGTTTCGAGCGCAATCTAGAAAAAAGTAGGGATTAGCAAGAGTAAAAGAAAAAGAAAAGGTGTCGTATCCACGGTGGAGGTGGAGGTGGAGGATAGATCAAAACGCACCTCATCTGCATTCCGCTCGATCATCGCATCGATCGCCATCCGCACCAGCTTCGTCGCGATCCCTTTCCCTCTATATTCCTCCTTGACAGCCAGCATGGCGATGTATCCTCTGAGAGGACCGCCACGGTGCGGTTCCAGCTTCGACACCACCACCCCGACGAGGTTATCCTGGTCGTCCATGGCCATGAAGCATAGGTCCCCCCATTGATACAGGAAGTAGCGGTAGACGTAGATACTGTAGGGCTCCGACAGGTCCTTGGAGATCAATTGCCTCATCGCAGCGACGTATTCATTTTCCCGGGCGCTGTCGTACTGCACGTACCGGAGCTCTGGTGCGGTAGTCGGCTTTGTGGTCGAAGCAGGCGCATCTTGGCTCATCACGTCCGCTGATGCGGGCTCATCGGAGGGTTGAACGGCAGTCTGGACGGGAGAGAAGAGGAGCGAGGATAACTGACTAGCGACTGTTTGGATACCTGGTGGTTATCTGCGGTGCCTGATCTGATCTGGTCTGGGCTGCGGGATTCTAGACGATCGGCGGTGGGTGTGGCTTTGTCTTGTCCGTCCAGTAAATTTGCACGGCTGCAGGAACAGCTGGAGAGAGACGGAGATGTCTTAAGTGACTGGTAGTTAGGCTGGTTAGCTATCGTGACTCTGCGGAGGGGCTGGGTCAGGCACTTGCGGATTGATTCCCCGGCGAACGCTGTCCGTGTGGAAAGTCAAAGATGAGAATAGTAGTATAGCTGATCCCGATAGTTAAGATAGACTAGCTATATTATCTGCATAAATAGTTCAACCTGTTCGTTGTGTCGCATGACGTCTTCGTCTTCTTCATGTGATTGGGCTGTAGCTTGTCCAGCGTCTCTCTCGGTCAGAGCCGCGGGTCGCACTTGAGAAAGTGTATCTTCTATCCACTGTTTTCTGATTTCCCTTTTTCATCCCTTCCCTGGACACTGTCTTTGTCTTATTCTACTCTCACTGTGGAATTCCACTCCCCAATTGATTCTCCGTTGGTGAGAATCCGCACTTGGTGTGTGCGATGTCCTTGCTTCGCCGTCGTCTGGGCAAGGATTCCAAGGTAGAGTCGCCCACTATCGATGTATCTAGCGGTGCGACCTCCGGGGTGGAAGAGGCCGCAGCCAAAGGCCAGGATGTGAGCTTGCGATCTGGCTCGAATGTGAAGAATTACGTCGCAAAACCCCGAAGCAAGCGACGAAATGGCTTTATCTTCTTCCTGGGCGGAATCTTCGGCATCTTTGTTGCCCTCTTCTTTGCGAACCAGAATGAGGTGATCAGCTTGGATTCGCTGATGGATTTGAACCTCGATGCGCTGGTAGATGTCATTCCACAGGGTATCGTGAAGGACTTCAGAGAGCTTTCGGTGAGATCCGCTTCTTTCCTCTCTTTTATTTATACCTGTATTTTTTTGGTCATATACTTACTGGGATGGTCCGGATTCTAGCAACATGAACGCGATGCTGTCAGCTACGATTCTTTCTCCGTCGGCCTGCAATTACAAGCGCAAGGAATTCGTGCAAAGCACCCTGTCATCATGGTACCTGGTGTCATATCGACTGGACTGGAGAGTTGGGGAACGAACGACGATTCGCGCCAGTATTTTCGCAAGAGGTTATGGGGCAGTTGGAGTATGATGAGGGCATTGGTCCTGGATAAAGCCGGGTGGAAGAATCACATTATGCTGGACAAAGAGACGGGTCTGGATCCCCCCGGGATCAAGCTACGTGCGGCTCAGGGTTTCGATGCTACGGATTTCTTTATCACCGGCTATTGGATCTGGAATAAGATTATTGAGAACCTGGCTTCTATTGGATATGATCCTACGAATGCGTTCACCGCCGCGTACGATTGGAGACTTTCGTACCAGAACTTGGAAGTCCGCGATCAATACTTCAGCCGCCTGAAATCCTACATCGAGACGGCAGTAGCTGTCAGCGGTGAGAAAGTGACGTTGACGTCGCACAGCATGGGATCTCAGGTCGTTCTATACTTCTTCAAGTGGGTCGAGAACGAGAAGCATGGAAAAGGTGGGAAGGACTGGGTCAATAAGCATATCGACTCTTGGATCAACATCAGTGGCTGCATGCTGGGAGCTTTGAAAGGCCTCACCGCAGTTCTTTCTGGAGAAATGAGGGACACAGCTCAACTCAATGCTTTTGCAGTCTATGGACTTGAGAAATTCTTGTCCAAGGAAGAGAGAGCGGAGATTTTCCGTGCAATGCCTGGAATCTCCAGTATGCTTCCCAAAGGTGGAGATGCGGTCTGGGGCAATTCGACATGGGCACCTGACGACCAACCCGGGCAGCCTTTCACTTATGGCAATTTGATAAATTTCCGCGAGACGAATTCCAGTTGGACCCAAAAGAATCTGACTGTTGGCGATGCCATGCCCTATCTCCTGGACCAGAGCGATACCTGGTATCGCGACATGTCACTATCCAGCTACTCTTATGGGGTGGCTCATACAACAAAAGAAGTCGAAGCAAATGAGAATGACCCGCGTACCTGGCTAAATCCTCTCGAGGCGCGGCTTCCTTTGGCTCCTGACATGAAGATCTACTGCTTCTACGGAGTCGGCAAGCCTACAGAACGCAGCTACTGGTACCAGGAAGAAAGGGATCCCTTTACCAAACTCAATGTCAGCATTGACACAACTGTCACTAATGATGAGGGTGTTGACCATGGAGTTGCAATGGGAGAGGGCGATGGAACTGTGAACTTGCTCAGCACGGGTTATATGTGCGCGAAAGGATGGCACATGAAGCGCTACAACCCCGCGAAGATCAATGTCACCGTATTTGAAATGCCACACGAGCCTGATAGATTTTCGCCCCGTGGCGGGCCAAATACAGGTTTGTCTCCTCTCGAGATGTTCAATGGCAGCTAGCGCTAACATAAAGCAGGTGACCACGTCGACATTCTCGGCCGCGCATCTCTCAATGATCTGATCCTACGCGTAGCCGGAGGGAAAGGGTCTGAGATTCCAGAGACGTTCGTCTCTAACATCCGGGAGTATGCTGAACGCGTCAAAATATACGATGACTAGCAGTCCACAGACAAAGCTGGTTCCCTGCTCTAGATTATATCCATATGCTTTCCAATTTTGTACTTATGCCCTGATTCTGTGTGTAATGATCCCTTGTTGATGTTTGGCGGTGTTTTCAGTTGTGTCATTGTGGCGTACGGTATTCGAAGGGCACTGAAAAAAGAAGCGTGCCCCTGTCTTTGGTTCGCCATTTCCTTTCCTCTGATATTACCATAGAGATAAATGGGTGATATCTAGATTACGCAGGAAGGAAACCTATGATGTGGTGTTTGATGATTTCTTGTTCGTTCTATATTTTTACGCGCCAATATGCGGGGTGATCACAAGAAAGTTCCTAAAGGTCTCCTAGGGGAGAGCGTCAGGTTCAATTTTGATTGAATAATCAGCTATTTTTATCCAGCTATTCTTATCATCGCATAAGAAGAATATCTTCTCACTCCATCATGTATGCAGTAGAGTGAGCGTCGTATAGTATCTCGGGAAGCGGCATCAGAAAAGATCAAAGTCCCCCAAAGCTCCGTATGATAAATAGTAGTGCCATTCTGTCGAATCCTTGGGGACGGAAGCAGCTATATTGAAAGACTTGTATGCTTGATTCTAGCTAGGGGGGACTGAAGCCCATATTTATCTTCTAGTCATACAAAGGAATAACCCAGCAGATTCAATCTATAATTAGAACCCAGAGGCTGTGACAGATCATATTGCCGTTTGCTTTGTGCGCCGACATATTCGGGTAGTTCTATATAGTGAAGCAATTCAAGAAATAAACTTTTACCCAGACGTCGAGTTTTGGTCAGTTTCTGAGACTGCTCCCCGACATCTGGGTACAGAGAAATAAATATAACACAAGCCCCAATAGATATAAATAAATATAATATTTCCCGGTTTTATCCCTCGATCCCGAACTCTCGAAACACCTCCACAAGGCCTGTTTCCTTCTTATATCGTTCAAGCCTGAACGGTGTGTGTTTCCCATAAACAATGTCCGTCTTTGCACCATTTTCTAATAGAAAACGAACCATCTCTTTGCGAGAACATGTCGCTCCAGGCTTCCATATTGCGGCCCCAATTACGCGATGAAGTGGTGTGCCTGCTTTGACTTTGGAAGTACCGCCCTTCCGATGGTGTCTCACGGCGGACATGCCATTTATATCTGCACCCAATTCGAGTAGTTTCTTCGCCGAAGCAATTCTTCGGTTGACCAGTGCGAGGTCAAATGCATTGGTGTTTTCCATGGACGCTCCATGTTTGATGAGTAAAGATATCATATCCGGGTCATCGTTCTTTATTGCCTGAACAAGGACTTGTTGGGGCCTCTTGCAGTCAAGACCGGCACCGTGATCTAACAGAAGCTCTGCTACATCGCATTTCCCCATTTGCATGGCTTTATCAAGAAGACTGGTGTGCGTGTAGATATATTGATTCGCAGACATGCCGTAGTCGAGCAGAACCTTTACCGTTGCAAAAGTATCCAACCCTTCGAAAGCATCCTTGAGAATATTATACCTGGGCTCCATCAGACATCTGATATTTTGTATGTTATCGTCCTGATAGTTGAATGGTAGGCAAAATCGATCGTAGCGGCTATAGCCATCCCACGGAAATGGCCTTTGGCAATCGGGCAATGTATAAAAGAGATAGCGGAGAACATCCGCCTGGCCGTTCTTCGCTGCTTCTGGAAGAAGGAGAGAATCTAAGCCATCTTCTGGAAGTCTATCTTCCTTCATTATCTCGAGGAGTACATGTAAGCGTCGCAGGTCGCCTTTGCAGGTTGCGTCGTGTAACCCTGCCGCGATTTCTCGAGAAGCAGGATTGACTGTACTAGATTAATTCTCATGATATATCTAACGGAGACAAAAAGGTAAAGGTTGCGTCTGGGTGTTTACCTCTATTAATTGAGCTTGGCAGTTCGGAGTCCTGTGATTGGGCCATATTGTATTTTCTTTTTTGCGGCTTTCTTTGAGACAGACGTTTTTCTGTCGACCTTAATCGATGGGCGCTGAAAGACTCCTGGGTCCAGGATCTTGTCCGAGTAATGGTGAGGTAGACAGTCCTAGGCAGCCCAACGGCACCCGTTGGGGGCCTGGTCGTATCTCACTGACAAAAAGACACGAGAATACCTCTGCCGCGCTGCAGATGAGTTCCAATTTCTCACTGATCTCACTATCGAGTGGAAAATAGCACTTAACGATGCGCTCGACGATGCAGTTTTTGCGCTGTTGCTTTTCCTTGCAGACGGATTGGAAAAGTTAACCCTCATTCTGCCATTCACTGGCTCCAACCAGACTCTATGGCTATTCAGGCTCTTGCGCGTGGCCCCAGAAATACCGGCGCGTATCAATCCTCGTGGATTCAAAGAATTGCGTGATGTATGTCTGAATAGCTGAAAGAATGATATGTTCCTCGACTTGAATCTGCTGCTTCCTTTGTTCAGGCTCCCTGCTCTGCGGACTTTCCAAGCCTCGCAGTGCCTTGGATCTTGCGCTACCTGCTCATGGGACTGGGCATTAGGTATATCACCGGTCGAATCGATAGTATTCAAAAGCAGCCAGTTGGACGCTGGATCGATACATATTCTCTTTGGGGCATGCAGAGGTATCAAGAGCTTCTGCTTGGATTGGCATTCCGCGTGGGGATATTATCGGCAATAAACTGATGGATTGGAAGAACGATAATTTTGACCTCTCAGTGCTGGAAGCAGCACTTCGCAGTCAGGCTGCTTCTCTGGAGAGGTTCGACTTTACTACTTGGCCTCACTGGGTATCACAAATACGCTATAACAGAAACTCCCCTCCGCAATTCACTGATGGGTCACCTTTGCTGTGTTTGGTCGAGCTCCCTCGTCTCCAATCTGCCACATTCCCACAGGAATGGCTGTAGGTCGGTTCCATCAGATATGGAAACATTATCAAGAGCTGGGATCTGGGAAGCTCCTTCAATTGCCAGGCCTTTGCTAGGACAGTGCAGAGAAGTGGTCAATATTTTGCTAGAAGTTAGCTAGACGCATCTTTTCTATGCATGTATAGTTACTAAACAAACTACCTTGGAAATGTCAGAAGCTGAGTATTATTCTACGCTTTCATTTAAGGGAGATACACAACCTGAGCTATCATACTAGATGCGGAAACCTCATCTCAATCAGAAACAGAAACAGAAACATTTAGACCTCATAGATCCAGTGCACCACAGAAGAATCTTGACTGCCGTGATCTGCAGTCCAAAATGCCCTCAGCTCGCTCGACAATCAATCGTCTCCTCTAGCCACGTATCCAGTGTACGGCAAGCCCAGCGATCTCAGATTCTCAACCGCGGCATTAGCCGCACGTTCATAAGAAACGTATCTCCTACCCTTCTCCCCCTCTCTTACTAGGTCGTCGATCGGGAACGGGATACTGATTCCGTTAAAACGAAACATGGAATCCCTCCCGATCCCATTACCGGGATGCTCAGCGGGGGGAATCCTATAATCGTTGGGGAAATCACACCCCCAGATCTTATCAGGCTCCAGCATGTGTCTTCCCCAGATATACATGTCGACTTTAAAATGGCCCGTGAGCGGCAGGTCCATGTGATAATACCAATACATGATGTGGTGGTAAAAGGGCCAGAATGCAGGGAACCTCGCTGCGATTTCGTCATCGGTGAGACCCCATATCCTGTTCCCTTGCCTGACGCGTCTGGAATACATGCTTGGAGCTCGTCCCTCATTGACGTCGAGGAGAATGACCAGTTGGGTGGTGCCTTCGGTGCCGTCGAGCCACATTTTCGCGCGCTTGAAGAGCGTCTCCGTCGATTCTGTAAACGCCATCTCGACCACGAGAGTAGGGTATTCCTGATCCGCGCGTCTGAGATGCAGGTCTGTGGTTCGATAATACCCTTCGTGTGGACCGGACAAGTAAAACCCATCTGTGAATACATAATAACTTATCAATAACCCTTTCCCACAAACACACACATCTATATATAAAGTTCGACTCACCTGCAGGATCGTGCCTGAAATCATTACCGTTGCCCACTCTCAAACGATGCTCCAACTCGCCAAACAACTGGTTCATGGCAGCATGAAGAGTCCTTTTCGCCGGATTGTGATCCGGTGTGAAGACAATCTTGCCGGTCTCTGGATCATACTCGGCATGCTGTCTACCACACCGGGTCAACTGCGCGTGCCACTGCTCAAACTGTTCTGGAGAGACGGTGAAATTCTTGTTGATAACGATAGGCTCGCGTGCCTGCCAGTGGTATTTCATGAAGCGCCTCCATGTCTCTTGGTCTAAGAGGAAGTCCTCGGCGGAGTTGAAGTTGGCGAGAGCGCCGTTTATCAGTCTCATGACTTCGGTCGTCATGTTTCCTTGTGCCACGTGGGTCTTATTCAGATGAAGGGGGAGGAGAAGAGTGATGCGTGCAGTGATATTTGTGACATGGTGAGTGAGATTTGATTTTTGTGGTTAAATAACGTGCACGCCGAGACAATTGTGTTCATGCTTCATTCTACTGTGGGTATTGGGTTGAATGCTGCTATGAACAATGAGACTTTGGCGGGACCGTCCTTCTTCTTCTAGACTCAGTTAAATGGGCTGTGATATACCGGTATAGTCACGCAAATAGAAGCAAATAATGGCAAGGATTTCTTTGATGAAGTCATACAAAAAAGCCGGCCCCTGGTTAGTGATCACAGCTCCTTTGAAGGAATAGTCCAATTTTGACACAGAATCACACTGCAATAAACATGTCAGGTATTAATAGATAAGACTATACATATGTATGGGCATACATATGTTGAATTCGGAAGCACGGAAGCAAGCATATGAACATAGGTATTGGATGGAAACATGCTAGATTGCTTGACTAATCTAAGTCTAAAGACTATCTAATTATTATACCCCAGTTCCTGGAGGGAGCTGAAGGTTCTAGCAACTCTTCCATCTGTTTGTACACAGTCCTTACCCGTCATAGACTCGAATCCGTGGTACGGCTTCATCCAGGGTGAAGCTGACTATCCGTCGTCTCGGACGGCATTAGCTGGCAGATGAGCTCGCCACTATTCGAGAACCTATAATCCGACCATATATCCAGAAAATGGATTATAATACCAGACACCTCTATGGATCAGCCACCAATCCCACTTCTGCAAGCATATAACTCCCACCTGCGGAGTACAATCAGACAGCAACTATAAGCTTACATAAACCCCATGACCAAGTTACAATTACAACCCAAGTAAACAAACCAGCAGACGAAGAAACCTATTTCCCCTTAAGGGGTTTTGTTTCGCCTCTTTCAATCCGTATTTGTAAATAAAGCCAAGCTACTACACTACACTACAGTAGTGGGTCCGATCGTCCTCTCGCGTGGCACATTCTACCCGTCAATGACAATCATCATATCCCAGGAACGGGAAGGGCAGAGGTGAGATTTTGGATGGAAAGGGGGGTGTGAGGAAAAGAGAAATAATCTAGAGGGAGAGAGATTCGTTAGACTAGATGAGTCTGATGTGATAGTTCGCGTCATGCTCTCCAAAGAGGACTTTGAAGTTCCCCTGTGCACGAACCAGTTACCTATGTATACCAAAACAGACTCCGTCCTCCGTACTCCGTACAATTTGGGGATCGGAAGCTCTACGGGCCGCATAACCGGCCGGAAGAAGGGATCCATCGACCCCGTCTTGTGGAGCTGGGGAGCTGCGGGTTCAGGACTCGCAATGGGACGGTTCCTGGGTGGGAAGATGGTGTATCTTCGAGAGTGAGATTGGCAGTCGGTACGAATACGATGCTAGTAGCGTCCTAGTTTCACAATTAGATGGACCCGGTAGACCGGGATCGACTACGGCCTCTGACGGCAAGATCGTTTCACACATAGGGGATGATCCAAACTGTTCGAACTTGTATCGATGAACTCTTCTCATTCCGTGAAACTAATGATGTTATACTAGTACAGACATACACGACATCACAAAGTATTCATAAATGGGTCATCAATTAATATTAAGTCTGCCACTGACACGTACCACCTGGACCGTGCCACTCACTCAGTGCCGCCTGTAACGAACATTGTGAAAGTTCCAGAGAAGTACACAATGGTTGAGGTTGTTGGTGATCCCAGTGTCCGTAGTCAGTACCAGTAGCAAATACATAGATCCGAGTCCAAGGATCAAGAGGACTGCCTCCGTCTTGCATCCCTCTTGATTGCCTTGGCTCATATTCAACTCCAATTAGCCACACCTCTCTTGGCTCTCCCTCTCTCTCCATCTCGCAGCATCTATCAACATGCGCGCCGTTAGGTAAAATGGCCGTAACGGCTCTGTTCACGCAAGACATATATAAAGCGAACGTATGTGCAGAGGATGACCGGAAAATAATGTCGAAATTGTCCTCTTACAATTTCTATATGCTGACACAGGTCGTAGCCACTAATTAATAACACGATAATGGGCCGCAATTGTGCGACCACTTGGTAAAAAGCACAGCGAATGTAGTGCATGCAAAAGGCGCCGTGTAACCCTTTTTTGTTTTCATATCCATTCCCAGTTCCCAGGCGCCGGTAAAGCGATTGACGTGAATCGTATGTAAAAAGTGTCGGTTCGAGTACAGAATGGAAGTAGACTCGCCGTTATAAATTTAATAATAGTAAAGACGGACATTCCGAATTCAGGATGTCGACGAATCGAAGGTAGAATCGAAGGTGCACAAGCGAGAGTCTCCAGCAGTGGCTACCAGGATATATGGGTGATCGACATAGGCCATAGAAAGATAAAAAGCAACCAGCCTATGGGGACGCCGCTCGAGGTAGCCACCGGAATTAGTATTATCGACGGAGTTTCATCGAACCGTGATCCAAAAGACCAAGGTGCAATAGCGGTCAGTTCGATGATTGTATGCATGTACAATCAACAAGAGATTATCCACGCCGGTCCAGAGTTGGGCTAAACCCTAACAAGACCAGATGGGAAGAAGAAAGGCGGATTAAAAAGGTGATCCATGCGTCAAAATCGCTTGATGCAGATAAAAGATTCAAAACATGTCGTGAAACATGAGGAAAAAACGCCGTCTCGAAAGACCTATGCTGGAGAGTCGGCAGGGGTCGATGCCAACCACAGTATATGCACGTCGGATACGGTGGAAGCAGACAGGTCGCTGGAAAGGGGAGATTTAGCGACCAGTCTCAAGGTCCGAGTTAGAGCCCAGAGTCTCGCCTTCCCACATGTGGTGCTCATCAACAGGGCTCAGGGAGCCAGAGGACACGGAGGATGACGATCCAACCGTCCACTCGTCACTGTCAAGGTTGAAGTCACCATCGAGGCTTGCAAGGTCATAGCCGAACTCCTCTGCTGCATCGCCAATTTCGACGTAATCGTAGTCCCAGCGGAACATCTTTCCACTCTGGATTCGCGGCAGGAATCGGGCCTTGGCGAAGTAGAAAGCGACGGCAGCAAGGAGACCACCACCAACGAGATCAACGGCATAATGGTGCGACAGGTACATGGTTGCCCACCACATCCAGAGGGTGTAGGTCACGAACAAGGGCTTGAGGCGGGGGAAGACGTTGCTCATGAAGAGCGCGGCCAATGTCGAGTCAGCAGCGTGGAGCGAGGGGAACGCGCCAAACACCACGGGCGATTGCTTGAAACCAGAAGTATAGAGATCGATGCCAAGGAGCTTGTCGATGCGAGCGAGACCGGCCGCATTTCCAGGCATTGAGTAATCCGCGGGAGCGAGGCCGTACAGGTTCTCATACCACGGTGGAGAACAGGGGAAGACCAGCTGGATAAAGACAGCTGTCATGCTGATATAGCCAAAGGTTCGAGCAAAAAGAGGAACCGTTCCAGGAGGACCAAAGATGAACATGATCAGAGAGACCACGAAAGGAGCTCCGTAATGGCAGAGACCATAAGGGATCCAGGCCAGCACATCCAAGACGACATTCTGGTGCGCAGACAGAATGTTGCTGATGTTTGCACCATACAGGATGTTCTCGAGGGCTGGGAGGACACGAACCCAAATTGCTGGGCGCCATTCGCTGGGAACGAATCTATAAGCTGCGTCAGCTATCCACGTCCATCGTTAGGGGGCGCAGTGCTTGGCATGCCGGCAGTGAAATGTAGCCAGACACGCCAGACAGCCATTGAGGGGAATACTCACTGGCAAGCATAGAAAAAGATGAGCCAGGCAGCAATGGGAAGGAAAGGCAGAAAAAACTGTCGAGTGATTGGGAGGAGTAGGGAGGTGAGCAACAGCGTCGAGACTGCCGTCTTCACGAGAGGCCCTGGGACCTCAATCACGCAAAGGGAGAAGATTCCCAGGACCATCAAGACGAGGTACTGAAAATCGTACAAGGTCCATCGGTGGGCCTGGAGAGATCTCAGAGTATCCACGGGCGAGATCGATGTCTGGAGAGATGCGATAGAGGACGTGGGAGACACGCGACTGCGCAACTTGGACCGCAGCTTCCTCCGCATACGATGCGGGACCAACAACTGGATCGATCGCCATGGTACCTGGATCTGAACCTTGCCAAACTGACCCTGCGTCCGGTCCTTCCATGAGGGAAGGGTGGTGTTCATATTTGCTGTCGAGTCTCGTTGTCGCAGAGACTCTTCCTTTGGTCGTGCGCACAGCTAAGACAGGGGAAGAACGTCACACGAGTGACCCGGGCGGCGTCAGGAATCGTGGGAGGAAAGGAGGATCTGTAAGCGCGGGGGAATCTAAAGAGATTCGACCGCCTACAGCCTCAATCCAAACTGAAGAATCGAGTCGACGACGTGATGACGGGCGATTGGGAGATCTAGGCACCGGTTGTCCTGTTGTTCCCTCCGGAGAGCCGTTTCTGACGCAAAGCCGAGCGCAAGAGAGTCGAGCGGGCGGAGATGCGAGAGAGGAACGCAGAGCGTTGCAGAACCGGAGGAGACGAGCAGAGAGGACGTTGAGGAGGGAGCAGGATCGACCGATGACCAGGACAGCAGAAGAGAGGAAGAAGAAAGACGAGCAGAGCCGGGAATGGATAGACTATGAAGAGATTCTGTTCACCAGGAGAACCGAACGAATAACTGGGGGATAACGGGGTGTGACGGGGCGGACAGCGGCGGGTACGGGTACGGGATACGGATCGGTGGTATTGGCGGTAATCAGCCGTATGGTATGGTACTGCCTCTGCCTGGTTCCCAGCCGCTGTTCTGCTCTTTCGTATTCTAGTTATGGCACTCTACTGGCTCCATTCCACTACGGAGATAATAATAACTCTGCTGGCCTTAAAAAATGATCGATTGTCATTAGCTAGGCGACAGTTATGTTAACTGATCCGGTTGCTGCTGAGTTCACACAGCCTTCATTTCGCAGTGCTCAGCCTTGGGGGCCGTCGAGGTTGGCAGCTGGTCCGGAAGAGACGGAGAGGCTGCACGGAGGAGACGGAGGTTACAGGGGCCGACGGGTGTCGGAGGGCCAAGCAGTAGCTCTTGTAAGTACCATAGTTACGGGCAGCATAATATCTAATAATCATACTGTAAATACGGTATTATTGATTCATTAATTACCCTCTCCATCTTTCACAAGCGAGATTTGCAGCTCTGGTTATGCTGGTTAGTGACAAGACCGTCCCGCATGTCGCCCAATCAGGCATCGACCCTCCCAGAAGTAATCTCGCCTGTGAGAAACTAGTCCTAATAGGGACTGACCCGGCAGATCTGCTCGATCGTTTCGGCCGGTTTTTGAGCGGCTTTCCGGATGACGTCCCACTGATCCTGGCATTGCCCTGGCCCCCAAGCTGCCTCGATCCGGTATCCTCTGCGGTATATGGTGATTATATGATAGAGCAATAAGATGGAGTAGTTATTTCTCCTCATGATAACAGTCTTTCTGATATATCCTCCTGTGATGCAACGCCGATGTGGGACGAAGCGCAGCTGGTATGGGAGATATGAGATGAGGCAAAATGACGCCCGATGACATGCCGCCGTACTCGTATATCAGATGTCCTCATCAGGTGCCAGCAGCTGCATGTGCCGTAGTTAGTCTATCTAGTCTGTCGCAGTCGATTCCGTATCTATCTATGGAGTAGCGATAGCAAAGCCTGTAGATACTCTAGTCCAGAAAAGGAATCTTCGACTCTATTCTGTCGTGTGCCGTTTCTTTATCTACTCCGTACAGCTGATCATCTGCCTAAAAATCACCGCCTTGGACGCCGGTCCCTTGAGAGCTCGAATAATCGGCATGATACTATGGTACTCATGCAGCTCCAGTGCTAGTCATCCAGATCATTAGTTTAATGACAAGAATAATATTATACCATCCCAATCGGGCATATTCTCACGTCGGGCCGGCAACAACGGACTAAGCAAAAACCCACTAGTTGGATAGCGCTGGTGGTCAGCGTCTTCCCCGATCGGGCTGCTCATCGACCCGCTCTGCGAAAGAAAAAAAAAAAAAAGTTAAGAAAAAAAGAAAAAGAAAAAAAAAAAAAAAAACTAGCATGCAAGTTAGCTACTTCTGGACTTAGACTATTAGCTAACAATCAATCGATGCACACTGTGGGAACATCGCATCGGCGATTTCTACGACCGTGTACTCCGTACTCCGGACTACCGATCCTCGAAATCAATCTTACGATCACCATCACCATACTCCCTCCGTATTCTGTACAAAATGCTCCGTACCCCGTATTGGACATCCCGTATTCCATATTAAATCTGCTCAACTAGTGCATCCCCTCAACCAATCCTTCTGTCGGGCTCTCCTCGGGCAATCGCAGGCCCATCCTCGGACTGGACAATTGGTGAAACAACTCAGGCACCGACAGGGCGGGTGGAAAGCATCCGCAACCACAACCCGGATGATCCGACTTCAACTCCCAGGATCATCCAGGATCGCGCTCTGGCTCGAGCGCGAACCGTTTCATGATAGCGCCCAGTGGCTTCTCCATTCCGTGGAATACGTTGGGGACGGCTGGAGCATCTTGCAGCAGCAAAACAGCTTCTGTGTGATGTCGATTCCCATCACATCCCGCTCCTCCAGTAATCCGGACACCGTCATACAGTGCCCCCTAACTGTAGCCGCCGTACTCTGTCTGCACTTCGATGGGCTTAGTTCGATTACTGGTGCAGGGCTGACTGTAAGAAAAAAGCGCGAGGCTGGTTAGAGTTCTTCTGAGCTGTCAAGAAGAGCTAGAGGGAGCTAAAGGAGCTCAGACCATGCTCAACGCCTTGGCCGGCGACGATCCAATTAAGCCGGCGCTTCGCATCCAAGTCCTTGAAGCTGCTGATTCCTATGGTCTCGATGCTCTTGGCGCTAAGACACCTTGCGTAGCCATATCTTATGAGGATTATTACCTTACTCCAGACAGAGCTGAAGATCGCCCAGTCTCGCGTATATTATTGCGCCTCACATTCCTTTCGCCATGTGAAACAAATTATCTGGGGAGTCTCGTGGGGTCGGTTATGCGGATAAGCATTCCAGACTGCCGAAGGAAGTCAGATGTGCAAATGTAATCCCATATGAGCGACTATGTAATGTTAGGCCCCAGTGAATGTAGCTTGGCTAGATCAGAAGAGAATGTGGTCATGTATCAAGGGATGCATAAGCCGCAGCACATTGCATCGTTGCAAATGCAGTATAGTATATGCTGAAATGATACCACGGAGTACGTGGCTCTAATATCACTAGCTCTACAGAGTAGCTACGAAATTAAAGCTGTGATCTAGTGACTCTACTGGCTACTAGTTACTGAGTAAAGAATAGAGCATTCCGCTAACTACTCCATATGGACAAACATTATGTACTCCGTACTCCCGGATCGTAAATCCACCATTCCCTCTTCTAGATACGATGCAATTACCCTAGGAGCAAATCTATCACAACGACCAGCTTCATCTTTATCTCGTATAAATAACGTTTACACCCTGTTCTCTTCATATTCTAAACCCTCCGAGAAGGCCACATCCGAGACAATCCCGCCACGGTACCTGGCTGACCCAGAAAACCGACATCCTTCCCTACAGGGTATACCCCGCGATCCCGACCGCATCGTTGACTTCAATATGCTCCTCGATTGCATCACTGGAGCGTCGCATCCACCGTTCTCTCTTCTCCCGTCGACCTTGGAATGTTATTCGTGGACGTGCCCACGAAACCGCAGATAAGAATACGTAGTATCTTTTCGGACCACCCTCATCCGATCACTTCATGTAGTACTGCGTACTGCGTACTCTACGCAGTAGTTACATAGTATATACATACATGTACCTATCAGCCTCCCCTTCTTCACGTGAAACTCTTCCACTCATATCTATGCCGCTAGGTTAACTGGCTAGCTGCTGTAAATGCCGAACTCTCCACACGTGATAGGACATAGAGTTTCCATGATCGCCATTGTCATTAGCTAGTAGACTGTCCAGGAAGATACATAGCACATACACAATCATTACTGGTAACACACGAAGTAGAGTTTCTTCTTGAAAAGAAAATAAGAATTACCCCATTCAGTAATAGTCAAGCTGTGACCCTAATCTACTGTTCATCACGCAATGTAGATGTATACCGAGTACAACCGAGCACGCGGGAGACGAAAGAACCGAACCAGAATTAAGGTCCTGTCACTGCGGGGCTACTTGGGATCTACTTCACTGCTACTACGTAGTAGTAGCAAGAGGCAATTTTGCAGATTTAGCCGGACCCTGATATGGCGGAGGATGAGAACATTGGGTGGTGGCAAGCTTGGATGTAGATCTTCGACCGATGATCCTCCAGAGCGGGGGCGGCGCGGGGTGGAAAGCGGGAGGTTCGGTTTGGGTTGGACTTGGACTAACTCTGGTATTTCGCTATCACGCGCATATCGTTTCGGTCTTCGTGCATTGGCGATCGGGAAGCCTAGGTAGATTAGGTAGGATACTGATAATACTAATATAGCTGGGTTGATACTAGTCCTATTGTGGCTGCTTGAGGCGTGAGCGTTGTTTGAGAATGAGGATTGCTTGGTGGTCGGTCATGAGGTGATTGTGTCCATCAGTGTTGAATGTGATGTCTTCTCTAGGAGCGTATTATCGTCTTACCATGATTTCATTAAGGTTGCTTTGTGTATACTTGTATTGCCGTGGAAAGAAAGGACGTGATAGAAATGCTTGTGTAGAGCCGCTATCTATATGCCGTCAAGGCTATCACCCACACTCTAAGCGCAAGTTATCCAGGGCCAGAAGTAGTACAGTACAGCCAGCAGATGATGTAGCCATTAGCCATTAATTCAACCGATCGTACTGTACATGTAATCATAGAAGTCTGCAATTCGGCTTCATAATGGAAACGCTGGGGGCGGAAGTGAGCTTTCTCCCGTCTAATCGATTAGTCTGACGTGAGGTTCCATATATCCGACACCGTGCCCTTCCTCAACCTCCCGCAATTTAGTGGAAAATGTATCTAGCGCCAAGAAGAGTCCAGCATAAAACACCTCTTTGTGGTGAGTGTTGTGCACCAGTTCCTGGTCTAAATAATGTTCCACACACTTGGGGTTGGGGGGGGACAAAAGTCAATGTCTTCCTAATCAGCCTGTTCATTTCATACGCTACACTAGTCGAAGTCCAATTACACGAATTACCCTGGCATGTTAACGATGACCTCATACTCGAGTTCTGTCTGATGTGCTGGACCCGGTGCATCAATTACTGACAAGCGGTTTCAGCGCAATCGAGGTACTATCTCAGAGCTGGCATACATATAGCTGTCGTTTAGAAATGGGCTTCATTGGCATATTGCTCTCTATAGTTAAATCGGGTATCTATATGCAAACTTTTATCATAGAACTTTCTCCCCCATCGTAACGCGTCGCTATGAAACCGTAGAGCCCAAGTATGCGATCACGAAGACCTCGAATTCAAGGCGAGCTCACACGTTCGGCCTTGTCCGCAGCATCATCTTTTGATGTTGTGAATATGCTGATATAGGATAGGTCAATAGCAACTGCATTCCTTCACAGTTAGGTGAATCAACGAAATAGATAGCCATGACGACCCTCAGAGCACAAAAGTATATGGTGCCCTCGAGCGGATGGCGCATCAGAGAACCAGGACCCTGGGTTCGGGCAAACAGCGCTTTCCTGTTTCACCAGCGAATGTAAACTGGACGAAAATATGCGAGACGTGTCTACGAGGATCCTGTCCCTGCAAGACGGCGGAATCTGACATGCTTGGTGGCAGCCAACAACTGCGGTGGATTATCTAGCCATGCAGGCTTAGGATGAAACCAGTGGCTTACGAGAAGTGTATGCCTTCTGCGTTGCAGGCGTAGAGAAGCCGGAGGAAGTCGTTCTCGTCGCATTTGGTCGCACGGCTGCTAGACAGCCCAGTAGAGTCCAAGATTCGTTGGATTTTGTGTTTTATTAATTTCGTCACCATGATCCGAGGCACTTGGATCTTGCCAACAGCCACCTGGGATCCGCTGGCAGCTTTCGTTGCTGCATTGTTTAAGTTGTTGTTGTCCGTGCTGCTGGAGAAGAAATCGAGGTCGTCGTCAAGTGATTCGGGCGCTTCGTCCATGTCCATATCTTTATCCTCCTCAACGTCCATGTCGCCGACTTGGACATTTCCGAGAAGGAAATCTGTGTCCGCTTCGGTAACCTTCTCGGGATACATGGCGGCCCATGTAATCCAATTCTTCTCGATCAAAGCGCGCACCTTAGATGCCGTCCAGCTCGCACGCAGCGTCTTGTTCTTTCGGACGAAACAGATGCGAAGCATGCCATCCCACTCATCCCAACTGATTGCAGGGCGATCTGCCTTGGGCTCGATCTTGACCACACTAGATTCAACCTGCGGAGGCGGAGTGAAGTTACCTTTGCCGACCTTCATGACATGGGAGATGCGAGCGAAGAACTGAGCGTTAACGGATAGACGTGAATATAGCGAATCGCCTGGTCGGGCAATTAATCTTAGGGCAAACTCGCGTTGCACCATGAGAACGCTCATCTGTGGAGGATGTGGGGAAGAAAGGAGCTTGAACACTAGCAGCGAAGAAATCTATCACGGCCCGTTAGAAAAAAGATCGCCCGGAAGAGTACAAGACATACCTGATATGGTGTGTTACTGATGCAAATGTTGCATAGGGGTAGTTTGCTCAGATCAGTCTTTACGAAGTCTCCCAAGACGATTTGAAGCTTCGACTGTAAAGGTGTTCCTTGCACTCGACAAGTGAGTTCCGCCGCCATTCTTGGGTCCAGTTCCACGGCAACGACCTTCCGTGCCTTTTCGAGAATCCGAGTCGTCAGGATACCCGTTCCTGGACCGATTTCGAGGACGGTATCGGTGGGCTGAAGGTTTGCCTTTGCGACGATGGCATCCGCGATACTGACATTTTTCAGAATATGCTGACCGATGTTGGTGTTGAACTTGAAAAGGGAAGATGGAATAGTCGTATCGGGCTTCTTATAAGGAGAGTTAGCGCCGCCATTGCGCTTGACCTTCTGAGCCTTGCCCATTTTGCGTGAGGGTGACGGGGACTGAAGTCGCGTCTCGTCGAAATCCAAAAATTCTGTAGATACGGGGTATCAAAAAAATTGGTGGAGGTCGGTTAGATAAGATAGCAGAATCCCGATGAAGCTAGCGCGATATTATCACGTGACTATGTAAAAAAAAAATGCTGACTCAGCAAGTGATTCGACCCAGATTTCCATTAAGTATATCGTGTTGATGAGGTCATGTCTCGGCGAGAATCTCTGAATATGTGAAGCACAATTCACTGAAGTATTCTATAGATGAGGTGTCTCTCAGTTGTCTCACTATTACATTCTGCATTCTGAGAATAAAACGTCCGTTTAGGGTATTGGTTGTACGGCTCCTGAGCATCGGATAATCGCATTGCATACCGTGGTCCCAGCCTATTCCTCCTATCATATTGAGTCCGGGAAGTGTGTGAAACGTGACATGCAAAAGAAGCAAATGTAGGGTATGTTCACTATGCGTCGACAATCGAAACTTTGAATGGCCGGGGCATTGGAGTCCACAACCATCACGAAACAAGAGAAGCAGCTTGTCCAATAAGACCTTGATAGTAACCGCGGCCAGAATGCAGAATTCTGTTTGGTTCATCTGCTTTGCAACTGCAACAGTTGTTTTGTCAACATCTCTCTCTTCATTACAATGCTTCGCAACGGCCACTGAGCGCAGCATCGATCACAGCGGGAACTTCACAATGGAGATCCTCACTGAGCCGTTTCCATACAACTTCCCTAGGCTCGGGAATGATAGCTCGCAGTTATTCCCCGTGCCGCTTTGCAATGGATTTCAGTTGGAAGAAGCTACCATTGATGAAATGCAAATAGCTTTGAGTAGAGGTCAATTGACCAGCATGCAACTACTGAACTGCTACCTGGATAGGATACACCAGGTAGACAAATATCTCAGGTATGTGTTACTACTGCGTTTATCTGAACTCACATTTTGCTGATCTTTTACTGGCTAGTTCAATACTTGAGTTCAATCCAGACATGTTCAAGATAGCAGAAGCACTGGACAGGGAACGCTCCCAAGGCCATGTTAGGGGCCCTCTGCATGGTATACCGTATATCGTGAAAGATGTCTTTGCAACGAAGGATCGCATGGAGACTACTGCTGGCAGCTGGGCTCTCCTTGGATCAGTCGTACCGCGCGACGCCTATGTTATTTCACGTTTGCGCTCAGCGGGTGCACTCTTGTTAGGAAAAGCAGCTTTAAGCGAATGGGCCGATATGCGTAGTAACAATTACTCGGAAGGATATTCTCCGCGCGGTGGGCAGTGCAGGAGCGCTTATAATTTGACAGTGAACCCCGGGGGTAGCAGCTCTGGATCAGCTGTCGCTGTCGCAGCGAATCTTGTTGCCTTTTCCTTGGGGACAGAAACTGATGGGAGTAGTAAGTTGGTATTGAACAGAGAACATAACCACAAACAGCCTCACTAATGACCGATAACAGTTATAAATCCTGCACTGAGAAACAGCATTGTTGGCATTAAGCCTACGGTGGGTTTAACATCCCGTGGAGGCGTCATCCCTGAGTCGTCCCACATGGACAGTGTCGGTACGTTTGGCCGCACCGTTGCTGATATGGTGTATGCTCTCGATGCTATCTATGGTCCGGACCCTCGAGACAACTACACCTTTTCACAGGAAGGAAAAACACCCGAAGGCGGCTACAGCCAATTTATCTCTGATCAATCAGCTCTAAAAGGGGCGGTTTTTGGAATACCGTGGCAGTCCTTCTGGGCTCTTGGCGGCCCGGATCAGATATCACAACTATTGGAATTGGTACGTCTTATTGAGAAGGCGGGTGCCATAATTGTCAACGGTACGGAACTACCTAATTACAAGACCATTGTATCTCCTAATAAGTGGGATTGGGACTATGGCACGACACGGGGATATCCGAACCAATCTGAATTCACGATTGTCAAAGTCGACTTCTACAACGACATCAAGAAATACCTTTTAGAACTCGAAAACACCAATATTCGTTCTTTAGAAGACATCGTACAATACAACATCGACAACGTGGGTACTGAAGGTGGACTCCCAGGAATTCACCCAGCTTTCGGCTCCGGCCAGGACGGCTTCCTTGCCTCTCTCGAAACCAAAGGTGTCATGGACGAAACATATTTCCAAGCTCTCTCTTTCTGCCAGCGTTCCGCACGAGAAGAAGGTATAGACGCAGCACTCAACCACAACGGGATCAAACTCGATGGTCTTCTCGTCCCTCCAGAGCCTGGTCAGTCTGGCCAGATCGCTGCCCAAGCAGGCTACCCAATGATCACAATACCTGCTGGTATCAACAGCGAATCTGGGATGCCATTTGGCTTGGCGATCATGAATACCGCATGGTCAGAACCGTCGCTTATTAAGTTCGCCAGCGCGATTGAAGACTTGCAGCGTCGTTCGGGGACAAAGTATAAACGATCCCAACCCACCTGGAGAGGCTATATGCAGCGGAATTTACCTGTTATTAACGCATAGTTTCTCGTCCGGACTTTTGGCTACAGGGGCTAGATATCAGGAATGACGAAGGAATTGTTGTATATAAGCTTATATTTTTATATCAATGCTGAATACATACAACTTGTTCGATCCATGTATGTACATCCCTGAGTACAGAGAGACGAGAATAGGAAACTTAAGAATTGGAAACTAGTTAACCAGCTATTCAGTAGAACTTCACAGAGGAGGCAAAAAAAAAAAAGAGGTTCCGTGGCAGGCCTAACCGCCAGCTCTGAAGAGTAGTAAGGAGAGTCCAATGAATCGCTGGAGATATGGCGGAATCGCCGGACAGCCCACGAAGGAATTATGGAAGTGGTTAAGAAAATAAAGGACTAATTATGCTTAGATTATTATGCTTATTAGACTTCTTCAGTATTCTTCTTCTTTAGTCTTAACTCTTCGTTACTAGCTATCTTCATGTTACATATATATTTTCTAGCCGAATAATACGTTTAGCTCCAAGGTGATTACATAAGAGGTTTTACGGACTCAGACACGACAATAATAGTAAAATGATAAGAAGCTTTCGACTTGATTACACGTTTAGAAATTAATCAAAAGCTCGAAGAATGAAGCAACGGCCGCTGAGGGAATGAAACTAGGACTAGCTTCTTAAAGAGCGACATTCAGGGAGCCAGCTTTCGGGCTAACATGCTGTACAAAACGAAACCTAGCAGTTCGATTGCATGCCACCGGTAGCATTGACTCCACTCCAGCATCCAGGAGTGAGGCGAACAACCATAAACCTTCATCGCGTTAGCTAGTGTCAAGTGCTGATTAACGTTGGATCAAAAGACATACTGTCCATGGCTGGTCCCGTAAGGACCCTTGAAGATGCGAAGCATTCCGGGCTCGTTGCCGACGTAGGTGAGATGAGCAAAGTAGTCGCTGTGGCCAATTTCGGCAGTGGTCTTGGTAGAGCCCTTTGGCAGGGTCTGGTCGACTATACAGATATGTCAGAAATTTGCGTAGTAGAAACAGTCGAAAATTGATTCGGCTCACCTTCACACTTGCCAGTCTGCGGGTTGAGGTCACCGATTTTGGCGGTGCGGCCTTGCACTTCCTTGGTCACAATATCAACGTGACAGTCATTGATCTGGTCGAGCACGATGTGTGCTCGAGGCGTCAAAGTGGCAGCACTTGCTGGTAGAGCCGTGGAAGAAGGACTGGCGGGAATGGCGCCCACGGTGACGGACAGAGCGGCGAGCATCAATGTAGCGAACTGCATTTTGGAAGCGAATGTATGATACTGATCAATTACAAAGAGTGTAAAGTTTGATATAAGATGGAAAAGAGTGTGTTGACTGATTTGTAGTCCTGAGAAGGTCCTGAGTACTCCATTTTATAACTATGCCATTGCATCCTAGATACCTGGATATGTCTTTTTGTAAGGCTCATCCTCGGAGGAAGGCTGTGTCCTTCGATATAGTAAACACATTGGCGACCAGACTTTATTGGGTAGTTGCTGAGCTTTAGGCCAATGGGCAATACAGAACCTGTCGATCTATTTGCAGATCTTCAACTATATATTCGGGCCGGTGAATTAGATGCCCTAATTCACCAAGTTCAGTTGACTGCTTCCGGCTTAGTGCCCCAATATTCTCCGTACGCTGTTCTGTAGCTTACCGTCTCCATCGCCTAAATATCAAAGGCCCATGTCACCCATTCGAGTTCTATATTTTTCGTCCCCCACTTCCAGTTAGGGAAAGCTTCAAGCCTCAAACGGGGCGCTAGCGGCCGACAGCTCTTAGGGCAGTAATTCTCCCCAATGTAACTTGAATGGGTCCCTTGAACAAATAACATGATAGCTATTGGAAGTAGGGTCTGGGCATACCATGGTTCTTCCCGTTACTGTCTCACTGATCCAAAATAAAATAGGGTGTCGATTACTCAATTGGATGAACTGTGTAGCTTCTTGACATGCAAAGATACTGAGCGGGACATTGTCATAATGGTTGAATCCTTTTGCATTGCTCGCCAGTCTGAACGACCGGAGTTAACATGGGTTAATACCGTAAGATGTGAAGAAGCTTTCAGCGCAGCTTCCTGAGACCCCTATGCCTACCCCACAAAATGGAGATTAACCGTAGTAGGGCTTGTTGTAGTGGGTCGAACTGCATATCCGTTGTTTCGGAGCTTCAGCGGCTGTTCCGCCGAATCCGATAATTGAGTGCAAAGAACCAAATATATCTGCTAATCATTCTTATACATCTAATTCTCCGTATGCCACTCGAAGATATATGGCTATTCTCCTTATACTTCCTTATAACTTCGAGTATGTGAGTTATATTCCTATGATCTGTAGCTATTTTATACTACTTCTGGTTGGCACATAATGGTGCGTCGACCTCGTGGCGGTGCTGTGCCGTGATGTTTCACGCTGTTTTACCTTTTGTTCTGATGTTAAGTTTGCTCTTGACCCTGTTAGCCTATAATAGGATGTAATATGTGGGGTATTATGCTGCACAAGAACATGTATGCACTGTATAGAATGCTAGCTCCTTCATAAGATGTACATACGTACTCCGTATTTGGTAAACTGCTGGACTGTAACCTTATTCATTCCACTAATGTTACCAACGAGAATAGCTACAAGATACATAGAAACTTCCAGATCTAGAACAATTAAAGAATTAAATAATAGAAAAGGAAACAACGATTGCTTTACATTTCATTTATACCATCATTCTAATCTGTCTCAAGATACAAGAGTAGAATAGGGCTATACTGCCCTAACATAAGAGGAAGCCTTTTATTTTATCGGTTCGTTAGTGCTCCGCAACTACCCATTAGTGGTCCACCATTACATACCTAGCGCTCCATGACTAGCGCTCCACGACCAAATGCTCCATGACCGTTGACTAACGCTCAACGAATATACTGTACAACAAAAATTATCAATACACGTATACTATCACTCTAGCACAAGTGAAATTCTATTCTACATTAGATATAGCACCTCCACGTAGCAGCTGAGTATTTACAGCATCTAATTACCAGACAACATAAAAACAGATCCATTATTGAATGCAATCGAGTGCTGTGGCAGTGCTAGTACGGGCAGGGGTAGCAGAAGAAGAGGACCCCATGAAAAAACGCGTCATACCAAAGCCACGGAAGGGTGGCATCGGGGGCCAGCCAAAGGGATGTTCCCAGACAATGCAAACTTCCAGTCAGAGTATCAACAGAGTGTCTACGTGGGTTCGTGATTGACTTAGACCATTGGGGGCTCCAGAGAACAAGCGATTTACACTATCCAGCATACAAGGGCCATACACAAATAGGGGCATAGATATGTGCCGGTAGGAGAATATACATCGGAGTCTTGATTTGTGTTAGGTAAGCGTGGAACTCATGTTCGTTGTTAATTCCCAGAGTACCAAACATGGGCTTCGCAGATACTCTTCAACTGTGCTGGCTTCAGTCGTTGAACCATTTTCTCAACTTCTTTGACGTCCATTCCGTCCCCGCTAATCCAGCTCCATTCTTGAGATCCCTCGTTCTGACATGCACAATCGTCAAAAGGTGTGTCTATCCTCCTGACCCTTGGAACGATTTCCAATAGTTGACATCCATCTTCCATTCCGTCAGATGGCCTTCGGTCTCCAGCAAAGTCCCCAGTCACTCTTTCAGTAAGACTTCTTCCACAGGTCGTAGCTCTAATATGTCTTGTGCCTCTTCCAGGTGCTGTGCGCAAAGTTCCTTGACGTTGAGGTTGTTCTGTTGGAAATGGTTTGCCAATTCTCCCGCCTCCATTTCGGCGAGGTCTAGAAATAGAGAGATGAAGAAGCTTCATTCTCTATATAGGGAAGGAAGGTCGAAGCTCTATCTAACTGCTGTGTGTGTGTGTGTCTTTAAGCTAATGCGAAAGGAGGCCAACGCTTGCCTCATCAAGATCGCAAAGAAGGAGCTAGATATTCAACCGTTTTGACTATGTAGCTGTACTGCTCGTACCAACCAAGCTCTTAATGTGGGGCGTTGTTATGCGGCGTAATTGCATAATGGCAGTAATGATAATAGATTTGAGATTGTTGTGGCAATGTCCTCCAGCAAGATTAATAATATCATAGGTTATTTGTAATGAGATTGGGTTGTTGGGCACCTAAAATAATATGTCCATATATTAACATCTCAAAATTGATAATTAAACATATGTTAAGTATTGGATTTATTTATCAATCTTACCAATCGGCATTTGCGGTTCACATCCTCACATTCTTCATATTTTTTTGAGGCTCTCCATTTACAATAGAGATATTGTTTTTGGTTATTTGTGTTGCAAATAACATAATCTTGACAAAATAATTTAATTATTGATTTCGACAATAAAAATTTAGAATAGAATTGGCTTTGTAATTTTGGCGATGGGATTGGCATGGCCAGATTATTTGAAGGTTCATTTTCCTCGTTGTGTTTGAGCAGCGGAAGAGGTTTGAGCGTATATGGTTCGTCAAGAAGACCACGAATTTAAAAATTCAGATTCATGAATAGATCTGCTTCAAATTCCGGGAACCGCGCGAATTATTATAAGTGCCATCTTCATCGCTGTCCCCGAGGATGTTCAGGGGTAAAAGCATGTTTAGGTCCTCTAACAAATCGGTCTCAGAGCTCCTTTCAGTGCTTATGGGTGACGCTGTTCCAAAACACCGTGGTGAGCCTATCCTACAATTCTCCAGTAAATACATTTGCTACGGAATAGCATCTTCTTCTTGGAAGGACCGTGGCCTTGTCCCGTGCTGCATACGGAGGTGGCTTGCAGCTGATTTGCGCCATCCAGCCATATGTTTCCGCGGGTTTGGAGACAATACTTCTTGCACTGGGTTATGAGGAAGAGCACACGACGGTCTCCTCGCCACTAGAGCGTGTGGAAATCGGGAAAGCCATGCGCACCACCATATTGAGTATGCACATCCTGTGGGCAGGTGATATACCCGTCAACAGGGTCGAAAGCTTCTCAGTGTCCGACGTTTCGGCCAGTTTGGCCAACGGTTCCATAGAAATATAGCTAGTAACATTAGCATGTATACATATAAACAATTGGACTTTCATACCTGCTGTCGACCCTCTTCTTGAACCAGTATATGCCGCACACACTGGTTATCATCAGGAAGGAAATGAGGATCATCAGGCCAATTACATGGCCAATACTCAACTTCTCCGTCCACAGCTTGGCAATATTGTCACTAACATCGGATGAGCTCATTAAGAATGGAATTCCAGATCCATTGAAGTGGCCTTCTGAACTCTGCTGATTAAGTCCGCGGATTTCTTCTGCTATGTTAGGGATATCCTGTCAAAACCTCAGAGAAATTAGGACCTATATCTATCATAACCAAAGAGAGACGAAGCGAGCCTATATATACACTCATCAGTAAATAAATCAAAGTTCAATAATAAAGAGATAATAAATAATTTTTATGATGAAGAACTGATGCTGTGATAGTGTTGCGTTCGGTGGTAGACCGCAGGCCCTTGACACGAGAGTTTGAAACCTTGGGCCATTTGAGGAAATTACATATCGGATCTCGGAACCACCAGAGAACCATATATGTGTTGATTGTTCTATCGACCTGGTCTGAGGGCCGAAAAGGCTTTTTCGAAGTGTAACGAAGACAAGACAACTGATTCGACTATAGTACGCCCGTATACGTGTTCAAAGTTAGCGCAGTTTAGGTCCAGTGTTCTCTCAAGAAAGGCCATGGCATTGAAATTGCAACAGTCCGATGATATAAAACGGGGCCAGATGAATGGGATTGTAGAAAGATGATCAAACCCATCTTCTCTAGAAATGGCTGCAGAGTTATAAAGAGGTCGTTCATGAAGTGACTCGAGACACCAATGTCATCTCCAACAATGTAGCATTCAGACCGGATAATAACGTCTGTGGCGTCTCACAGTGGGGGCTTGGTATAGACGGAAGTCGTCTCGTGAATTGTAAATTGGCGTTGCTGTCACCAGGATATGGAAGCGCCCGGTATCCACTACCGGTGGTGTATAACTAACAGGGACTTTCCATCATTTCTGCTGACCAGTTTAATGTGAACGGAGAACAAAGTTTTATTCCTGCCCTGACATGGGCGGTTTTCTAATCCATGCTGACGTCTCCTTCAAGGCGAAGTCCGGGATGGAGGAAGATCCAAAGGTCGAACACCTGATTTGCTTAACCTGTCGACCGTCAGAGAGAATCCATGTCCCGATGCAAAATGGTATCGATCTGCAGAGCGTGTAATAGGGGCCGTAAACTGCGTAGTACATACTGGATAGCTTCAGCTTCCAGGCATTTCCGACCAGTCCTATTATCTCGAAGGATCCTTCCATTCGATTTCCCGATTTGTTTGAGGGCTGGCTGGAAATCCAATCAAAAGTGCTTCACGTATATCCATCGCGTGTGTTGCAAGTAGGTGCGATGAGTCAGGAATTAATAAAATTCCTCTTACCGCATATATTAAATCATGCATGACGGGGCATCTTTCCGTTTATTTGCTAGGAAATAAAAGAGCTCTTCAGGTGAGTTAACTAGTTTTCCTCATTCGATGAGGACCGCCACAGCATATAGACTGATATTCGAGAGTCTAAACGAGTTATAGATAGTCTTTCTATACCGTGACACCATGATCATCAAGTCTCTGCCTCGAGGTTTAAACTCCATTGTATATACTTGTGGTAGACTGAAGCTACTCTGTACCTGGACTCGAGGAAGTCAAGTTCAGGCTATTTATGCTCATGGGTGGAGTCCACTAAGGAGAAAGAGTGGGAAAGTGAGTTGGACACCCTGGGTAGGTAGGGAATCTCCTAGAATGTATGATTGACTGTTCTATCTGGGAATGATGTTCTGAGTGAAGATGGGTATGTATTCAACCTTAGGTCGATTGCATGATCCGACCCTGTGTGAATACTTCTAAAGTTTTGGCACTATGGATAAGGCGGGCCCGAGATATACTCCGAGAGAGAGAATGACAGGACTATAGTTGGGGGGTTGTACATACTAATTCTATAAGTGTTTCTATTTTCATGGATTCTACCTTTCCATGATGTTCATACATAGAAGATGGCCAACCTCGCAACCTTTTTGGTGGGTAGACCTATAAATCATCCCAAGTAAATGCTCCATATAACGCCAGAACACCCTCGTAAAGCCCTATGTAATCCGTTTCATATATGCAAACCCATCAACATAAGTGTATCCACATCTAAGTGCCATATTTATTGTTGCTTCTCATCGGGCGTACTATCGGCCAGCGACTGGAATAGCTTCACCAGCGCCATAGCGGATCCAGCCGCTAGGCCTCCGACAATTACCATCTGCACTCCACCGATGACTCCAGAGCGGATGTTTCTTGCTCCTCTCCAGCCGCTAACGTAACAAGTCTTGCAGTAACCGAAGAGGAACAGAGCAATCACCATGGTAGCAATGGACCAGCGCAGCGCGAGGAAAGCGTCGTGAGGCCCGACGAAGAAATACGGAAGTAGAGGCACGAAACCACCGACGAAATAACCCAAGGCAATTGTGATGGCGCAGACAACGGCGCGAGAACCAGAGGGCTCGGGAAGCGTGTGGTGGAAGTTCATGAGGAATGACGGGAGATTGGGGGATTCGGAGAGATGAGTGGTGAGTTCGTTAAGAAGGTTGGACGGGAGATCGTAAGGAGCGAATATTTCTGAAATGATGCCATCGACGGACGATGGGTCTGTCACCGTCTGTTCTCGGGTCTCTCTGAGAGTCGCTTTATATGATTCCCTATAGATAGTGTTAGAGCATTGGCTTCTATTATTCGCAAGAACCACTATCTTACTCTTCGCTCTTAGCTCCCAGATATCCTCCCAGACCCATAGAAATGGCACCAGCGATCAGTTCTGCCATTCCACCAAATACAACCACTTTCGTGTCGCCCAGCGCAGACAGACCGGCTGTGAGGGCAAAAGGCACCGTCATGCCATCGGACAGTCCAATGATAGCATCAGATACGATTCTCGCATCGACGATCTTGAAACTGCTCTTCTCACTCCGTTCATTGTCAGTCGACGACCCAGATGTCGATTCGAGATCCTGAAGCTCTTTCTGGAAAGGGACATGGACGTCTTTCTCAGCGTCTCTGGACGGAAACTGTTCCCCCAGAGGGGAGTACCGGGAGAACATCCCCTTGAGCGAAGCCAACGACATAGTCGACCGTTTTGGTTCCTCGAGTGCTACTGAATTGCGCTGTCTGTGACGAGTAGAATCTCCTGTGGATTGAGGGAAAGGGCCTAACAGCTCCGGAAATTCGTCTAGCAACGCAGAAGAAAACAATGGTTGTCCGCTAGATTCTGGTCTGAAGGATGCCATGTCCATTTCTTTTGGAAGGAATCGAGTCCTCGCACTGACCTTTCAACAGCGGGCCATCTTGCGGTGCCACCGGAGACGAGCCTGGAATTAGATATCAGTTATCACATCCGATACAGATGCGAGGCCCGCCTGAGAAAACATCTCGTGGAGCACGTTTCCCAGGACGGCAGGCGTGTCGATTCGGGCCATTCCGCCTCGTTAAACGAAGTGCTCGTCCTGGTAACAGCTGTAAACGTGAGCCTATCGAGTGCAGAACGTGATGTGCACAATCCCAGTTGTTGTCAGGGTCGGGGCTTCCATGGCCAAGCGATGGCATTAGCGGCACATGGAAGACGTCTCCACCACGGGGAAGATACAGTATACAGATAACGATGGGGGCCGTTCATCATCGCACGTTGCTAGTATTGGCGTGTCTGATTCGACCGCTGCCACGATCGCGCTAGAAGGTTAGGAGATGAAGCTTCGGCGGGGAAGAAAACGCTTAAGTGGCAGTCTGGCCTATCGCGCATCCGCAGTTTCCAAGCCGCGCTGACGGTGCCTGAACTGGGAATGGCAATGCGGTATCTCCCGAATGGGCCAGAGAGCTGTGGTAGTACGAAGTAATATTTCTGCTCACCACCATTTCAACCACCTTCTGCTTCTTTGTTAGTTATCGCAGCTGGCTTGCTTTTTCATGGACATCTCACTGCCGCATGTTCCGAAATGGGTCCAATATCCAAGCTAGTAACCCACGTGGTACTACTAACCACCTCTCTAACGCCTTATCGATAGGAAAAGATGGAGGACCCTTCTGGATGAGTTGCAGTAGATGGTAAGATCGAGCTCGGTAGTAGCTGCCTTGTGGGCTTTCGTAGCAACGGAGATTGACCGAGATCCATTGTATAGAATCAAGAACAAAACCGATCTATTCTAGAATGGTGTTGTTGGCATCTCTATATATATCGAAGATGTTGCCCTGCATCAGCAAAAGACCAGGCGAGAATCTGCGATAAACGACCAGGGAGAAGACACAATGAAGCCCACTCTTGCTGTGACGGCCATCTCGGCCCTGGCTGCTGTTGGCTCCGCTGCGCCTCAGAAAAGAGGTGCTGCTTGGGACCAGGTCAAAGGAAATGTAAGATACCAGCTAGCTTGTCAAAGACTATAGAAGCCCTTACTGACAGAAACAATCAGATCAAGCATGTTGTGTACCTCATGATGGAGAACCACTCCTTTGACAACATCGCCGGTTACTGGGACTTCCACCCCGGGATCGATAACCTGGTCAACACCCAGTACTGCAACGAATACACCAACCCCAACTGGACCGTCTGGAATGAGCCTCTGGAAGTCTGCGCTGGACCATATGAGTCTGAGGTGCCTCTGACTGACCCAGACCACAACTTCGCGGGCACCAGCTACGAGATCTACAGGACATGGAACCCAACCAAAGACGACACCCCCAACATGGGCGGTTTCATCGAGCGCCAGTCGGAGAAGTACTCGCAGACTCCGGGAGAGGCCTCCTTCGTCATTAAAGCGTACGACTCGAAGAAGACACAGACTCTGATTGAAATTGCTCAGAACTTTGCTTTTTTCGATTCCTACGTATGTTCTCTGCAGTCTTCATTTATGGAGAAGGTCTGGACACTGACATGGAGCATAGCATGCTGAGCACCCTGGACCGACGAACCCTAATCGCCAGTTTGCTACGTCTGGCTCTACCTGCGGTTTTGTGGACAACGGCGACTGGCAAGCTAGCGGATGGTTCAACAATGTCACTGGAACGACGTGCGCTGTCTCGATCTTCGAAGCTCTCAGCAACAAGAACATTTCATGGAAGAATGTAATTCTTCCTTAATCACCGCTGATGGATCCAATTGAATCACTAACAAGTTCTTCTTACAGTACTACGAAACCGATATCATCGATTCTTACATGTACAAGGTACGTTGCATTCTCCCTTGTCCTTGTCCTTCATGTAGTTTATAGAAACTAACATCTGCCATCGCAGTGGGTCCAAGACAACGCCATGGACCGTCTCGTCCACGCAGACCAGTTCTACCGTGATCTCGAGGAGGGCACTCTGCCCGAATTCTCCTACATCAACCCGGAATGCTGCACTATTGACTCCATGCACCCGACCAGTAACATGGCCGCTGGCGAACAGCTGATCAAGCACGTATACGACGCTGTCCGCAACTCGAAGTACTGGGATAACGTGTATGAGCTCCCACCCACAAAGATATCTCCCTGTCCCATTGTTGAATCCATCCATTGACCATGTCTACTTGACTACAGTTTGATCGTCATTAACTTTGACGAGCACGGTGGTTTCGCCGACCACGTCCCTCCCCCAGTGAACATCCCAGCTCCGGAGGACGGACTCACCTTCACTGGAGTCTCTGACGGACACAACGTCACGTACGACTTCACCCGTCTCGGTGTTCGGTAAGTGACTCTAGCCTAGCTATACTTCTTCAACCGGGTCTGGTTTGCCCAAGACTAACCCAAATCCCAAACAGTGTCCCCGCCTTCCTGATCTCCCCTTACATCGCGCCCAACACCCTGATCCACGACCAAGGAACCATGTACGCCTCGAACTCCGCGTACACGCACAGTTCCATCCTGCACTTCCTCCAGGAACTCTGGGGTCTGGAGGGCTTGAACAACCGCGTCCAGTGGGCCAAGACGTTTGAATATGTCTTTGGTAACCAGAAGCGCGAGAACACGCCGCAGAAGCTCTCTACTCCCGTTTGGTACGGTGGTAGTACGGGCCCGCAGCCGGAGCCGTACTATAAGTTGAACCAGGATGAGAGTTATTATGCCAGTTTGTCATGATGGGTGGGCATGAGCGAAAATTAAAAGGGCCCTCGAGAGAGGAGGTTTGAAGAGATCAGTGAATTAGATAATGAGAGATGGAACTGAGTCGAAAAGTTTTTTATAACTATATAATCGAAAATGATAATGAGCTTACTGTTCTTGAAGCAGGGAGTTTTGTAGATATCTGTTTTTTTTTAACAGGATGATAGATTCTTATTTGATTTTCCAATTCAGGTGAAATTCCTATGGAATTCTTATCCGGTAGGAGAGTATGTTTTCGACATCTCAAAAACCGAAAGGTGAATAGCGAACCGTGCGAGGGTCGAAAATAGGACAGCCAAGTGCCAACGCACTGCGCAGAAGAGAGCCAGAGATAGGAGAAATAGACAGAATCAACGTATTTACAAAGATTACAACGCTTTAAACCAACAAGAGAATCCCAGCATGAGTGATCCGAACGCCGTATCCATTTTTGCAGATCAATAATCCAGACTGCTCAAATGACGGAGGAGATCTGTATATATTAGTAGGAACTTCGAGATACGACAAGGGATGACATGTACACCTACCACTTTCTCTTCGAGGCTCCGGATCCGTTTCCCCAGATACGGCTCTTGTAGGCTGGGAAGGAGGTGTGGTTCCACATGTTGACGAGGACACTATATCACAGAGGAAGTTAGCTTCTCGTCTCTAGAAATGAGACAAGACCTCTGAAGAGGACAGCGGATATCGATATGGGTAGCTTACCTCTGGCTGCGATCCTTGTACGCCTCGTCAGTCATCTCCTTCACTTCGACCTTGAGGCCATCCTTGTTGAACATGATATGCTTCTTTTCCATCTTCGCTCTTGTCTGGTTGCTGACCTCCTGCATGATAGCGTATGCGACGAAGCCGACAGCAGCGAGGACGCCGATGACGACGAGGAGGATGAGGAGCGGAATGAGGTTCTTGAAACCGGCGGCCATTGTTGGTTGATTTGAGGATAATGGCCTCAGGTTGTCAATGTCGACAACCAGCAGTTGATCCTACCACTGAGTAGGGGCGGAGGTCAATGCGGGGGATAGGCGATAAGGCGATCGGGTGGAGAGGGTAGATGAGAAAATCGTTTCTCGTTGTGTCCCGTGTTGCAAGGAAGACGATCAGATCAGATCAGATCGGAGTGGAAGATGATGACAGGAGCAGTGCTTCGTCTGTTCAATGTCCGTCTTGGGTCTGCGAGATCTGCTGCGATGAAGGGGCACTGTCAGTGGACTGATCTGGGATTTCTTTTGTATTTTCAGCTGAGATGCAGATTGCCAGAGGAAGGGCCCTCGTGACGAATCAGGATGAAGGCATGGGAGCCTACCGTGGTACGGCACGCGGGTAGTTCTGAGAGACTGTGTCTTGTCTACCTCCACCGGCTAAACTGACAGAAGTGACAAAAATGATAGGACTGACCTTGCTGAAATGAAGAAAGAAACGGCTCCCTCCAGGAGAGAGAAACCACGAGATTTATCAGGGACCCTTCGACCGAGTTCGGCATCCGGATGACTGTCATTTATTGCTCTGCTAGTGATGTACTAACCAGGCAGCGGGGCACTGCCCAGGGCTCGGCGAGAAGCGTAAGGCTGCTAGTGGCCAGCCCTAGACGGATGGTCTGTTCTAGCTTCTTACTCCTCCAGGAACTGCTGTCAGCTGTCCGGCTTTTCTTGATGATTTATCCATGGTTGCTTTGCTGCTTCTTCTGATGAATCCTGTCTACGACAATGGACACCATCTCTCTATCTCATTCCACAGTGTCTTCATCTCAGCAACAAAAGACCTGCAGACCGCCCAAGCTGCCATACTATCCTACGCATCCGGCGGTTCGTTCCCGGATCAGCAAGCCACCGTTTATTCGTAACTGCGCCCAGCCACAGTGGATCCTGGACCCTGTCCCCAAGAAATCCAAGAGTCCATTACGGAGGAAATTTGGCACAGATGATGAGAACAAGATAACACGACAGGAAACGCTGTCGTCTCACCCTCCTAGTGGACTACGAGATTCTTAGATTCCAGGCTAGATCTGCTGGTCTGCTCATCGTGTTCTCCTACTCGTAGAACAGCCAGGCTAGCGCCACACTCGTATTACTCGATGTGGCACAGCACCTCCGCTAGACTGCGCCCGCTCATGGCGCCGCCCTGCCCTAATTCTAGGCATTCCATTTTTAGCATAGTCGTCCTACATCCTGATGCTTACAACGATCAACATACCAAACGCACGACACTCCAATGATACAGCTCAGAACAAATTATTATATTCGAATCAAACTAGCTACTGCAGTCGCTACTGTCGCTACCGCATAACCAGCAATGCTAATATCCTACCGACGCCTGATGCGCCGCGGAGTATCTGTTCCCAGATGGCTTCGCAGCATCGACAATTCTCCTCATGTCAGCAAATAGTGTCTTGGGGCTAGAAAATCCGACGAGTTTGCCAACGGACGTATGGACTGGTGTACAGATACCCCAATACGACGGTCTGGTTCATCCAATTTAGCTACCATCTCTCCCTAAAGATACAGACGATCGGAGCTGTATAACCACCGAAAACAGGAAATGAGGATGCTAGAAAATATGACTGGGCCGGCGCTGACTAATAGTCTATTGTATAAACAAGATTGTGGATTATAAGGATCCGATTAGCGCCATCGTGCCATCCCAGTATATGCCAATTGCCGTCGTTAAGGATATGCCAAGTCATACCCGCTCTTCTTTCGAACTACACTTCCGTATCTGAAGAAGAGCCATGGCACGGGGAGGAGTGCGAGAGAGATAAAGGCCAGAAGAGAGGTAGCCCAGGCGATACCGAGTTTCTCATACACTATGATGGCGACGGTCAGTATATCGACTATCTTCAACAAGAGAACAACAACGAGAAAACCACACGGAAAGAAAGAAGATAGGGACCAGCTTACTCTGCACTGTAAATAATGGAAAGGACCCGCCCAGCATGTACCGCACGATTCCATTGGCAGCCATCGCGGAAGCACCGTTAAGCGGTCCATACACGTCTGTCAGGTATAGAGCACACGATGTCTGCCGGGAAGCCCCTTGTTAGCGACTGAACCGATAAAGATGGGATGGGGAAAATACTCACGAAAGTCAAGAGATTTCCACATGCAAAGAACACCGTCGCTATGACACAGCTGATCCAATGGATGTCGGCGCGAGCGGTCCAAGAAAACCAGAAAAGTCCGATTGTCAAAAGCACACTTCCTAGCATGGCGCCGTACAGACGGTTCTCCGGGGCAATATTGCCATCACCGCCAGCAGCACGATTGCGCAAGACGCGCCGAATGTACACATAGTTGTCGATAACCAGGAATATCGCTGCAGCTGCAGCGCATCCTGCTGACAGACCAAGGAACACCAGTCCTGCTTCGCCCACTGAGAATCTGTATACCCCGCGGAAGACCAGAGGGAAGGCGGCGAAGAAGCAGAAGAGGACGGAGAAGTTGAAGCCGACGTATAAGGAATAGAGTCCCACGATGGGTTCAGTCAGAATCATATGGATGGGTCTCGCGAGAGTGACGGTGAGGAGGAATTTGATCGCGGGTAGGCCACTTGGTATGGGGCTAGGGGGTAGCGGTTTGCCTAATTTCTTCGCGCGTTTGGCCAGGATAATCTTTGCGTATGTTTCTTTTGCTCCGAGTGAGTATATCCACACGGCTGCACCGAGAAATATAGTAGTCCACTGTGTCCATCTCCAGCCTTTGAACTCAGCTACGTAGCCGCCAACTGCGGGACCCAGGGCTGGCCCCAGGAAGGGCGCTACAAGAAACAGAGACACCGCTCTTGCACGATGTATTGGTGCCCAGATATCGAGATTAGTTCCAGCCCCAACTGCCAACGGAGGAGATCCCAGTATGCCAGCAAGTAGTCTGCAAACCAGAAGAGAGGCAAAACTCTGGGAAAAACCAGCCCCCAAAGTAAACAAAAGAGAGAGGGGCATGCAGAAGATATAGATAAACCGTCGACCGTACGTCTCGCTGAGAGGAGCAGCAATCACTGGACCGCAAGCGAGGCCGTATGTATATAAGGTGATGGGCAACAATGCCGCTGTATTGCTGACGTGAAATCTTTCTGCAACCTCTGCGTAACTGGGCGAGTATACAGAGGAGCCGAAAGTACTAACCACGGCATTAGCAGGTGAATATAATCAGACTTAGGTCTCTACTCACACTGCAAGACCCATAAGACCAGGGATAGACGTCGTATACGCCTTCTTCCACATTCCCCAGTTATGAGGATTTCCAGGGTCATCCGGGCCATCAAAAGTCATCGGCGATGGAGGCTGGTTCGAGGTTTTCGACGAGATACTCGATTGTTCTGCTGACTTTTCGACATCCGACGCCTCATTGTATGAGATTGCTAACTGATTACCATCTCCATCGCGCGTCTCTCCTTGTTGATCTGCCAAGGAATTTCTTCCATGTTGCGTTTGATCGGTTTCCATAACAAACGTCTCACCAAGGCAGATGCTAGCTGTAAGTGATATCAAGTAGAGCTATTCTGGGCTTTACCAACTTTTGGGGTCGATTGCAGACGGACGAGCTTGAACAGATCCCAGCACATCACAAGAGCAGACCCCACATCTTTTTGCAGAAGACGCGCCATTACTTTTATTGTAAGAGGGCAAATGTGGTTACTACTGGTATTGCTATAACCTCGGTTCTCAGCCATGGCAGCGGGCGATCAGTAATAGAGGATGGCAGTAGGAAGGAAAATAGACATAACATATCCTATGGATTTCTGATGCACGGACTTCAGTACTCGATGGAATGGTTTACTATGTTGGTGTTAGGCAATTCGGTATGATAATGTGCCGATTCAGATTGGTCATAGAAATCATTCTATCGTCTAGAGCTTTGAACAATATGAGCACCGGATGAGCTAAGAATCTGTAGCAGTGTAGCCCCGGCTATCTAACCACATGGCCAATCCACGATCAAATGAGCTTATGTCAGTTGCATTTGTAACTGTAGTTATTAGTAGTCAAAAATAAGAGTGCAAAACCAGCGCTGTGCTGAAGTTGCATAGACCGACCACCTCGGCAGTACCTGATTTGATCAGTAATCACCCCGTTTCTCGTCACTTGAACACAGACTCCAAATTTGTCATCACAGCAGACCTTCGAGGCGGCATTTGATAGCACACAGAAGTATTAAGCTGGAGGAAGTCATAATTATGAAAAGTAGAACTGTTTTCAGTGACATCTGCTGGGGCGTCACTTCGGACTAGAGTCAAGTCCCGAAACAATGTCCATCGGTGACTAGCTCCTTGTCAAAGTCCTATCAGTGAGTTTACACGGGATATGAGCACCTTTGAGACTAATGAAAGTTTTCCAGTACTTTTATCAGCACAAAACTGGTCGTCACTGTGATTCTTGTTCACTGATGCGAGGCAATAGAGACAAGTGGCGGTGCAGCGTGAGCAGTCCATAGTTACGGGGTGGATGAGCGCCACAGCACGGACCACTACTCCCCATGGATCCTGGATGGTTGATACTAGTAGTGTAGTCTACTAGCAGCTCCGAACTACATCATCCCGAGAGATAAGCAGGGTGGAAATGACAGCTCCAGAGTCTATCCTCATGAATGAGAGTGTTCCTGACAAGGCAAAGATGGCCGGAAGAAGAGAGAGGGACTCACATTTCCAAAACCGGCAGCCCAGCCTCCGATCACAGTGCACTGCGTCATGATGACTAAATGCCCCCCTTCACTGCGATTCGTCCGCGCGTCTGCCCAGAAGACCTCAGGAAGTACCGACTTCACATTGTTCTTCTTTGGATAGCTCTTCCTGAAATCCCCTGGATTGACGCCCTCTTAGTCTCTGGCCTCTGGTTAAGATCGCACCCCTGCCGTGGTCAGATCCTCCTCCGGATAACTCACTTCCTCCCTGCTTCAACCTCGCCCGTTTGGTGTAGAGAATACAGCGCAATGGCGTTCATTCCTATCTTCCCGATCTGCTTCCAGTGCGGTACCGACCAGAATCCTTGTCACTGCAAGGTCGTCGGCCCTACTTGCGGTATGTTGATGCGATGTCTGCCCTTTCAATTGACGCACTATGTTGCCCTCGAGGGTGGACGTGGTAGCTGGATATGAACACACCTGTGCTAACTTGTCATCATCAGGTTTCGTCGCCTGCGTTCTGGCTGCTGTATGTAGAACATTCTAAGATATCGGACCTCGGGACACTCTGAACGGTTGATTGACTTGGTAATATTAGATTGTGTGTTGGCCGGCTTCTCTCTTCTGCGGCTGCTGCGCAACCAAGACTGGAAACGAGTAAGTCTCTCCGTTTACAACAACATATACAAGATATGCTTGCCAGCGATTTGGTAAAACCAGAGAGTCATATTTCTTTGGCTTTTCAGCACTGGCTTTTACAAGATCATTCGATGAGAATAGACAGCTAACTGTACACAGCATGCTTGGATTCCCCGTCAAGGTGAACGCCGAAGTCAGCAATGCTATCCCCATCTAAACCACTGCATATGCGAAGCGCGCCGTGGATGCTGCATCATTACAAGAGATCATGTATGATGGGAATTTGTCTTTAGGCGTTTTGGGCAGGATATGGTATCCTGGTTGTCTGTGACGCGGAGTACCCCTCTGTGTTGGTTCTTCTTCTGGGCAGTTCCTAGTTCATTCAGTCGTAACATTGGCAGCTCCAATACGAAATTATGAAATAACAAAACGGTCTCCCACACGCATGTCCTCCCACACGTATTTGCAAGTCTCTTTCACAGTCTACGCCAACCTCCCAGCCTTCCATCTTCTCTCCTCCTCTTCCCTCTTCTCCTACCCTCATCAGCCTCTTTCTCAAGCAAACTTTTTCGTGAGAATCACCCTAGATACTCGTTCATCCAAGCTCCGATATCCAAACCACCGAAAAGCAGCAAACAGATAAGCCAAGAACCAAAATGGCATCCTCCACCCCAAACCGCAGAGTCCTTACGACTCCCATTCGAGCTCCAGCTCCAACTCGCTCCCTTCCACGCAGCACCCCTCCCGCCTCAACCCCAAGCACCATCAACCTCTTCACCCAGCTGAAAACCATCGCCGAATCCGGCTGCAAAATCAACCCCAACCTCTACTACGACTACCCGGGCTACGCGGAGCACACCCTCCAATTCAGCGTGGGCCAATACGCCCTCCTGACGGACGGCCTGGAGCGTCCTGACCTTGAATGGGAACGTGTCTGTCAGATGCACCTCGCACGGAAGAACATCCCTCAGGAACTGGTAACGTTGCCGCTGAGTGATGCGAGGGCCAATAGTCTTGCTGCTGCTGCGAGGGCAGCTAATTATGGACGCGCGGGAGGAAGCAGAGGAGCGATGATGGGGAGTGTGAATGGGAATGATCCGGATCCTAGGCAGAATAAGTATATCATGGCTGGTGTGCCGCGGATGCCGAGGGCTCAGATTCAGACTCAGAGGGAGGTGTCTGCTCCTGAGGGAAATGGCAATGGCAATGGCAATGGCAATGGAAATGCGTCTGTCCCTGGCAAGGTCTTGATTACGGATGCAGATAAGGACAGGCCGGTTTACTATGTGCCGCAGCACCAATACCAGGCCCAGGCCCAGGCCCAGGCCCAGGCTCAGGCTCAGGCTCAGGCTCAGGCTCAGGCTCAGGCTCAGGCTCAGGCTCAGGCTCAGGCTCAGGCTCAGGCTCAGGTTCAGGTTCAGAGTCCCGGTCAGGGTCAGGGAGGAAATGCCGTTGCTGGTACTGGTGTTGGTAATTATGAAGAGACTACGGCTGCTATTATGGCGACTCCATCACCTACTATTTCGAGCGTTGGCGGATCGAACACGCCTTAGATCAGAAGTGGGGCGTATGCATGCAAGCTTCTTCTGTCTGTCTTTCGAGGTTTGTCTTCCATCTGCTAATATTATATCGTGATTATTTACTGAACAACTATGCGAAGCAACAGCTCGTTCACGTTACGGCAAGCTTGGAGAGCTGCCATGGGATGACTTGATACAACGCTTCATACGGAATCTTTGATGATGACTCTTGACTCTGGCTTGGGAGGTTTGCTAGAAGCAAGGGAGTTGCAGTACTCAAGCTTCTTCAGAAGCGGAACACAAACAGCTCCTCTCTGTTTCCTAGCTTGTTGACATCTCCTGGGTACACCTGGATTGTCTTGCCGGGCTTTCTACTCACTTTCAATTAATCTTTTCCTTTCCTTGTGGCGTAACCGGAAAATGTATCGACGATGAAACATCTCATGGAATAATAATTTCGAGGATTCCAGAAAGTTTAGGAGTATAGAAATTTTCATTCATCCTAATCCGAACAGGATACAGGGAGGTGGCACGGTGCCCATCGTAAACAGTAAACTAAGAACAGGAAACAGCTAGCCAAACCGATACATGCTGTACGCGGCGATGGAAGGGCCACAGAGCAGGGGGTAGGGAATCAAAAAAGCACAACCAGAGCGTAAAGACTAAGGAAACAGACAGGCCCACAACCAACACGACATGTACGGCAGAGCAACTATGAGCATAACAAGAAAACAGATATCGGCACCGAAATTTAATGGATAAGCTAATAATCCATTATTGATTATGTGCCATTCGCGTGCTGCGTAAAATAACGAGGTTTCGTTTCATAGGACATGACATAAAAATCCAACTATACCCGGCTGTCGTAGGCTCAACGACAACGCGGGCTAACGTGGGTGACTTCATGATTTGACAGTTGTTAGATCGGTTGGGAACCAAAGGTACTAGTTCATTTAAACTTCTCCTTCAGCTTCTTGAAGAATCCACTGGAACGCTTCTTCTTCTTCGGCTCCTCTCTCAGGGTCTCTTTCATGTGAGGGTTCTGCGAAGTAGATGCGCCGCCCGCATCGGCAGCTCCCTTACCCTCGGAAACCTCGGTTGTCTTGGCCTCACCAACACCTGTGGTCACCGTGGGTTCCGCAGGTCCAGGTACAGGAGTAGTCTTGGGAGACACCCTGCCAGATCCGGGCTGAGTGTTTGCGACAGCAGTCGTGGCCGGTGCTGCCACTGCCGACTCGGTTTGGGTGGTGATGGCAGTTGGGGCTGGAGCTGCTACGGCGGTGGTGGCTGACTCTGTAGGAGCAGGCTCCCCGAGAGCATCGTTCGGCTTCACCTTCTGCTTGAGTTCATCCTCAATCTCCTTCTTTTCCTCAACAGCTTGAATGCTCGCAGCAGCCTCAGGCGATTGGTGAGCTTCCTGCAGAGAGTTCTTCACCACGCCAGGAACGTCGCTAGCGGCCTCCCTTCCGTACGTTGGGGCTGGTGCTCCAACGGACTCGTCAGGGCGAACCTTGCTGCGAAGCTCGTTTTCGAATGCCTGCTTTTCCCTCACAGCCTCCGCACTGGCGGCTGCCTCAGGGCCTCGGTCAGACTCTTTCAGAGACTCCTGCACGAAACCGGGGACTCCGCTAGCCGGGACTCCGCCGGCTGGTATTATCGTTCCATTTGTCGGAGCCGGTGTTCCCGTGGACTCGTCTGGCTTGACTTTGCCAGTGAGCTCGTCTTCGAACGCTTTCTTCTCCTGCATCGCATCAGCATTAGCCGCCGCTTCCGGGTCTTCGTGGGCCTCCTTCAGAGAATCCTTCACAACACCGGGAACACTGCTAGCAGGTTCTTTGCCATTAGTCTCTGCGTTGCGTGTGAATGGAACTGAGGCCGCCAGGGCTGCTGTGGTCGCGACGGGAGCAGCTGATGAGATAGGCAGGCCAGTGTCGGTGGTAGCTGGTGCATCCATTGGGAGGCTAGACTCTGGGATCATGTTGTTTGATATCGGAGGAACAGTGAAAGCATCGGCTTTCGCACCCTCGCCTTCAGGAGCCAAGCCAGGCACAACAGGAGCACTGGCGTCGGCGTCATAACCGGCTTTGTCTGTCCTGACTGTCGATTCAACAGTGTTGGCATGTAGAGAGCTAGGCTCTGGGACCTTTTCTCCAGGCTTCAATTGCACTGGGTTTCCAATGCCGTTCGAGGCGGGAATTGGGTTTACGGAAAGCTGGTCTGCCTCGTTTGCGGGCGTCTCTGGGAAAGAGCCGGGCAAGACCTCACCATTCTTCTCGAGCGGGACATCCTTAGCAAGCTCAGCTGTAGTCGACCCAGGCGCAGCAGAGGAGGTCGTGGCCGCAGCGAAATCCGTCTGCTTCTCGGATTCCTTGGGGACCCCCGCGGCGAGCGCAGCAGTCGTTGAGTCGGGAGTAACACCAGCCATCACTGCTGCAGCAGCCGTCGGTTCTGTCAGCGGGATGTAACCTTGCGTTGGTGTCTTGGTGATTTCCTCTGGAAGAAGGACGTTGTTGATATTGTAACTGCCGTCGTCTTCCTCTCGAGCGTTCGGATCGGTGGTCCAAGAGCCGTCCACAACAAACTGCAGATAAAAGGAACAGAGTTAGTGGAAAATTCGACCACGAAGAGATGGTAACTTGTAGCAGATATGGGCTGATCATGCGCCTTGTCGCCAGCCGCTTTGGAGGGGGCGGTGACGTGACGTCAGTAGGAGGTTTGCGACGCCGCCCGCTGGAGACATCAACCAAGCTGTCAGCGCTGCAAAACCGGCGGCCATTGAAGCGAGATTAGCGCGCATTGTTGCCTATCATCCTGCGCTCGTAATTGGGATCAAACGGCTCTAGATCCCTGGGAAGAGTACATGGCGTAGGCACCTCAGGCACGCCGCCAATTTCCCCTCACTTGTGCCGCCAGTCAAGCCAGCCGTTCCGCCTCTCCAGCACGGGGACTATGCTTGGAAAAGATCAAGGGAAGGGATAGAGGATAGTGCTTTATTTGACCTACTTTATATTGGATCTTCTCGTCAGCCGTGGGAAGATGGACTTCCTTTTCGAATACTGAGCCCTTCTTGTCCAGCTGCACGGTCTTTCCCCAGTCATCGAAGGTACCCGTCACGAACACCTCGTTCGCCTCATACGGCCTAGAATCGGCGCCAGAAAAAAGTCAGCTCAGATCTCATCGCACAGTGCGGCAGCCACTGGACATTTTCCGGAGGACCCGGTTGGAATGCGAGCCCGCCAGCTGAGGTCAGATCGATCAATTCTCGCGCCTCTGCAAAGCCAGCCGCGATGCTTGATGGTGATGATGCCCACATACCATCGAAAGATATAGGTCCCCATTTCTGTAGTGTGCCTTTCCGGCCAGGATGTAATAATAGCCGTCGCAGCTAATACTATCTCTGAGGATCGCTTGTATGGAGGCCTCACGAGACCCTGTGATAACGACAAGCCGTCCCAGTCGCAATTGGACCTAGTGCGAACTGTTCTGTTGAAACGAGTTCAGGCAGTCAGCCAATATTAATGCTCGTATCTCGCGGATCTGCTGGCGGGAGAATGACGCAGATCCTCCGCTGGTGCGTCTGATAAGAATGCTCAGGTATGTATGAGGTGCGCGATCTAAAGCGACTTTGAGCACGAGGGAAGAACAAGTCCAACACCGGACGTTAGTTAGGTATTGAAGGAAGAAGAAAACGGTCTTTAAGAAAAAGTAATTAGAGCTGCGACGTGCCAGACACAAAAAGGCCCTTGCAGACAGCTCCACTGATTCGAGCCAAGTCGACAGTTGTCTCTGTGCTCCGGGGTCGAGGAGGCTGGGGCGTCATCGACGGGCGGAGAGCTTTATCTCGCCAGCAAGTCTAAGTAATCTAAGGCTAAGTTCGATAATAAGTTCAGTTCTAGATGCAGACGTCCTGAGCCCTCAGGTGATCCCCGGCCGTCTTTCCATCCTGCTGTTTGCGGCGTTTTCTTTTCGACTCACTTACAATCAGTCGCTGGTTTGGATCACAACTCGTTCAATTGCAACAAGCAAAGCACGTGTAATCCCCAAGTCGAAACACTGGCATTGGAAGGATAACTACAGACCGTCTCGTCTGCAATCACATGGAAACGAAGGCGCTTGCTTGGGGCATTGACAGCACGCCAGCACTGACTGACTCTAGCTTCATGCCCCACGCACGATGGACACGATGAACACCAGCACTGTGCGTTGTTGGCCTGGCCTGGCTTTTTAACGGATTACTTGCCTCACCTGCCTTGGTGCTGATTTTGTCGATACCCCAGCCTTCTCCTATACCTACCTTTTCCTTCTTTTTCTTAACGGTTCCTCCTCACTAAGCCATAAAACAACTACGATTTGCATAGTCCACCTGCACACCGCTGGATTTAGGAAAACACAGCATGCGAGATCGAGATCAATTCAGGCAGGAGAACTGTTATTCCATGATTTGTATGGAGTAGAACGTTCTAGGCGAGTACAGTCGCAGAGCGCCAGGCAGAAAAATTTTTCTCTCTGGCTGCCCAGCGTGGCGGAAGAAGGTTCAATAATGTATCCTGTACGGATTTTTCGTAGTCATGATATCCGCATCGCTGCATCTCCTTGGGTACCCGATACTTCTTCCCGATCAGGCATTGTGGTGTGCTCTGGAATCACACAGCATCTAAACATAGTTGAGTACTAGTCGACGATACTATATTAATCATTGGCGATGATGCCTGAGAGATCGATCGGGATAATAGCCTTGTGGAGGTCCCATCCGAATTACGATCACTACGGAGTAGCTGTCCTCGCCGGTCGGCTTAGCGAGCTAACTATGGAGCGGACTAGCTAAGAGAGAAACAAAACGACCGACTAAGACTGCGGTTTTAGTGTTTTGCTGTCCAGAAGGACAGCATGCACGCCAATTGGACATCAGCGAATGTTTTCTTCCCAAGAAAAGGCAGGCTTCAGCAGTGCGACACACCACGCCGCCCATACAGCAGAGTAGGCCATCTGATAGCTCACGCCTCTGGCGTCATGATTCAACGGGTGATAAGATAAGCCCCAGCTTAAGCTACTGCTGCTGCTCGTCTTATCCACGGAGCATGCCATCGCACCATCGTAGGATGAGGTGACGACCTTTCTTCAGTATTGGTCCTCTGCCGCTGACAGCAGCATGCACGAACTCTTCTCGAAGCCTCACATCGTGTTTTATCTGTGGTTTCCACTGATCGAGTCTAATCGCCCCTCCAGCTTGCAAATTGAGTTGTCACGCCTCGCCATGAGGGATGGTGATCGAATCCATTGGCCTGTATTGGACGCTGTGTTAAACCCCTGCAAATCGTTCCTCGCCTTCTGCTGGGCGTGCAAATCCTCTACCTACTTCCCATCATAGCTTCTGAATGTGCGCACGATGCAGGGGATGAGGCCATTGACGGTGCAATCGGAGGCGCCCGGCACTATTGCTGCGAGTGCCAGAGAAACCGCAAACGGCCAGCGGCAGACGAACCACGAAACCATTCTGCGTTATTGTCGGGATGACCAGCGGCCATCGTTGGAGCAGCGAATAATACTGGCATCTGAAGAGCCCCAGGGACCCTTGAGTTTCCTACTCGAACGTCCGTCGTTGCAATCCATGATCTGCCGTCATCCAACTTTCTTCGAGAGCCAGTTTCGCCACAGGATGCCATGGCACGGTCCAGGATCGACCTCCACAATAGGGGAGGGGGGAATTCTCATGCGGAAATGCGTTCATCGAGAGCACATCCCGTCCTCTCCCTCGGGCATGTTGTCTCGTGTCGCTGACTCGCCGGGGAGCTCCTGTCGAACAGATTGTCCAAGCGCACAAACGGGCTGCCTTCTAGAAGACACCTGGAAAAGCTCTCTCGAGCGATCGAAGCTTCCACGCGTCAATAAAGGACCCCAGGCCGAAACAGCGGCGCTGAACCCCGCGTCCTAGAGCCGCCATCGCTGGACAGGTTAATTACTTGACATGAACTTTGGCTTCGAGGCTCCAGGGCCGTCGAGATGTGTTTTATCCACGATGCCGTGGTGGTTAGCCGACGGGGAGGCCTGAACAGGCGCCCTCATCGCCGCAGACGAGGTCAAGATCCACGTCGACGACGTAGAATGACCGAACGCCCTCCTGGCCGGTGCGCAGGTCTAGAGTAGCTAACAGTCAACTAGGAGTCCGTAGACGTAAAATTAGTTAATTAGTGAATGGATTAGCTGCTCCCTGGGAAGTGGACGAAGGGGACACGCCCGGACCAGCACAGCAATCGCACAGCTGCCGTCACTTCTCTTGCTCCTCCCCACCACTCGCTCTAATCCAGCAGCATCATCAACTCTGCATCCCCAAACCCTCCGGATCTGTCTTCTGTCCCATCTCTCCCTCTCTCGATCTTTCTCTGGCTCTCTTCTGCTTGTCTGGCTCTCCATTGCCTTCATCCGTGGTACCTACTCGCCCCCTAGCTGCACTGCTACGCACGTCGTTAGACTCGACAGCTTCTCGTTGGGTTCATTCCAATCCCTCCCTCTCGATCTATCTCATTCTCGCTACTCTCCTTCGCTGGGTAAATCCCCCATCATCGCCAACCTGCCCCCCCC
>JAPVCB010000014.1:994943-1087613 GCA_029606185.1 Paecilomyces formosus | reverse complement strand
CCTGTCATCGGTTTGAGGATTCGAGAGGTCGAGATTGAGTGTGATGAGTATTAGTAGTTGAAAATAAATTACCGTTCTAAATATCGGGTTCAGGTGTGTAGTATTCTGTATGCTACTGAGCGCATACATGATATGATTGATGGGATCGGAAAGTTTGTATGGAAGATGCTCTCTATCTATCCCTAGTCATAGCACTGCTGCACTTCGGTCTAATTTTTAATTTGGCATGGAGTAAATCAATACTTACTATCTTGTTAATTCAGCACTACCGCATGCCTACCCCGGCGCTCTTCTGCTGAATCTTACAATGATCACGGAGTATAGTTATCCGTCATTCGCATTGTTGTAACGTCGATAGCATTCCGATGAAACGCCGCTGACGTGTGAGGAGCGGAAGAGTAAGAAAAGCGAAACTAGGTACATACATACTGTGTAATAATCATAACACTCTGTATGCCGTATCTTTCTTTTTGATCTGCCGGATTTACTACTTTGAGAATGAGGCTTTTCCCGTCTCTCTTTCCGTCTAACCATAGCTAATAATACTGCGCTACTAACAGAACATGCTACAGTGCAATCCCGATCGGACGGATGCGTTGTAGTGTAACAACGCTAAGTATGACACTGCCAAAAGTAGAATTTGCGAACTGTTAACGTAGAACTTGAGGTTCAGACTTATCTCGAGACGAGACAGACGAAACGGGATATTGATCATGTCACAACGCTATAAGTAGTTAGTATCTGAAGCTAGAAAGGAAAAGAAGCTACGTATCTAAACGTACAAAGGGCAGAGTTTATTCCAATCGAGAAATCGATCATCTAGCCAGTTTCCTTTCTAATGATAGATATGAACGAGAGAACACAGAGTAGGTAACGATCAACTGGTGCTATTACTCCTATCGTCTCGTCTGACGGCGGACAGGCCCCTCATTCCAATTCAGGTATGAAGATGGGATGGTCCCTGTCGGATAGCTCTCACAGATATCGTCTCCTATCTGTTTTGGGCTGAGTGAGCCTTCCGGTTCCGGATGGTTGTTGATTCGGTCCGGGACGAGAACAATGTCTTTAGGAGATACTTGAGATGGAACTGTCAGAGTTAGGAGTAGGTTAGTTACTTCTAGAGTGTCGCTTAGGGCTGTTGATGTGATTGCCGGATGCGAAGCCTTTTTAGTTTTCTGGTGGAGAGGTGATCATCGAGGATGAACAAGAGGTATCCGAGCTACCGGGGAGGATTTTCTCGTTCGCTTGTCACGCAGTATGATCATCGAAGCACGCACAGGAGCGATCCTGCCGTCACATCCCTTACGTTGTTTGTATTATGCATCTTTTAATTTTTCTCTGCAGTACGAACTTGTTATCTATCTACTCCGTACGGACTCCGGAGTACAGAGTACTGTAACTTGCCCTGGATTACTGCCAATGACACGGCCAAGACGGGAGCAGAGCTTGAATCTCCAGATGGAACAAGGAATGGCCGCCACGAGTGTCACTTGTAAGACGTGTAACTTGGCTGAGCCGGACAGTTATATTCGCTCAGAGCAATTAGATACTACGTACGCTGTAGCTAGCTAGCTATCGACGGAGTACTCTATGGTTTCTGGTAGAGATCGCCTCGGATCTTGCCTGGCAGCTTAGAATCCCAGACGTTACAGGGAACGCCACCCGGAAGGCGTACCGTAGCACCATGGACCGCAACGGACCTCGATCGTTCACGAACTGCGGCATAATAGCCATTCGTCGTGTCAGGTCGAGCTACTCCGTAGGTCAGGACGGACGGATTGCATCATTCACCGCTTGATGATTATTCCGTAAAACGCTGCGCGAGTTGAGCAGACCAGCCATGGATCGAGTGCAGGATTAGCGCACAGGGCTACCGTTCGCTTGTTCTGACGACGAACTCAAACGGTGGCTGAAGAGCACAGAGAGTGGCGGCGGAATAGGTTTTTTGACTCCGAGCGTCTGAGTTTGAGGATGTACCCGTAGATACAAGTTTACAGGTCGACTCTTTTACCGGCCTTTCGCCACAGGAACCAGAGGCTGATCGCCAATGGACGAACGAGGCTTCGAGAAGGATAAGCAAAGCAGTTAAACTAACCGACTAGAGTAACCCAGGCCAGTCTAAATCAATGGCCCGGAAAGCTGGACGGGGAACCAAATATACGGTCTCCCCGATCGGACGCGAAGTGAAAATGCCATCGGTAGCGGTCCGGATTGGATCTTCAGATCGACAAAGGGTGTGCCCCATCGTATTATCTACTGGTATTACCCTAGACGAGTTCCATCGAGACGGATGATTCTTTTTTTCCATTCCAGTCGATGCCCTGGCGAACGGTTGGGTCGAAAAGGGCATCGTGGGTGGTCCGGTTGGATTGTCTGGGCATAGTGGATGGAGGGGACAGAGTAAGGATTTGCGATGGCTATCCAGACTGGAAATGCGGATGATGTTCAGGGGCAGCCGTTCCACCTTGAACAAAAATGGACGATCATCGCTTGTATCCACCGGGAAAGGGTTTTGGTGTATCAACTCTGGCATCGGCCCTAAAGCCGTTCGAACCTTGGAAAGGTTCTGTGATATCAGGCTTTGGGGCGCGGTGCTAAGAGGGCCTCGGAGCGCTTGTTACGGAGTCGAGAAATTAGCGATAATAACGCGATCTCCACGGGGAGGGGTGTGGCTTGAACTGCTTGAATTGAATTGACCAGATTGACACTAGAGGATAGAGTATTAGTTGGTACGTAGGACACTGGAAAATAGTCCGTGCACCGTCGGATGGCATTGTGCAAGGCAGGTATCCAAGTTGATGAATCGACCAGAAGAACAGTACCATAAGTAACTATGACCAGGATGTTGCCGTATGCAACGACAGACGCGATAAGAAAAGAACACAACGAGAGAGCAGAAGCGGAAGTTGCCAAGGCCAGAGTATCATAATACATAATCACCATACACGCGGCCCGTGGGGCCTCCCAACGGCGCTAGACCAGGGGGACGTGCGACAACAAGAGTGACATAGGATAGGATAGAACACGACAGGATAGCATCGAGAACGAGGGGCGAATTGTACGGAGTAGGGAATACTGCAGGAGAAAAAAGAAACAGAAGCAGGAGGATACTAATAATATACTAATAATATCATGACACTATATACAATATTCCTGCTAAGAATAATCCGGAGGCGATCCAGCACAGCCAAGATTTGCCCCTCGATGACGCTGTGTGCCTGGCTGTGTATGTATGTATTGTATTATATTGTATTATATTGTACTTCTGGATCGATATTATTATTATCGTATATGGCCGACAGTCTTATGCATCCCAAAATACCACCATAACGACGGCAATAATGACAATAATAACACTGTAGTAATAATCCTTACTAGACGGTACCAGGAATGAAATCAATGGCGATGCAGTGAACATCGACGACAACGATCAGCATCGCCAAGAAGCTGGCCGACCCATGTTTTGTCCAGCATCCTGCCGTGGTGGAGCAGACGACGCGACATCGGGCTGATCATGGCGGCATTCTTGATGCTGCTCGTCGTTGTTGGCTTGGCCTTGTTGCTTGTCCGCGAACAGCCTATCCTGAGTCCTCATCCTGCGATCCAGTACCTTCTGGGGGGCGCTTAATCGATAACTACCGCCCCGATTCCCCTTTTCTCTGCTGCTCTCCCTCTTTTTCTTCCTCTGCTCCTCTCCTCTTCTGTTCCCTTTTCCTCTCTTCCAATCCAAGCCCCAGGGCACAGGAACAGGAGCCTCCGTCGAAGCTAATCTCGCTCTCCAGCTTGGCTCTTCCCCATCGCCATCCGCCCAACCGCCAACCCGCTCGCCGGACGCAAGCCTTCGCTTCCCGTCTCTGCCATCGACCATCTTGACCGGAGCGGCCACCAACAGCACACGTTCCCCTAATTAGACCGTCCAATTTCCCTCTTATCTCCATCGACCTCTGTGGCCTCTTTTTCCCTCTTCTCTTTTTCTCTCGTGCTTCCTGCCACAGTGTCGCCGGTCACGACGCCTGCAGCCGTTCGTTCGCTCTCAGGCAGTGTTTAGTGTTTTTTTGCATCTTGCCAACGTCACTCCTTTTCAAGAGACCGGCTGCTTTTTCGCCGCAACATTTCGGTCCAATTTCATCGATTGTGCTGGACGATTTCTTTTTTCTACTCGAAAGAATCACGACCAGAACCACGATTGCAAAGAAGTCTACTAGATCGACTCGACTCTCACTCCTTTTCTTATGATCCAGAAATCAATCTACCCTAATATCCCCGTCAGGATGCCGCTCGTCAGGCTAAAGACGCTGTTCCCGCTTGTCGCGCTCTTCTCCATCGCATTTTTCTTCTGGTGCGTCGATCGATATGACCGCGCCGCGTTGCTGCGCTTCAAGCGCCCTATCGACCACATGTCGAACCAGGCCCCAGTGACCGGACAACAACCCCCCGGCCAGCCTCAGATCCAGGTCCAGCCCCAGACGCTCTCCTCCGCCTGCGACGTCGACCCTGCCTCTGCTCCTCCGTTCCCATTCAACGAGTGGCTCGTTGCGAAGAACTACACTCGCGCCTACTTCCGTCCGCACCATGTGAGTCCCAAGACTGAATTCGGATCGCTGGAGGATGTCAACACCCCCGTGCTGTCTCCGTTTGTCGAGTTGGACCGTGGAACCCGTCTGCCGCCCCAGCAGAGCACCCTGCCCTGTCCCCCGATTATCGACGTGGATGTGGCCGCTGAGCACGATGTTGAGGAGACTTCCAAGCTGCTGTTCGGTCTGGCAACCACGGTCGACCGTCTGGAGCGCCTCCTGCCCTCTCTGCTTTACTCGTTTGGTGACAGCAAGGCGGGCATTGTGGTTCTGGTTCCCCCGACCGATGACGACCTCTCTCAGCAGGAGATGTTCTTCCGCAGCCGTGGTCTCGATCTCATCCTCCAGTCGTCGCCTCTCGAGTTCACGGCCCGTTACTTCGGTCTCGTGGAAGCCTTCGACGAGATCATCCGCACCTCGCGTCCCAACACCACCTGGGTCAGCTTTATCGATGATGACACGTTCTTCCTTTCTCTCCCCGCCATTGCGGAGCAGCTGAAGCTGTTTGACGCTACCAAAAAGCACTACATTGGATCTCTTTCGGAGGCTAGCTGGCAAGTCGACACTTTCGGCCACATCGCCTTCGGTGGTGCCGGTGTCTTCGTCTCTGTGCCACTGCTCGATGTTTTGACCACCGTCTACGATGAGTGCCAGTCCTGGGGTGAGCAGCCCGGTGACCAGAAGCTGGGTCAGTGTATCGAGCGTTTCGGAAACACTCCTCTTACGATCTGGCCCTCTCTGTACCAGATGGATATGCAGGGCGATGTTGATGGAGTCTACGAGTCCGGCCGCCGGATCGATTCTCTCCACCACTGGGGCAGCTGGTACACCAAGGATGTCGTCAAGATGAGCACCGTGGCAGCCGCTGCCGGACGCAAGTCCGTTCTGCGTCGCTGGGTCTTTGACCAGGAGGAATTCATCAACAACGCCACTGGCCAGTCGATCCGCACCTTCTGGGTTCTGACCAACGGCTATTCTATCGTCAAGTACACCTATCTGGAGGGTACTCCCGACGATGTAATCAACTTCGACCACACGGAGAAGACATGGGAGGAGGACGCGAGAGGATACGAGGATTCTCTCGGTCCTCTGCGCCCCAAGGACCAGGAGGGTGTGCTGAAAGACCGATTCCTGCTCAAGGACGCCGTTGTTGTCGGTGACAACGTGCACCAGTTCTACGTCCGGGAAGAGCCCGACGGTCACCGCATGATCGAGATCGTCTGGCTCGGTCCCCGCGGCGGTGGTGGTGCCGGTGTCGGCGGAGGCCAGACCAAGTACTAATATAATCATTATCAAGGCGGGTCCTCTGTTCTGTCTTAATGAGCTCTTCTTCTTGCACATCCTTCTTTGATCTTGGGGGAAAGACATGGGAGGTTCCATCCACGTTACTACCCTGTTCTTCTCTCCTGGTTTTTCATGTTTGATCATATCTGGCGTTCAATTGGAGAAATGACGTACGGCGCATCAAAGATCGGGCAATTGGTGGTTTTTCTAGCGAAGAGCATATCTCCTTCGAGTACTCAAATGCCTTACATCTTCTTCCCACCGACCTGGCTACCTTTTTTCCTGCATCTGTCCCCGTGGTCTTAGAACATCTTGGACGGTGTGGTGCGGCAGCGGGGGGTTACCTAACCGGAACTCACTCGCGAGCCCTTGTCATGTCCTTTTATATTTTCTTTTCTTTTTTCCGTTCCACACTCGCGCCCTTTCTACAACCATTTTACTTCATTCTTAAACCGATCATGGACGAGATGAGAGCGAAGCCCAACCGCATTTGTATAAATAGACTTAAGACCATTCGAGTTCAGGTCGCCCTTTGGTGCCGGGTAGCAGACTGGCTATCTGGCCTGTTCTCAATTCATGCTAGAGAAAATGCAACTAGTTATGATTGATTGTTTATTCAGTCACAGTAACTTAATTATTACTGTAGTAGTTAAGGAATTCGCCTTCGATCTGTAGGTCACTCTCGTAACTAGCTTTAGCATATTGTGCCCTCTTGATGTCTACAGTGACGAGTCAAGTCAACACCTCTTTAAGTTTGAAGTGATTGTTGTATTCCTTCCGTAAACATAGCCCCTAGGGACCATGCTGGAGGCTCTAACTCCTATATTCCAGGTATAGCATCTATGAGAGGAATTCAGGGTTATTGAAGCTCTTGCACATGTTCGACTGCTTCAGTAACAATAAGCCCAATGGAGACTAACTATAGACGTCTACTCATAAGCGGTGATGCAATAACAATAGATACGACCCTGGTCTGATCAAGACAAGTCACGTTTACTCTACATACATACATAAATTCTCCATATTTCGAACCGAGCATGGATTGCATCATGGACGGTTGCGCAGGCAGCGATCCCTGAGAACGTTCAACAAGATACGATCCGGTAAGATTCATCTCTTTATTGAAAATGATACAGAAAACGAAGCGATCCTGAACCTGCGTTAAGCGGCTTGGATGCGGTATACTGGAGTCTCCCCTACGCTTCATCTCTGCATCTACTTCATGAGATTAAAGCGATTACCATTTTGTTCTCCTTCTATTTGAACATGCATATAAAGGAGAATACAGACGACCGACTCGCATTCGTCCGCACTCACGCTTCTCTCATATACTCGATTCTCTCAGAGCGCGATGAGCATCATTTCGAAATCGACGAGCTCTACCAGCTGGGAATCCACGCAGTGAAAGTTGAGCTTGAGGAGGAGGAGGGCATACTGGGATTCGAACCATGCTTCTACTTGCCTCAGCCTCAATTTTCAAAGACGTTATTGACTGATTATCCCATCCGTGCAAATACTGGATATAATGAACTTATAGGAGGCTCGAACTATGGACTGTTGGATTTTCAATATCACTGCACGCACCTTGGCGATCGCGACAGGGAGGAGGAACGCTCCTTCGAAGACGAGGGCTCAGAACGTCAAGTGGACATAGTGCAGGATTACGTCGATCGACAGATTGAAGCGGAGCGCGATGGTATTGATAGCGAGCGCCAGACTCTTGCGTCCGTTGCACCTATCAATTTCAGGTAAGTCTCTTTACTTGAGATCCTGTAGATCCTATTTCATGTAGTAATAATTTAGGTGAGTGGCTGACTCTCTTATTAAAGGTACAGCTGGGAATCCCATCTGAGTGCCATGAGATGGCAAATGGTGGCCAACATGGGTAGCAGCACTTCGTCGCATTGTATCGTTACTATGATACATGCTTCAAAGGCAGAAGATACGTGCCTTTCCACAGGCGAGGTGCTTTGTATTCTGAGGATGCTCGAGGACAGTTTTGAGTTGAAATATCCATCTGAGGACACTGAACCAGTAAGTTGGTGAGTTGACTTGACATGTATAATTCACACTAACTAACCTAGTATCTCCTCATGTCCTACTTTGCTGAAAAAAAAGAAAGGATTCTCCAAGCCCATCATGACGGACAGAAATTGGTGTTACAATACTCACCACTGGTGGACTTTTGTGAGACTGAAGCTGCAGTATCTCTCTTCCTTCGTTATATGACTAGCTACCCCCTCGTGTCATCTACAAGCACCTTAGTAATAAGATGAATACTGCCCGTGTCATCGCTAGTTATATTATTTGCTAACTGAACCCGCCATATGCTTGATTGAGCATCGTCTACAGGTGACTAACTAACCTCTGGGATGACTGAGCAGATGGCTAGTGAGCAGCAGACTGTCCGAAATAAATACAGGTTACTCATGCAATGGCTGGAAGAATGTTCAGCTACCGACTATGAGCTCGTCTTGGCTTCACCATCCGTACAAGGACCAGGTTACTGGACCCCAGCACCACGATGAGGTGCGAGCTTCTCGCTAGGGAAAGAAATATTGGTTTCTAGTCCCAGCCCGCACTTTTGTGCAGAACTGGGAACCAGGATACGATTGCAATTTTGCCCCGTGACTTTGCACAAGGCTAGCAGTCGTGGGCCACAGCTTTGCTCCGCATCTTTGTGCAGTGCTAGTAGCCAGGGGGGACCGCAGTTTTGCTCTACAACTTGTGCAGGCTAGCAGTCAAGAAGGGGGAAGGACCACAGTTTTGCTCCGCACCTTTGTGCAGGCTAGTAGTCGAGATGAACCGCCATTTGGCAGATCCTCCGGGTGTAATTGTATGCCCGCGAACAGTCCTATATTCAGACAGCTCACTTCCAATATCGACAGCTCCCAGACGTGATGCCGCCTTATCGACTGCAAACCACTCCCTACTCATGCTTGCTTGCATCGAGTGTATTTCGTGCCAATCTGATATATAAGACTCCTTGGCATCATAAAAAGTCAGAACCGACAGTACATGGATCACGCTTGATGAGACGGAACTTACCTTCAAGTATCGTCTTTGTACCATGTTCCTACTCATGTAACAGAGGACCATCCTTGCTGACTCCAAGACGTGAACTTCCGGTTTCTGCGAACGTCAGTCGAGTTCCAGATTCAATGTAGGTTGAGGGCTTCAACGTCTAGTTAGCGATTTGTTCATCCTCTGTTGGCTTCCAATTTCGTATGTCTCCCATAGGCTGCTGTTTCAGAAATCAGTGACTGGATGTAAGATAGTGTGCCGTCGAATGGGATTAAGATGTCCATTTAGACACAAGTTATAGTTACCAGAGAGTAGGATGATTCATGGGAATTCGAAGGGTTATCTGTTCGGATACCAGCAGCCATAATACAACTGAACATTTCGTTGGAAGGTGCCAGCCTTTGGAATATTTTGCAGAAGCAGACATACTCAGCTGCGTCTGGAACTACTCCGTATATGCCTATGAATTATCAATTCTATTTTCGGGCCTTTCCGAATACGAGCTTGTCATCTGAACGAATACAAACATCCTTCCGTCTTCATTATTCTATTAGGATTACTTCATAGTATGTATATACATCTAATTTCCCATGCTCTGTCCTTGTGTGATGCAGTCCATCCTGAATCGTTTAATTCATTTTATTTTCAACGCAAGTTGAATAGTAGTGATTGTGGATAATCGTGGGCGCTGCGATAAGGCGGCCTGCGGCGATGGCAGCGGTTCCAAGGCAGAGCATATCGGCCAGCACTCCCCTGTGTGGGATTCTTTCCCACACAGGGGGCAGGAGTGGGCTCTTTTCGTTTTATGTATTAGCTGTTAGCATTTACATTATCTTTACTATTTGTAAGCATCTATCGACGAGTATACCAATTCCAATTCTTGCTACTTGTTGTAGCGACTCTTCTATAAAAAAATCCAGACTTGTATCCGACTGATAGGCTTCAGAGGAAATATCGTAGTATAAGTAGGCCGGGGCTCCCTTCTCCAGTGGGTGAATGAAATGAGAGATTCTCAGGCACTGTGACTGAGATTGGCTAATACATATTCACGCTTTGCTCGACGTGACGCTGAGTTGTGATCGTCTTCCTCGACCGAACATTGTGACTGTTGTCATCGAACGTCGAATTGAATAATAGCCGGGCTGTACAAGAACTGTGAAGTATCATGGACCCCGCTGATACTCAATGAATACTCTCTCCGGGACTCATCGCTGATGAATTTCCGGGCGAAAAGAGGGGAAACAATCTCTCTCCTCCTTCACTGCGGTATAGCTGGCCTATCAGATCGTCCGCTGGTTCTTGATACTAGTGATCTAGCAGACATTCAATTTGGGGTACTCTTATTCATGATAGAAGCATGGAATATGATTGATCACTTCCTGGTCGTAGGTAGTCGTGAATTCTTTCCGAGTTAAGGCGCAGTATAAGACCTGGGTTGTTGAATCTCTGTTACAGCCACCGAGCAAATCCCACGACTTGAAAGGAGAAGAAGGCACGAAACATCAATTAGTTCCACTCTTCTACTATAAATGAGAGAACCAACTGCGTAGATTAATCTAGCTAACATCGGAAGGCATTCTGGGATGTGAACTGGAAATGGCCGAGATCGATTCGTCGATAAAACATGCTCTGTGCCTTCCTCAAGTAATTGGGTGCACAGGAAGGAGCATGTTTCTAGTAAACAGAAGTGACCAAAATGGACTCGTCAAACTGCGAAGCATTCGAAGCACAATCTGAACAGCTTCCAACTATTCTATCATTGCTGATACTCAAGCGAATAATACTTAGGATTGATTCTAATTTCCCGTTGGAAGCGTCTAGAAGCAGCAGAACCATTCCCTCCAACAAGAAAGGAGGGAAATCCGGTGTCACTGGTGTCACTAACTCTACTTGTGTGACTCAGTGCTAGTCTTCATAGGAGTGATCTCCCAAGGAGCCTGAATGCGTGAAAGAGATAATGCCCTGGAGAATTCAAAGGTAAGTCAACCAATGAATTGCAAACTCTGAATTCTGGCAACACCTTATTTAAGCCGTGGCCCTGTGTCTGAATCTAGAGGTCCCCTCAGTAATATTACTGCAGCTTATGACCAGACATGAATAGGTTGGAAGCCAGCAAGAGACGAACAAATAGTCAACCAGGCGTTGATAGATTTACTCAATGCGCTCACAATCAATATCCCCGACGTCAGATGCGCATGGTCAATTGCACGGCTTGCATTCAAACACCAATTCACGCTTACACCCATGGAGGAGAGGACAGACGGCTACCTGGGGCCCTCAAAGGATAACGGCCAAACGGGATGGCGATTGTCGAGACAAAAGCTGATATCCGAAGAGATAACAAGGTTCGCATGCAGGAGGCTGCAGATGTTCCTATGGATATTGCATGATCACGAACAAAACCCGGAGATTCTGGCCAAGAAGTAAGTCTCAATACTTTCATCTAATTTGAAACGTAACGCTTTCCGTGCTGTTCGTCGTTCATCTCGGCTTATTTTTGGTATCAAGGCGTTACCTCATAGCACAAGACCGACATGAAATCTTTGTGATCAAAACTCAAAGTGGAGTATGATCAAGAGTATATCCAGCGCATCCACCACAGAGAACAAAACGCCTCTGTGACGACCGAATACGGCCTATATAAGACCGACGATTCCATCCACATGAAGAAGTTCGCAAATTTCATCGTGGCACTATGTCTGGAAATTGGGGGATGAGGTGTCCACATATAAAATTACTCTTAATCATCAATCCTGTAACCTCAACTCTTGGGGATCTGCTAAGTGTTCAGCTAGAATATTAGCCTTGCCTAATTTGTGGAGTAAATCTCTGATCTTTCCCCGACTACTAGCCTGCACAGAGGGCGCCGATAGCGTTTCCATTCCATGTTACATATGCCATATATGTCAGCTAGTATTTATACTAGGTCCAGGCTAGACAAGGAAGTATCTTTTGGATAGAACATTCTCGGCCAGAACGTCCTCAAACTACCCTGCGAGAGGAGGCTGGCTGCTACGGCATCGAGCATCCTCGCATCCAGAACTTGTACGTGTATAACTATCTTTTGAGGCAAGAATACATCCTAGGATACGATGGCCCGGTATATGCGTGCAGTTAAGCGGAGTAAAACAATCTCGACTCATTAGTACGCTAGTAGATAGATACAGGAGATACATAGTCACACATGGACTCCGATTCTTGAGCAACCGATTCAGCATTGTATATATTGTGAACGAAGCTGAAAACAAAGCTGGCAACTGTGGAACAAAGACAACCGATGCACCGCGGACATTATCTCATCAATGGCGTGCGAACAGGTGTATCTTGCGACTACGTAGCGGCAGATTCCTCGTAAGCACATACAGACTTAAATACCCTGGAAGCCGTTCTTCGCATCGATCAGGCGGTAGCGCTCCTTCTCCTTGCGGTCCTTGACCACTACAGCGACACAAAGGAGGAGGATCATATCGATAGCTAGTGTTGATGTTAGTTTGAGAATCTCGAGTAACAGGTGGGGGTTTCACGTACCGACAATGCCAAAATCGGCAGTGAAGATGATGTCAAGGAAAGTATTGGCGAAAGAAGTGAACGGAGTAGCGCAGCCTCCCTTCTGAGCTGCAACAAGAGGCGTGGTGCACACGCTGTCCTGGATGAAAGGTGGAGAGGTGCTGTTGGTATAACCGCAGCAGTCGAACTATATCAGATGTCAGTCAAGCCCGTATGATCCAAGCTCTTGCACAAAGTTGGCACATACTCTCTGCTGCAGCAAGCTCTGGATCTGCGCACTCTGCCTGCCCCAAAGAACATCCAGGTTCGATCGCGTCTTGAGCGTCTCGAACCACACGACCAGACCAAGAACCGTGGTGAAGACAGCGCAGAACCAGACAAAGTAACCGTGACACTTCAGCCAAAACCTGTTTCCAGGCAACATGATGCCCAGCAAAGACATCACGAAAGTGATGAAGACGAAAATTGCATTGACAATGGCACCTTTAATCGGAAACATCTGCAGGAGCAGGATCTTGTCCACATTTCCCACGGTCTTTGTGCCGTTAAGAACCATCTCCATAACCAGACCTCCCACCAGAAGCAGGACACCACCAAGCAAGAATGCCAGATCGGCACCAAAGAACGTCAGAAGGATTCCGTTGGCCATTGTGTTGGAACTGGTCTCGTTTTGATTTAATTAAGGGGGAAAAGCGTTGCGATGTATGCAAAGTCGATGGATTCGTCGAAGTGATAAAGATAGAATTGGTAGACGACCGGCGTCCACTGATATTGCAGAAATAAATGGTTCGATTGAAGGACCAAGGAGAGTACGTTTTCGAGTTTATCCAGGAACCTCGTATCAAAGTATCGAATAGTCCTGGTCTTTTCCTGTTTTCTTTTTCCTTTTCTTGGATTTTTCTTTTATATGGCGTCTGTCGACAAAATAGATCTTGACTAGCAAGATACAGAAAGAAGTGAAATAGAATAAACCGATAGTAATAATAGTAAATTAAAGAATGGAAAAAACGAACCACGGTGCGAGAATCAACTCACACGGGATCCTATGGCGTTAGAAACAGACACGAATCGAAGAGGAAGAAAGAAAAAAAGAAAGAAAAGACGCAGCTGTAGGCGAGGAATCACATAGCTTAATCCTCTGCAGATTGGTGGTTGCTTTCCACCACGGCGCCAAAGGGGGCCTTGTCGTTGGTCGTCTCGAAGTGACGCAGACTTAGAACCGCTGGCGTTTCAGCCTCAGCCATCGTCACGGCGGCAAGTCCAGAACGCGCTGTGTTAGCAGTTTCTACAATTCGAGAAGAGCAAAGATGGATTATTTGAAATCGTATCTTCTACGTGAGTATTTTATCATAATTTGAGAGGCTCGTTTGTGGTAGAACTGATGGTTGTTGAGTGAGCAGATGGAGGAGGTGGGAGGAGATCGAGAACGTGCGGGGACAGGAGAAGAGCCGGTGCGGCAGTTCAGGAGCACCCACGAGTTTAAAATAAGGAAGTTAGTAAAACGTGCCTGGCGCCAAGAGAGCCGCATAATATTCAAGTTGCTGTTGGTGCGAAACTATCTATCTATCGGGAAACATGCTATGCTGTGTCGGGTCATCTCGACTGCGGCCGTTGTGCTAAACAGGTGATATCGGATTGGTTGCGAAGGACCTAGTCTGGCTGCTGCTCGTTTCAATATCCGAAATCGCCGACCATTTGTACGGACTTACACCAAGGGTTCAGACTTCCTATCTTCCTCAAATCGTGTTTTAGCATCACCGTAGGCCACTATGACCGTGCTGGGTAAAGACAGACGAGGAGTCATCCTTGAAGGCTCCGTGCGTGAAACGGAACAACGCGATCTCACCGATCCCATGAGACAGCTCCGGCCTCTTCTGCAGTAGCGGGGATACATATATGCAGTGGTAGTCTATTTTCTTTATGGAATCGGTGCGGGATCTGCCGATAACCTTGTTGGCAAGTTGATCGCTGTCTGCTGCCATTCCCGTTCAAGAAAGGCGCAATGCGTATCTTCATAGTTAGGTAAAGAGATCGTTGATGCCGAGACACATGAATACAAAAGATAGTATGGTGCATGAGGCAACTGTGGCAGAGTACATTTAATGCATTCAGTCGATAATTTGAGGGCTTTGAACTACATAGTCGAGCTCAGATGCTGCATGAAATCCGAGCACTTAGATGTAAATAGCCGTAGGTCAGGTCAATGGGATCAATTTGATACTAGTCTTGAACACTTCAGTGATGCCAGTTTAGTCAACCATCTACTCCGTAAGCAAAAAGTGATAACCTGTTGATTTGAACCCAATAGACAGTCTATTGTAAGCGTAGATGCACTGACAGCGGATCAGCACATCAGGGTCCAAGTCTGACGCCTCCACAGTGCATCACATGTGGGAGCGATCATCGTGCGGAAATCGTTCTACTGCTTCCAATTTAGCCGAAAACTAATTGATTACGGAGTACTCCAGATCAGTAAGTTAATCTTGTCCAATAGAGCCCGTATATAGGGTGAAGATAAGACATGCTATGTCAAGTACGTTCCCTGCGGCTAGCCTTCTACAGAGACAGTAAGTCACCAGAAGGAGGACGCCAGTATCATGTTATCTCTAGCGTGTTTTATCAGGGATATAGATAAACAAACATCAGAAATACATGAGGGCAAGTTATGAGAAGCTCTGATGATAGAAGATGTCAGGTGATGTATTATCCCCAACCAGGAAGCGATATGTGGAGTATCGAGTATCGTGTGATTATTGACAGTTTAGGCATTCGGAATTCCAGTAGACATGGTTAATGTTGCCGGTTACTGCTTTATCTGTCCACACTTTACTCTGTAGTTTGTCTTGCACAATGTCAATAAACACTCGCTGGAGCTACGACTTGTAGAGACTCATCCGCCCGTACCGGGCGGTTCACAAGCCCCGGTTTCGAAGGTATCGTATGACTGGAATTCCCCGGGTAGCGGCCAGGTAGTATTTGTGGCTTGATCGGCATGCCATCTCGCTTGTCCTCACAGCAGGTTGGAGATAGGATTTGCCCGTGCATACCAATACGACAAAGCTGGGGAAACAGATACGACCAAGCACATAATTATGGTATGGTACTCTCCTTACTTCATCCTGTCCATGTGAATTGGTTGAGATTGATCTCAGGTAAGAAACTGCGACGGCTCAGTCATTTAAATATGCAATTTCAATTTTATTTTGGCTGGTCTCCTTGCGCTGATACCGGGTATTTTTGCCAGTGTCAAACAGCGGTAAGTACCTGGAGCAACCGTAGAACGGTCGGATTCTGCCTTGGAACAAGCTTGCATAACTCGCGGCCACGGCGATGACAGGCATCCATCATCTGCATCGCGACAATTCTATCCACGAGGCGTGGTGCAATTAAGCTCTGGTCATCTTCCCGATCTGTGAGAAGCGTTCCCGGAGGGAGTGGATCGTCTTTGCTGCTTCTGGCTGTTCCCCAGGTGGCCATCGACCATCATTGGGTCTTGGACCGATTAAGGCCTTGATTGGGATATAGAGCTTCACATCTAGAGTTCCACCGATTGAGGTCAATTTAGATATCTAGTATCAGTACTTTAGAGTATACGCGTCATGCGAAAATTGTTGGATGGGCGTCTAGAGCGATATTACATGGAACGCGAGTACGGCGTCTCCATCATGGTGACGCTGGCACCACCGATGGAAATCCTGCAGAACAATCTCCCGCTGACAATAATAATGGGACCTGGACAGCATGCTGCAGGGCTCCAGGGGGCGGCCAAAGAATCGACTAGACGAAGAAAACCGTCCAAATCATGGACGGCGCCGGGATAGACCTGGTCAGCGGGCTAGAGAAAGGAGCACACCGGAAGGCATTGTTGAGGCAGTGCCAGCCGTCACCGCAGTTGCCGCTGGGTCGTGTCTCCGTCCGTTGCCTGCTCTGGGGATTCCTTCTACCATGTTGACGGTTTCCAGGCGAATCATCAACAATGAGGAGATATTTTTATGTTTTGACACACAGAGTGGCCAGGCAATCTTTGGAGATCCGGAGCGAGATAATTACTCCGTACCGTTATGTTACTACTATTATCCTCTTTGTCCCAGCATAACGAGTGCTGGGGAGGGTTGGAGAAGCTGACGAGTGGAACGGCTGGAAACAGGACCGAATTCCCCCTGCGTGGACCGGCTGCTTGACCCTACGGGCCTACGCCGTCCGGAATCTGGGAGGGAGCCAGTCGTGTGTCTCCCCACCAGAGCAACAACGGCCGACAGGCATGCTGCCTGTCACGCTGGCACAGACGGGGAAGAGACGAGAAAGAGAGGAACCCAGGACAGAGAACAATATGACTCGAGGGGGCAGAGATAGAGAACGAGTCATACTGGCCGTGACTATAGTCCAGGTACCGTGGAACGGGATGGAGCAGCAGAGAGGCAGCTGTTTTGATCTCAGCGTCACGATAGCTAACTAACTCTGGCTTTCCTTTCCTTTCTTTTCTGTCCGACTCTTTGTTTGGTGGAGCCATCGCCCCACGGATCCTCAACTTTATCGCGCGCCGAGTCGAGAGCTGCTGTCGCCTGGAATTGCTTGCTCGACTGGTGTTCTGCAGGTTCTGATGGATGTTGGTATTGTTGCTGATTATTGCGGTGCTCTTCTCCTTCATCCAGTGGTTCATGGGCCAGAGACTACTGCCCCTACCAAGCAGCTCCCGCCGCAGAGGAGCCCGTAGCTGATAGAGTGGTACGTACGTACTAGAGCAGCTGCTAACGAGCAGCCGTGGAGAGCAGTGGAGTCACGGGGCAGCGTCAGGGCGAGTCGAACGATCCGCATCCGCGTAAGTTGTTCGCCTGGACTGCTCTCCGCCCTTCCCCTTCCCATGTTTCCACTAGAGGGACTAGGCTAGTAGGGATGGATGCTGAGACGGCCACAGTCCCTAGTTTGCGATCGATCGAGCGGAAGAGCGCATCCAGTCGTAGCGGTAGGATAGTAGAGAGGACAGAGATCATACTTGGTTTCCGGTCCAAGCAATAACAATAGCAGTACTAACAGGAACAATGATGGTTATCCGCGTGTGCGTATGGTAGAGCAATGGATGACTCGATTGTCTGCTCGCATTCTCCCACTCACTCTCATTCTCACCACTGCAGGTTCCCGGGCCATCCGACGGTGCGATCAGGGCGAGTTCCAGCCCAGGGCCGTGGAGACTGGAGCAACGCGTTAGAGGAGTGACTAGAGGGCTAGCCAGTGAGCCTGGAGGCTAGTCGTAAGTAGCTAACTAACTGATTAACTAATGAATCCTGCTGATTCCTGGCCTGTATACACACATACACACACGCACACGCACACAATTCGCGAGTAGAAACCGCCGCCAAGACCGCCCACCGCCTGCCGTGTGCAGCGCCCTCTCGCCCCCTTCGCCTCCTCCCGTTTTTTCTTCCCCCAAAATCCTCCTTTCCTTCTTCGCCGACCTTACCCAAACCTCTCCAAACGCGTTACTCGATTCGGCCTGCTCCTCCCCCCAAAGCATCATTCCTCTTTAGGCACTCGATTCTCTTCTGAGCATCCCATTCACCTCTCCAGCTCGAGCTGCACCACCTTTCTCCCTCGTGATACCCTTTTGAAACCTCTCTCTCGACACCATGGCTGATATCACCGCCGTCGCCCCCGACGAGAACCCGTCCCCGACCCAGGACGAGTTGCAGCAGCCCGGCAATGGAGCCGCTGACAACCGCGGCACCAAGCGCGCTCGTCCCAGCGCCGCCGCTGAAGACGACGACGATGATGATGACAAGCCCGGTCGCGAGCGCAGAAAGATCGAAATCAAGTTTATCCAGGATAAATCGCGTCGCCACATCACCTTCTCCAAGCGGAAGGCTGGTATCATGAAGAAGGTGCGTCGCGTCCCGTCGCCCGTCGCTCCCTACCCTTCCCAAATCCACCCGTCTTGCTTCGAGTATAGAAAGAAAGAAAGAAAGAAAGAGAAAAAACCGTCACACTGGAATACTGGCTCTTCTATGATTTGGTATACGAAATAGCGCACAAAGGCTAACGTGGAATTCGGTGGGGCGTAGGCATACGAACTCTCAGTGTTGACAGGTACGCAAGTGCTATTGCTGGTCGTGTCGGAGACCGGTCTGGTCTATACCTTCACCACCCCCAAGTTGCAACCCCTTGTCACCAAGGCAGAGGGCAAGAACCTCATTCAGGTATGTTTGAAACCCACGTTCGGACGCGCTCGCAAACCTGAACTAACCTGTCCGTCTTACAGGCTTGTCTCAATGCGCCCGAACCTGCCGGTAACGAGAACGGCGTTGATGCGCCTGATGTGCCCGCGGAGTCGCCCGAGGATGTTGGCCATAGCAATGCCAACCCGCCGCAGCCCGGGATGCCGCGCCCCGGCATGCACCCTGGCTACCTGACCAACGAGCAGCAACAGCAGATGGCTTACTACCAGAACCTGCAGCAACAGCAACAGCAGGCCGGCGGACAGTATGCAGGGATGCCCGTGGGGGGCCGGATGCCACCACAGCATCAGCCAACGGCGTAATTATATACACAGCACTAGCCCGCGTAGGGACTCACTGCTGAACGCTGTAATGTGGACGATGGCTCTTGTCCGGTTTTGTCTCTCGATGTCCCCCTTTTCGCCCTCGACTGATACCCTGCACGATATTGTCCACCTGAGCGATTCTCGCCGGATGCGAGCTCTTGTATCTTTATATTCCGTACCTTTTCCTGCAATTGACCCTGTATGGCCATCTGGCATGTCGAATAACAGTTCGAGCCGTGGCCTCGGGGGAGGAAAAGCAGAGAGGATAAAAAGACAAAAAAAACACTATACAAAAGATGAAACGAAAAGAATCTCGAATCCGACCGAAAAGACGACGGCTGAACGAGTGCGCCTTGATGTTTCCCGGTCTTAGCTTTCGACAGGCTCTTTTTGTTTTTAGTTTTTTCTCATCTCCTAGATACGGTGTGGAGGTGTGGGTGTTTCTGGTGCATTTCTGTGGCGGAACGGGTGCTATTTGCCTCTTTTTTGAACCGATTAACTCCATGTCAACTAATTTACTGCTAGTTTTATCATGTTTCTTTTCTTCCCTTCCTTTCCCGTTTCTGCCTCCTTTTCTTCTCTAATGTCTGCCTTGTTTGCGTTTTGTTGTCTTTTTGAAGGCTCTTCCATCTGCTTGTTTCCATCGACTCTTATCCCATATTTTTAATCGGGTGTCTCCTGCTGGTCTACTGATGGGCCGGTAAGTATCGTCACAATCTATACGCTAGCGATGAAACGGACGACAGAACGGTGGGCGAAAACATGTCTTAAGGGAGAACGGTCTTGCCATGAATTCTGGGAATACTGCTAGGGTTTTTAGTATGATACGGAAGAGAAAAGACAAAATCATCCGGAGCTTTATGCTTTTTGCTTTCGAAGAAGAGAAAAAAGAGCCCCGACTTAGTCGTATGGATTTATCATTTTCTCTTAATTACACATGAATCTATGATCTCCTCTCGATAGTTCCGAAGTAACTAACTACATAACTAGTTAACTACTGTATGTAGTCAACGGTAATCAAGTCTGCGTTCCGTAGATAGAGCCATCCCGTGACTCTCCGTATAGGTTTAGTTTCGTCGCGCCTCTTCCTTGGAACTGGAGCGCTTCCAAGTCGAGTAAAGCCCAGTCCACATTCAGACCCCCAGACGGCTGTCAACTGGGAACTTTATTACTGTTCGAGTAAGGTAGGATTTCTCGCCTCAGGTAGTATCCGCTGCTGGGGCAATCCTTTCAATATAAGCTAAGTCTATCCGATCTGACTCTGTACATATAAGCTTTACTCTACCAGACTTTTCAATTCTCTCGGTGGACACAAGTTATATACGATTCCGATCTGATTCGCGATATGTACATGCATAGCCAGGCTGTACGTGTCCTTGTGCTTCCAATCCAGCGCGCTATGCTCTCTTGATATTCCAAAGCAGAACCTATGCGCCCTGTATGGACAAGGACAGGAGGAAAAAAGCATGAGCAATGGTGATTTAAGCAAAAAAAATAAGACAAATCGAATAAGATGGTAGAAGATGTGATAAGCAAAAAAAAGTTGATGTCTAGTTGTATAAATACAGTACAAAGCAAAAGGTCCAAAAATCATACGTGGCTGGATCCGTTGGCGTGGTGAGGGCTGTCTTGGTCCGTAGAGAGGTTGTGCCCGTCGTCCCGGTGCGCCTGGTTCTGTTCAACGGGAGAGTAGCCAGTTGCAGACCGCATGCCTGTCCATCGTCGTAGGTAGTTGATTCCTGCGCGCCAGCTACGGGTGAGAGGATCGCGGTTGGGGCTGGTTATGCTGGGGGTCCGGGGGACGTCCTGCGTGCCGTATCCCATCGTTGCTCGGTGACTGAGGCCAGCGCCCACATCGGTCTGCCGATTGTGTTCGACAATTAGAGGTGCAGATGTGCGTCTCCAAGCAGAGTCTTGCAGCCGACGAGCATCCCACGTTCGCGACCGACCAACCGGTCTAGGATGCTGATTGCGGATCCTCCTGAGAGGTGCCCCTTCAGTGGCCTCCTCGCTCGCTAAGGATCGCCTGATTCCCAATGCGGATCCTAGTGATAGCGTATTGCTCTTGCTCCGACGTCGACTGTGAAGAGAAGGCCGTGACTGTACACCGTGAATATCTGCATCGCCGAGATTGACATCATCCTCAGAGTCGTCGAGTTCCGCCCAAATCTGAGCTGACTCCACGCTGTATGTAGAACTGCGGTTCCGAACTGGAGTTGTCAGAGGTAGACTGTGAACTCGCTGGTGCGACGTGCGCCGCTGCCGCTGCTGCTGCTGCTGCTGCTGCTGGAAGAGGAGTGGCTCCCGCTCTCCCGCCTGAGCCTCCTCGTCATCTAGCAGCAATGGACCAGCTTGCTTCGGGGATCGTGCATGCTCTTCCACAATGCCCATTCCAGGTCCTAATGCTGTCTGCGAAGGACCAACGACAGTGACGCCAGTATGAGCGTCGAGATCCTCCAGTCTCCACGATAAACAGAGCACGCCAGCCAGAAGGATCACTGTGCCTAAGGCTATAAGGCCAGCATGCATGCCGGTCAGCTGGGAAGCTTGGCGGAAGTATATTAGACCATCCAGAATAGCAATAATGTTGTATATGCAAAAGACGAACGGATAGAGGACGCTCGTGCTGCACAGTTTCAAGCCACGATGCATAAAGTAGAGCTGTGTCAGTGCTAGAGCAATCATTCCGATTAGGATGACCCATGACTGCCAGCGGTTGAACTGATTCGAGCGGTCGACGATAGTACGGACGAGCAGTTCGACAGCCGACTTTGCCAGGAGCAGGCTATGTGCCGATAAGACGCCGCTCACGAATCCAAAACACACCCCGCGAATGAGCTTCACGCGGGGAACGGATAAAACGAAAGACATGGTATAGAGAAAACGCAATCTTGGGTATTTCGAACGAGTAGGAGATACGAGGAATTTGAGAAGTCGAGAACCAGCTAGGACTATAAGCATAATAATGGCGGTGCCCACCATCCAAAGGATGAACGGTCGTCGTGATAAAAGAGCGAGTAGTTGATCGAGGCTGTGTGCCGGTTCCCCAATAGCGCCGAATATTGCAATCAAAACTGCGCCAATGCATACCAAAATGGTTCCCAAAAGGGAATATCTGGTAAACGGTTCCCCTAGGATCAGAGTCGCGAAAATGGTGTTAAACACAAGACCAGACTATGCTTGTCAGTCTATATTCTCCATCATGCATATTCGAATCGCACATACCGCCTGTAAGGTCGAAAGAACGGGTAGGGGAAGCGTAGTAATTTGGATTGTACTCCCAACGATGTTCGATCCAACGAACAGTAGCATGCCCAGCTAACTGCATATCAGCATCCACCATTTCGACCAATATATTCCATTTCGCTTACCTGCCATCGCCGTCGTTTATATGGAGGTCTGCGCAGATCGTAGGGAGCCTTTTCGTCCTCGAGGATATGTGACTTTCGCTGGAGGGTAAGCCCGATGGCTTGGAAGCTGGTCGAGATCAACCCGACAATCACGCCAATCTAGCCCTCAGGGTCAGTCTAGTTGCAACGACATCCAACAGAGGATCAGTCACTCACCGCGATACTCCCCTGCGGCGACAGGTCACCGAATAAGCCCATTTCTAGTATCCTCGTGCATTTGTGGTGCGAACAAAGCGGAGCAGGCAGCACATTTAACTGATCTGCTGCGGGATGTTATCTGGACACCACAGCAGACATGGTCATCAAATGTAGACTAAATAAACAAAGACTGGCACAGCTGTATCCCAGCACAGAATAAAGATGGCAGCAGTCGAGCGGACGATGGGGGGTTGTTAAACAAACGATCTGACCTCATATCGCGTTCGGCCAGCCGACGTTCCTGAGCGCAGCCCATGACCCGCTGTTGCCCGCTTAGCGTCCGCGCTCCTCAGGCGGATCCGTCAACCTGAAGCTTGCTGGAACCGCCAGCATCGACGACACCGTTAGACATCATCGCTTGCAACCACAGGTGTGTGCATTCCCCGGTCGAACCCTCTGCTGCGCACTGGCCCTGGCCATAACTCGCAGCTTGGATAGCAATCTAATCTCTCTGCTCACAGGACTACCTGCTTTGGGAAGCTTGTTTAACCCAGCAGTATTCCCCACATCCCTCGACTCGATCTCCCCCATCTCTACCCCAGCTCCCCTTAGGAAACGACCAGGACTGAGATACCGGCAAAATGTCGCAGAACCATGCCTTGTCCGACGACCAGGTATGTGGTGGCCCCTCGTTCTGCTGTCGATGTCGCGGAATTAACCGTATCGGATAGGTTGCGGGCGAGCTCCGCAAGATGACGGCCTTCATCCGTCAGGAGGCTCTCGAAAAGGCTCGTGAGATCCAACTGAAGGCCGACGAGGAGTTCGCTATCGAGAAGTCCAAGCTTGTCCGCCAGGAGACGGCCAACATCGACACCTTGTACGAGAAGAAGTTCAAGCAGGCCTCCATGTCCCAGCAGATCACCCGCTCCACGCTCGCGAACCGCACTCGTCTCCGTGTCCTCTCCGCTCGCCAAGAACTGCTTGATGACCTTTTTGAGCGTGCCCGTCAAAAGGTCACTGAAGTGTCCGCCGGTGATGAGAGCAAGTACCAGGAAATCCTGAAGGGGCTGGTCCTCGAGGGTCTCTACTACCTGAACGAGGAGAAGGTATCTGTTCGCGCTAGACAGAAGGATTTCGATGCTGTGAAGAAGGCGATTGAGCAGGCATCAGAGGAATTCAAAGAGAAGGTTGGCAAGGAGGTGACTGTCGAGGTGGACGAGGAGGAGCCGCTCGCTGAGGGATCGTAAGTGATCAGTATATCAATCGCATGGATGTATATGGCCGCTAACCTTCGGACTGCAGTGCCGGTGGTGTCGTTATCGTCAGTGGTTCTGGAAGGATCGACATCAACAACACATTCGAGGAGCGTCTAAGACTGCTGGAGATCGATGCCCTTCCTGCTGTCCGACAGACGCTCTTCGGCAAGAACGAGAACAGAAAGTTCTTCGATTAGATGCTATCATCTGTAGTTACGTCTCTTCTTGGTCCACGCTATTGCATTTCTGTTTCCGCGCTTGTCTCTTTGTTCCGTCTTCCAACCTGCCGGGCGTTGTCCTGTCGCGTCTCTACCTAGTGGTCATATAAGAGGGGCCCGGTGTATTTTGCAGCGATCTCTTTCGTATGACAATTGGAATCTCAAATATATGAGGGGCAATCACCCATGTACATTTGTCGTCATTATCATTCATCATTATATATTACACTGTCCACAACAGCCTCATCATGGCATGCTTAATCGCTAAGACATAGACGTAAACAAGAAATGGGACTACCCAGACATGCTTCCAAAAAGAGCTTCACTCTTCCTTCCCTTCGCCATTTTTAGGTGAAAGGAATTTATCCATAAGAGAACCGCTACGGCTGATGCCGTTCCAGTCATCCAGACCGGAAGACCCGAAGAATGATTTCTTCGGAGGTGGTCTTGATCGAACAGAGTACACAATCCGATAATGCAAAGCTTCAAGGCGTTCTTTTGTCTCAGTCCGCTTGAGGTGCGATGCGCCCGAATCCTCGATAGAAGTGAATATCTTCTTGACACGGTCAGATAAAGCGTCAACATCTGCGTTGAATGTTGTTTCTGCCTCTTTATCTGAGAAAGTCGGGGTAGACCGCCCAAAATCGATGGCGACGTTCAGAAGAGACGTTACAGCTCCTAACTCCCAGTAATCGTAGTCTTGATTCTTGCCTTTGTGCAGCTTCACGTCAAAGCGCTTCTGGCGGAGAACACCTGTGATCCGTTTTAAATTGAGGATATCTTCTGGAGGCTCGTCGAGAGGAGAGGGATCCTGCAGCAGGAACGCCGTTGCAAGTCGACACCTCCATAACGCGATCCATGATGATGTGGGCAGTATGTGCGTAAGCAGGCGGCTCTGTAGTATAGCATCTTGTACTGTCTGAAAAGTTGATTTGCAGACATGGTCCATCTGGAGCTGTGAGCTAAAGATCAACAAGGAGTATTAGAACAGACTTACGATGCTATCCGCACTGTCTTTAGGAAGACCCTCGAGATATGCTGTGATTGCTCTTTCCAGTTCAGAGCAGACAACGCTGTCTCTCGTGACAGACGAATCAAGAGAGAGCCGGAACAGGATAAGCAATATTCGTTCCCGCGTGTCATCAGCGAACCTATGTCGATATTAGTACGTTTTCTGCAAAAACGGTAGGGCGGTCAATACAATTCTGCAGCCCCTCGTAACATGTCCAGTACAGAGAGTAGAAATTTCCAATCTCGTGACGAGTCGTCTGGAAAGTTGCGGTTAGTATACGTTTCTTGCCAAGCAGGTGGGCCTGCGAGGACTCACTGTGTATCTGGGCTTCAGGAATGGCTGGTTCAGAGACTGCGAGCGCTACCGGACGAGCGCCCAGTGTCCGAAAGATATCGTCAATATCTCCAGGTCGTATCAGGGACGAGATGCGTTTCTGGGAGGTGAGCTTCCATCTTGTCAGTACTAGAGTCTATATCAAAGGTTAAACGTCTGTCAAACAACCTTCAGCGCTCTCGAATAAGCGTATCGTAAGTCATCTCGTGGCTCCGACGGGACTAGACGCAAATCAGCAGTGCCTCAAGAATCTTGTATACACCAAAGCACGGACCTGATCGCAATATCCAAATAACTAACTCATCCGGTAGAAGCCCTCTACTGAGAGCCATCTCGATAATGCCAGAATGAAAAGCTCGTTCACGAGAAGCGGGTTCTGTGGCGCGTCAGTCAATAAAACACGCAGAAATTGAATATGCACCGACCTCGTAACGCCTCTTCTCTCGTTCCTGGTCGTATGGAGGCTCTGGGGAACTTCGGAGGCGACGGTGTCGGTGCATCCTTCTGGAAGAATGACCAGATCTTTTCTTGATCGAACGCCTCTGTCCTGCGAACGGCATCAAGGAGACGCTGAAGCCCTGGTTGATCATCGCCTTCGCCCACAGCTGACGCCAAAACATCCTCGTGAATGCCCATATTTACATCCCCATCATTTGTAGAAAGCTGATCGTCTTGGCTGGCTTTTTTGAAGCTATGAAAAGCAGATCTGATCTTAGCCACTCCCGCCTCGGTTTCATCATCATCCACAGCAGCCGTTACAAGGGAGTCGAGCGTGTGTTTGTATTTCGGAGTCGGAATCTTTTGAGCAAAGAATTTATCCACGGTCTTCTTCTTAGACTTGCCCCGCGTCAATCGCAGGTTGCCGGTCCCATCTCTGTCCATAGTTTCGATGTCCTCTTTCGGCTCCGTAGGTGTTATGAGCTTCTTGAGGAGTTCCTCTGGTGACTCTAGCGACGCGATCGAATCTGTATCCTCTCCATCAGAATTTGTGACGATCTCTCTGCCGTTCTTCACTATCCGCTGTGAAGAGTCGAAGCTGCCGTTTAAGAACGAGTCGGGGGCGGCTGAGACACTCGGGGAAACTTCTTGTTGATGCGTATCATCCGCGTTGGCAGGCTGGGGTATCGCCCGGATAAGTGACCGCTTGAGTTGTTCTTCGGGTCCAGAACCAGGGGACTGCATCGGTGAGCTCTTCGACAAGAGCGATGAGGACGGATCGCTCAGCGGGGATGAAGATGGGTTCACATTGTCTGTTTGCGCCGCTTCGGGGTCCTTCGGGCCATTTTTCTGTTCAATATTTTCTGCTTGGGGGACGCGTGAGCGTTGAAAGAAGTCCGTGATATTTCCGAACTTGGACATATCGGTTATTCCGCATAAACCAGTGTGGGAGAGCTACCAAGCTCTCAATGACCCCTCCGTTGGTGTTGCTGAACACGTCCGCTACACTGGACGCGCGCTACGCTTCACGCGATCACGTGATATCGCGCGTCATCTAGTTGAAATGTGTTGATATTCGGTCCAAAATCCTTGGGAAATAATAGATAATCTTGATGAATAGGGAGAGCATTGAATGCATTTGTATTATTATGTAGATAGCTCTTGTGTGATCTGTTCTGTGTTGATGTTCAGCGTTTCTTTTCTAGATCACTGGGAGAAGCGCAGAACTAATCACTATTCCTATTCGGGAGTCTCAGCGGTCAGGTCTCGACAAAAGACGATCTTCTCACGGAACATATCTCATGGTGAGGTGATTGATAAAAGGGGCTCGGTGTTCTATAGGCTCTATGGTTCTAGTTATAGTAGTATTCGTCTGTGATGAAGGCGATCAATCAGTTGTATGGCCGAGTTATCTCCAGTCCTTATATATAACTACTCGGCCCACAGAAAAATGGATACAAAAATCGTCAAACGAAGCTACGAATAACCCACCAGAACCACTTGCAGTAGTCTTAACGCATTGACGAGAACGCTTGGATCTTATATAGCACGATGCAAGATGATGGTTGGATCTGGTAAGCTATTCTCTAATCTGTAAGTTACGAGATACTGCTACAGGTGCTCCGTACTACGTATATTTGGACCCTGGTGTTCTTTTCTGACACCAGGGAGAGTTCCGTGCACAGCTGTCTCAGACAGTCGATGATGCCTTGCGTTTTGACTACGGCAAACGGCTATCGGGGCGGAGGGTATTTCCTGAAATCTCGATTGCCTTATCGTGCTGACGAACGGACCAGGAGACCAGGCGTGGTGTCTCAGATCGAGATAACAGTCCAGATCGAGTGACGACAAGTCTGCAAGGCGAGACCATGAGGCTGGACAGAGAACTAGGTCGCATGTCTCGTCTCAGACGATTGAATTGATGCGGCTTTCGACATTTCGCGAGCATAATAGGAATCAGTTTTATCAAATAGGCATACTCGAGGAGTGAGCGCACAACAGACAGAGTGAATCAATACTTTAAGTGTCGTGATGCCAAGAAAATCATTGATACCCAATGGCTCAAATACTTCGCAACGTGACAGTTTCGGTTAATGAGAAGGAGATACGGTTATATCTCGGCATCCATAGGCCTTCCGCCACCAAGCGTTTTCGAAGCATAGGACTGGAAATGGTGTACTCCGTCTCCGTACTCCGGACTGAGTGTTTTGGGGGCCATCTCTCGATAACACAGTCGTATCGAGGCACGATAGACATTCGAACCCCTTTTTGCCCCTATACCTCGCAATATCTGGGGTTTAGTGTCGACTTAGGTGGACTTTTTCATTAGCTTGGCTTGCATCGTCGCGTGGGTATCCTCCCCACGAGCCCCAAGTCGGTTATATTCTCGGTTATGTTCTGTTTTCAATAATACGTACGGTGTTATCTAATATGGTTGGCTGGATAGAAATTGGCTCGAAAGAAAAGATCTGCTCCTTGATAATGATGCCCTAACTTTCTAAGCCAGAATAATAAGAGGCGTTAAGTATTATATCCGAGACCCGGAGTGCGTGTCTTGCAAGCCCCGAATCCGAGCGTTAGTTAGAGGAGTGATCGTGGAACCACTTTAAAGTTTAATTTGAAAAGATGGGTCCCGATTGATCTGACGACATGACTTTCAAATCAGAGAGCACGGAGTGCTCCGTACTGACCAGAATAATAAATATACGGAGGACTGGAATACAGCTCGGGGGTATTATTCCCAATGATACTTGCATTACAGGAGTGGCGGAGCCTGCGATGGCGGGTGGCTAGAAAATCTATCCTGTGTATTTTTGACAATTTGAAGCAGAAGATCTGGCCTCAAGGAGAGTACATGTCCCTAATAGATGGTCATGATTATTGGTGTGATGCTCACATTAATTATTCAACCCCGACGGGACTCTGCTCGTGTTTCCTAGTTTGTGCATGGACGGAGGAGGCTAAGCAGGTTGCAGCCATGCCGGAGGTTTGACGATCTCTTCTTCCGTCCCATAGAAACCAAGTAACGGCGCAGCCGTATGGGGGCGACGGGGTTCCGCAGCCCGCGTAATGCTCAAGAGGCCAAAGGGCCAAAAAAGAGCAAGTGACGATCGTCATTCTGCGCTCTGGAACTGCACCTCCGGGTCGTTGGAAGTATTGCCGGTTCTGGCATTATTTGTCGCTGCATGTAACTGCTGACGTAGCGGTTTGCCCTATAGAGTCGAACGATCCGCAGGATGCACGATGCGTTCAACTCTTCAAGTTAATCATAATACCTCATGGTCAAGGCTGTACCATAAGCCCTAGCAACGCGGAGGGGACACATCGCGAGTTGCATCGCAACCAATTTTGGAAGTGCTGTGCAGCTGCAGATGAGTGTGCTCAGCCGTTGCCAAGCTGAAAATGGGAGGAAATAATCGCGACAATAATAGAATCAGCATGCTGTCCAAGAGATCGCTACCCTGGGCGCAGTATTATTATCAGCTGGTCCAGCCCATAATTACTGCGTGAGCAACTCCGCGTCTCCGCGCCTCCCAATTCGATAATGATCATAACCGTGCCCTCCGTTTCTTCCATCGGTGAACGGAAGATCGGGAACGATCAATAACAATGATGGGCGGAAGCGAGGAGTGCCGTGTCAATAGACGGTGGAGATGGTGCCGAGGGGCCGGAGCGCCAAGCCGCAAAGCGTGCAAAGTACCAGATACCGCCTGCTAGCGGGCGAAGGCCGCGTAGGAGTAAGTGCAAGGTACCTGCAGCGGTACAGCGGCGTGCCATTTCTCCTGTGGCGGCCACACAAAGCACCAGTTGTGAGCATAAGTGGGGTGCGTGTGCCTAAAAAGGGCGTTCGGGCTGCCAGGAAATCGGGGCCTGGTCTTTTTTATCAGATACGTAGATATAGGGGCATCGGTGCTAGTAGTATAGAGCTAGAGCCGCAGCTTTCTATCAATATCAGATCCATAACAATAGTCCATTAATCTGGAAAAGGAAATACAGCCAGGACCTCCGGTTTACACGTTATCACTGTAAATAGTATGATCGATGGCGGTTTTGCTCTTCAGGATTTGTAAGGAGCTGGCGGGAGATGAGCGGAAGCTGACAAACATAGCAATGCCCGTCTCCGGATACTGCTGAGGTAAAGAAAAAAAAAAGGATCGAGATTTTTATGGTAACGTGCAGTAGGAACGTCGAGAACTGAGCCTATGATGATTGCCACAGCGGGCCTTCAGGGAAGAGATTTCTATCCCGAACCAAACATGAAGATCCCAGAGCAAGTCCGAAGCTGTTGCATCGCAGTCCAGTGAGAGGCTGGTGGTGAGGGTGCTTGCTGACAAACGTTACCTGTTCGCTGCGGTATCGGTTACGCCTCGTACGCCCGTTCCCACGGCACCAGGCTCTGGGCAGCGGTCCTGTTAATTATTCATCCCAGTCTCGGAGTAAATGCTTTTTTTTTATATTAAAAATGACTGTAGCAAATCATCTAGCTTGTTCAGCTTGCAGTTCTCCTGGAATTCTCCTCGAGACCTCATCAGATTAGGGACGAGCCGGAAAACACAGCGTGGCTGACAAACGGTGTCATAACGCGCGCCGTCTGTACGTGACGGTATCGTGTAATAATACGCGCAGCTTGGCCCCCGTCGCACCCCGGGCCGCCCTACTACCAAGACTGACTACTCGCTCGGTCTCTCCAGAACATCCCCCCCAAGGCCTAATGCTGTGGTCAATTCTGCCTTCTGTCATCTCATCCCGCCTCCATCCTCAAGGCCCGCTCCCTTCCGTAACGACCTCACACTCGACCCTCTCTACACCTCTGAACGACTTGCTATCGCTCTCGCTCGATGGCAATTGTCGTCCGCGGGTAATACGGTCTACCCGTCCTTTCTCCTACTTACCGGGACTTCCGCATCGTGGATCGGGCCTTGTTCGTGCCGACTGCTCGAAGGACTCGCCGCCGTGTCGCGCATTTTTCCGTGATCTGTGCCAACGCCAGCGCAGTCTCCGCTCATCTCGAATAGTACTCTCTTCGACTGTCCGCAGAAATATTCTTATTCTCGACATCTTCTTTCTCTTAATCTGAGGACGGATTCGCGCGGACTGGCTGTTTGTCGGGGTCCGCCACCTTGGCGCGGATGATTTCCTCCGCATCCCTTTCGAGATAATCCTAAACCACAATCTTTTTTATGCCCTCCTGGGGTCTGCGATAGCCTCAGATGGCTCCACTACAGTTTGAGGCGGACGGCAACGAGACAGGCGCTCCGATCGCCGAAGTAAATAGCCATGTCTCCATGCCTACGAAGCGGCAACGATGGGCGACCACGCGTGTGCCCGCATCGGGGGGCTTAAAGAAACGAGTTTCAATCGTCGATCGCTTTCACAGACGAGGAGGTTCGAAGGATGAAAAACGAAAGTCCGGTTCAAGCACGTTACCTACCGTCAATGAATCGTCGAGCGAAGACAACAAGGACCCGGAGGCTCCTGCGAGGAGAGTATATTTCAACATTCCGGTTCCAGATTCAGAGAAAGACGAAGAGGGCCATATCAAGGCCGTCTACCCTCGAAATAAGGTCCGGACTGCAAAGTATACGCCGTTAACTTTCGTCCCGAAGAACATTTGGTTTCAGTTCCATAATATTGCGAACATTTACTTCCTTTTCATCATTATCCTAGGTGTAAGTCTCGAGAAAGATGCTTTTTATTGTCGATGATGTACTGACTAGTGCTGCAAAGTTTTTCCCAATCTTCGGAGCTGATAACCCTGGTATGAACGCGGTTCCTCTAATCGTTATCGTGGTGGTCACTGCGTTCAAGGATGCGATCGAAGATTGGCGACGTACCGTGTTGGACAATGAAGTGAACAATTCGCCGGTATATCGATTGGTTGAGTGGAATAATGTCAACTCGGTCGAAGATAATGTTTCCTTATGGCGCCGGGTTAAGAAAGCGACAACTCGCGGTATTATCTTCATCTACCGGAAACTCTCGACGCTCACACGTAAGCAACCGCCACCTACTCCCTTCGAAGATGAGAGGCGAATGTCTATGGAGCCGCGAGCTTCGATGTACTCTCAACGCCAGTCGATGTACTCCGCTGCCGGTGAGGAGGAAGGGGAAGACGCCATCCAGATGACACCAGTTCCATCCCCCGTTCCCGACACGCTTCGCCCTCCTCAGGAAAGTTGGGCTATGGATTCAGCTGTCGACGACACCCATCTTCAACCCAGCAAATCTGCCCGCGAAAGTATTGTGGCAGCTCCCAAGAAGGTCGGAAGTGTCATCAACAAGACGAAGCAAACACCGGAAAAGGCCAGATTCAAGCGCGATTACTGGAAAAACGTCCAGGTTGGAGATTTCGTGCGTATCTATAACGAAGAACCCATTCCAGCTGATGTTATCATTCTGTCCACATCCGACCCTGATGGTGCGTGCTATGTGGAGACGAAGAGTCTGGATGGCGAGACCAACCTGAAAGTTCGACATGCTCTGCACTGTGGACGTAAAGTCAAGCACGCTCGGGATTGTGAGAAGACCGAATTTATCATCGACAGCGAACCGCCACACCCAAACCTGTACGCCTTCAGCGGTGCGATCAGATGGGAACAGTGCGATGAGAAGAACCCCGAGGCCCCCAGAAAAGAAATGGTTGAGCCCATCACGATTAACAACATGCTTCTCCGTGGCTGCAGTCTCCGCAACACCGACTGGGTTCTCGGCATTGTTCTGTTCACTGGCCCGGAGACTAGGATCATGCTGAACTCTGGCGAGACTCCTAACAAGCGTGCAAGACTTGCTAGGGAGCTGAATTGGAACGTTATCTACAACTTCATAATTTTGTTCTTCATGTGTCTCATCGTCGGAATTGCCAACGGTTTTGCGTGGGGAGAGGGGCATAGGTCTCTCAACTACTTCGACTTCAAGTCGTATGGTGGTACCCCTGCTGTGGATGGTATCATCACATTTTGGGTCGCCGTCATCTTGTTTCAGAATTTGGTTCCGATTTCGCTGTATATCTCCTTGGAAATCGTTCGAACCATCCAAGCGGTCTTCATACACAGTGACGCCTTCATGTACTATGACAAATTGGGTCTAGCATGTGTCCCGAAGTCATGGAACATTTCTGATGATGTCGGACAAATCGAGTATATCTTCTCTGACAAAACAGGGACTTTGACCCAAAACGTCATGGAGTTCAAGAAATGCACTATCAATGGTGTACCCTATGGCGAAGCATTCACGGAGGCGCAAATGGGTATGAAACGACGAGAGGGAGGAAACGCCGATGCGGAAGCGGCAAAAGTTCGGGAACAAATTGAAGTTGATCGGACCAAGATGTTGCAGATGCTCCGAAATATCCACAAAAACCCGTATCTACAGGATGAGAATCTGACCTTTATTGCCCCCGACTACGTTGCCGATCTACAAGGCCAGTCTGGTGAAGAGCAAAGGAAGGCTGCTGAGCATTTCATGGTTGCTTTGGCTGTGTGTCACACCGTTATTACTGAGCATACACCTGGGGATCCTCCACAGATAGAATTCAAGGCCCAGTCCCCCGATGAGGCTGCTTTGGTTGCCACGGCCCGCGACTGCGGCTTCACTGTCATTGGGAGACAGAACGATGATCTTATTGTCAACGTGATGGGCGAAGAGAGGACTTACACCATCTTGAACCTTCTGGAATTCAACTCCTCTAGGAAGAGAATGAGTGCTATTGTCAGAATGCCAGACGGTACTATTAGGCTTTTCTGCAAAGGAGCTGACAGTATCATCTATTCTCGCCTGGCCCGTGGAAAGCAGCAGGAGCTCAGAAAGGCGACAGCAGAGCACTTGGAAATGTTCGCTCGAGAAGGACTTCGGACCCTCTGTGTTGCAGAGAGAGTCCTTAGTGAGCAGGAGTACCAAGAATGGAACAAAACACACGATCTTGCCGCGGCAGCGCTCACTGACCGTGAGGAAAAGCTCGAGGAAGTCTCGACCGCGATTGAGCAAGAGCTCATGCTCATCGGAGGTACTGCGATCGAGGACAGATTGCAAGATGGTGTACCTGACACGATAGCCCTGCTTGCTGATGCTGGTATCAAGCTGTGGGTCTTGACTGGCGACAAAGTGGAGACGGCTATCAACATCGGTTTCTCTTGCAACCTTCTGAACAATGATATGGATTTGATCGTCTTCAATATTCCTGAGAGTGAATCGGAAAGAGCAGCAGCCGAACTCGACAAGCATCTACAGATGTTCGGCTTGACTGGCTCCGATGAAGAACTTCTGGATGCTCGCAAAGATCACTCGCCACCAAGCCCGACACATGCTGTTGTCATTGACGGTGATACGCTTAGACTAATGTTGGGCGACGAACTGAAACAACGATTCTTGTTGCTTTGCAAGCAGTGCAAGTCTGTTTTGTGCTGTCGAGTCAGCCCAGCCCAAAAGGCAGCTGTTGTTCGTCTGGTCAAGAATGGCCTGAATATCATGGCTCTGTCGATTGGCGACGGTGCCAACGATGTTGCTATGATCCAAGAAGCAGATGTTGGAGTCGGTATTGCTGGAGAAGAGGGTCGTCAAGCTGCCATGTCGGCTGATTACGCCATTGGTCAGTTCAGATTCCTCCAGCGGCTGGTTTTGGTTCATGGAAGATGGTCTTACCGCCGACTTGGAGAGACCACCGCAAATTTCTTCTATAAGGTATGTGTGGATGATGTAACCAAATGGATGGGTCCGGCCTCTAACCCTTTCCTTTACAGAACCTTGTCTGGACATTCGCCTTGTTCTGGTACTCTATCTACAATGATTTCGATGGCTCGTACCTTTTCGATTACACTTATATCGTTCTCGTCAACGTGGCGTTTACATCTTTGCCTGTCATCTTCATGGGGATCTTTGACCAAGATGTTGACGACAAAGTCTCCTTGGCTGTTCCTCAGCTCTATATGCGAGGAATTGAGCGAAAGGAATGGTCACAACGTAAATTCTGGTATGTGATTTGCTTCCAGGTTTGATTGTTGAAATTACTAACTATGTAATAGGCTCTATATGCTGGACGGCATATACCAGTCACTGATGTGCTTTTTCTTGCCCTACTGTCTTTACAAGCCTGCCAACTTCATTCATGCTTCTGGTCTAAATATAAATGACCGTGTGCGAATGGGTGTGCTTGTCGGCGCAGCGGCTGTTATCGCCAGCAATACGTATATTCTCATGAATACCTACCGCTGGGACTGGTTGACAGTCTTGATCAATTGCATCAGCTCGCTGCTGATCTTCTTCTGGACCGGCATATACAGTTGTTTTACTGCAGCGGGTCAATTTTACAACGCAGCACCCGAAGTCTATGGTGCTCTTTCATTCTGGGCCGTGCTTCTCATTACGGTTGTTATATGTCTACTGCCTCGCTTTGCCGTCAAGGCGATCCAGAAGGTCTATTTCCCCCGCGATGTTGATATTATCCGTGAACAAGTCACGCAGGGAAAATTCAAGTATCTGGATCAATTCGAAGCGTACGTGCCACCAACGGCTGCTGCTATGGCGAGCACGGACTCAGCGACGTCATCTGAACTAGGCAAGCCGATTCAACCAGATCTGAAACAGGATCCCGCTCTTCCCGAAGATGAACGCCCTATCTATCCACCGTCAGTTGCACCAACGTCTCTCACTCACAACCCGCGCAGTCAGAACGGCAGTAATGGGACCAATTATACGGCCAGCATCGACTACCACCACCAGAACCCCAGAGCATCGTGGGATCCAACACGCCCTTCTATGGATAAGATGCGGCGAAGCTGGGAAGCTAGCAATGATTTCTCTTCTGCTGCAATGTTGGGTCGTGTTGAGTCGACGAATGAGGAGCCTCAGAGCCCGCATAGTCCGCTCAAGAGCCCTAAAGACCCCCCTTCCAACCCTGCATAAACGATCATTATCTTGCGCTGTCATATGTTCCGATGCCCTTGACGAAGAGTTTAGTCGGTTTTGCGGTCGGTGATTTCCCCTTTTGCATTTTTCTTCTCATCTTTGGATTGTCAGCATTTTCGAAGTCTTTTGTTTTGCTCCTTCAAAATTCCCTATAGATGGCGTTCGGTTTACCATGTGTTGGTTGAAAGGGTCTCACGGCGTGTGGGAATTATTACCCGAATATCTTTCTTTTTCGTTTCCTTCTCTTTTTCCACCGTATAGTTTTTGTCATATAAGGCCTAGTCGGCTTTTTGTGCCTTGTGATTTTTCCCCCTTTTCTTTTCGTTTCTCCTGTATAAACTCATGAACCTGAAAGGTACGAGAAATGTGCTGCTCCCATTGTCGTTCCCCTATCGATCTTCCTGTTCACTCATCAAGCATGAGCGTCTGGAAGATTTTATGGAGGCTAGGGTGTGGGTGGTGCAGTGATACGGCTGCAAGCCGCTGATAATTGTATTTTAGCGAGATCTCAAACAAGCTCTCAAATCATTTGAAGGCTAGCATTAGTAAAACTAAATCCCATCTGAATCACTTTACTATGCTATAGTTAACATAGGCAACTTTCGATCTGTAATAAGCATTGATCATTGTAAGCGCGAGTTATTTCTTCCGTGGCGATGAGCCTATGACATTAGGATACTCGATAGTAGTACATAATTAGTAGATAATAATATCTTTCATTAAATAATCTCTTCGATTGTCCCAAACGCGCTTTTGGCTGTCGCGCGTAAAGTGGGCGATCGCGCTTTTGCCGACTCTTGTTTGGCCAATGAGCGCAGTTCCCCGGTCCAGCTTCCTGTTGTATCACTGCGCAGGGCCGCGATCTTTTTCAGATCAACAATTTCCGTTCGTCTCCTCTCCTCTAGGAGGCACGACTGGTTACTCATACACTCACTTCCAAGAACTGGAGCACGACTATCTCCTGTTCTATCATCACCTAAGACGAAGAAGCCCGCCTGGGAGCACAGAGTGGTTCTTCGCTTTTGCGCTCCGCAACGGCTGCCTCCCATCGACGCCACCTTGAGTTTCACCTCATAGACCGCATGAATATATAGATGGGTGTGAATAGTCACAAGACATCCTCTTGCCTTCACCTGCTATGAAGAGAGCCCTATGTGTGCTCTAACCTGCAGGATACACTCTGTGGTCAACTGAGAAAAGGACCCCTTCACGGGAAAGAGACCGGGACGGCAACATTAGACCATGGAGTTTATGGGAATTATTGGGTATGGATCTATCTGGCTTCTCATAGTGAAGCCCCATCGACATGGATCGAGATCCGCGTGCTGACTGTGCCTCTTTTAGGGAGCTACGGTCCCTTCCTGATAATATCCATCTCCTGTGTCCCCGCCAACATGAGGATGACCACGCACGATACGACGACCCTTCAGCGGTAGACGAATCAGAGAATAGCGTCGCCAAACTCATTGAAGAAGCAAAGGACCGCAGAGAGAAGTTCCTGTCATGTATGCAGATTCTAGCCTTCAGCCAGGAGGAGGTGGAGGAGGTTCAGGAGTGGATCTGGCGCAGGCTCGACGACACTCTAGAGAAATGTGATCTGTGCATTAAGGAATACTATATGGGAAAGATCTGGCTGGTGGAACAGCTGAAGGAGAACTACGATGATGAGGATATTGAGAAATTTGCCCGCATGCTCGACGAGTGGGATATCAAGCGGATAACGAGGAATTTGGCTACGGCAGCGGAGCAGCTAAAGGCAGTTCCTCCCCAGGATATTGGATTACATGTCTTGGACCGTGCATCGTTGCTCTCGATTTTCGAGACTCTGAGCTGTGAAGCTATGCTGCGTAACGATGCGCTTCTGCGTGAACATTTCGATGAGCCTTTCAGACTTATTCAGACCAAGCGCAGCCTGAAGGTGTCAGACTATATCCCCGCCGTGTCTCGTTTCTTATTCGATGCCAACCAAGCGCGAAGTTTCTGGGCCATCCACGCCTGGTCTCGATATCCGCGACCGCCAACCACTGAAGAGTTCGATTGGGCTGTGAAAGAGGGACTTCTCGACGCCCTCAGGCAGGCTTCACAGCTGCCGCTTCAAATTCCAGTTATCCAAAGACTGTGGCGCGGGATGCAGCTCATCATTAAAAGGCTAGATAAGGAGCAAATCACCCATAATATCCGGGCTTTGGAAATCGATCCTTGTCGACTCTCGGTGGAGCATCTCTCCGTTCAAGCTCCTGGATTACGGTTCCTTCTTAATACTGTTCAGCTTTTCCTCGAGAAAGCGCCAGGAGACTTCTGGGATGCGATGCAGACGATCTCTCCGCAGGCGATTATTGAACAGGTTTTCTATAACCCACAGCTGGACGCCTTCTTAATGCAGATTTCGGACGGGGAACCATTTGAGAAGTCCGCGATGAAGGATATGTTGTCATGGATTAACCCTTTCATGTCGTCACTTAAGGGTGCCCACCAACCATCGGCTTGCAGATTTCTGGTTTTGCAACTTCTCAACCGTCTCCAAGACCCCAAATTTCCGAACCTCGCTAGATATCATTGTTTCCGTGTGGGTCTTTCAGTACTGCTCACTACTCTTCGCAGTTTCACCGACAACGAAGCATCAAGAGGCTCGGTTGCGCGTGTCGTCTTGTCAGAGACTCTGGAAGCAGTCAGCCAAAACATCACTAAGATTCTTGAACCTCCAAAATTCGCGGTCGAACAAGGACGGCAGGAAGAGATATCGTCGCTATGCATGGATGTTGTCAGAAATACCTTGGCTCTCGAGTGTCAGTCGTTAAAGACAGATTATGAGGTTATCCTCCGGCATAAGACCATGCAACATGGAGTGAGTACATACTCTGCGGTTATCTGGGACCCAGTCATCCGCCATCTGCATGAAGACAATATAGCACTATCTACGGCCGCCCTTCTGGGAATATTGCCTCTTGTGGGGTTGGAGAAATTTCCTACCAAGGGAGAGGAAAGTCGGGAGAAGACGCATTTCAATCTCATATATGGCCATCTAACGCATCTTTCATGCCAAATTATCGAGCGCCTAGCGGACTTTAAGCCCGAACATCTAGATAAACTGTTCCAGAGCCAGGATACCAGCAGTGCATTGATATCGGCTCTGTTTTCTGCAGACCAGAATACCTACCACGCAGCCGTTGAACTCATCAAGAACGTTAGCGGGCAGTCTGCAAGGCGAGATGCTATTTCACATCTTTTGAAGTCCTTTTTTACAACAACGATGTACGGTCTCAGTTGGTCATTCAGACGGATATCGAACATGAAGACATTTGCCTCTGCGCCCAGGATGATCCACACGGGAACTGATATTGTCGATATACTTTGTGATAGCCAGGATGGTATGCTTAGAACACGCAAGCTTGCTGATCGCCGGGAGATGTTTGCTCTACAGAAGCTCTGGGAATACCAATGGCAAGCATTAACAACGATTTTCGACGAAACAGAGTCGTGGCATCTCAGAGGTAACGATAAGAGTGTGATGCTGGAATTCTGTAGAGACACGATACAGTTCGCCGATCTGCTCTTTGGCCAGTACAGTGTCTTTGCCAGCGCCATCGTTGACGCCGACCCAGGCCAGGAGAAGACTGTCAGAGAGAATCTACTAAAATCTCCAACATCTACAATGAGTGCAATGGTCAAATGGCTCAGGCTCAAAGATGAGTATCTGGCAACAACGTTGGTCGGTCTAGTCGCGAAGCTCCTTCGTCGCCTGGGCGAACTAAGCGTGACTCCCGTGAAGGAAGATGCTTTGAACTTCATTGAAGGTGTCGCAGTTAAGTCTACCGTCAAGACTATCCTTACACCGCGGGAGAAAGCAGAGCTTGTTAGGGCCCTGGAGGCTTACTACAAGAAGCCTGTTATCACAGCATCGACCGCGGCACTGAAGAAACAGAGCATGATTACAGCATTTGCCAAGCCTGTTGATGCGTCAGGTGCATCAACACCATCAGCTGTCACCAGTGATGACGAATTTGATGAGTCGAGTGTTCCCGACGATGTCTTGATGCAAATGTCGAGGGCCGCAGAATTGAATAAAGCTAGATTGGCTGCACAGGCACAGAAGAAGGCAGAGAAAGCAAAGGCCGCTGCTGCTGTTCCCGCGATACCTAAGCCTCTTAAAGCACCCGCGAAACCCTTAGTCAATGTCGAGTCGTTTCGCGAAAAACGGGACAAGGAGAAGGAGGCGAAGAAGAGACGTGATATGGCTGAATTGGCACGTCTAAAGAAGAAGACTGTCGGCGGAGTTGCAGAACAGACTGCAGAACAAGGCTCTGGGCTAAGCGGCATTGGTGTAAGAGGCAAAGACCATAGCAGACCTGCGGAGAGTATGATGGTGTCGTCAGGTTCGGAATCCGAGTCAAGTGAAGATGAACTCGACAAAGAATTGTTCGGCCCGAAGTCTAGGAAGCCTGACGCTGTTAGAGAATACGAGGAAAGCCGGAAAAAGCTGTTGAAGCAGCGGGCGCCTGTCAAGAAGATCAAGCAAGTGCGGTCTGCGAAGGATATGCGTGCTCGACTTGCTCCAGATCTCTCCTCGTTGCACCGGACCCTGCTGAGCTGGGACTTCTTTGCTACCGGTGACTTGCCCCCTAACTCGGGCCGAACTGACTACACTTTGGTCTCCAACTCGTTTAGAGACCCGATAGAATATCAGAGGACGTTTGAGCCGCTGCTGGTCCTGGAAGCGTGGCAGGGATTCCAGCAGTCCAAAGAGGATGGCACTTTCAGACCCTTTGAGATTAAGGTCGCCAATCGTCTCTCCGTAGACTCGTTCGTTGAAGTCAGTACCGTGATGCAGCTTCCGGACGTAAAGGATTTTGGAGTCGGTGAAGCCGACTTCGTCATACTCTCCAAGTCAAAAAAGCCGGCAAATGATTCTAGTGCACCTCATTGCATGGCTAGAGTTTCCGGAATCAACCGTAAGAAAGGCAGCGTGGAGGTCTCGTTTCGTGTTAATCCCGGTATCCCGATGATCTCTTCTCTCGCCCCCGGTGCTTCACTGTGGGGAGCTAGAATTACATCTCTGACACCTTTGGAGCGAGAGTATGGTGCGCTTATGGCTTTGCAGTACTACGACTTATGCGACGAGATCATCAGGGCTAAGCCATCCCCTATTCTCGAATATTCTGATATAAGCTTGAAGCCGATTGCAGAGAACTACAAGGTGAACCCTGCACAAGCGAAAGCAGTGAAGTCTGCTCTGGACAATGATGCCTTTACCTTGATCCAGGGTCCCCCTGGGTCTGGAAAGACGAAAACTATTGTTGCACTTGTGGGTGCTCTTTTGACGAACTCCTTTGTTACTCAAGGGGTAGCCATATCGCGACCAAATATGGGAAGCAACTATCAACCCGCTACGCGGACAACGACAGCGAAGAAACTGCTCGTTTGTGCGCCTAGTAATGCTGCCGTTGACGAATTGGTTATGAGATTCAAAGAAGGCGTGAAGACTCTCCAAGGCAGACACGAGAAGCTGTCTGTCATCCGTCTCGGACGCAGCGATGCTATCAATACGAATGTATTGGATGTTACTTTGGACGAGCTTGTCAATGCGAGAATCAACCAGTCAACTCGCAAAGACGGTGACGAGAGAGACCTCCAAAAAATCTACATGGAGCATAAAGCTGCTGATACGGCTTTCAAAGAGCTGCGCGCCAAAATTGACCAATACAAGGCGCAAGGCCAACCCGTCTCCGCTGATCTGGACAGGGAGTTCGACCTTATGAAAAAGAAGAGGATACAGCTGAGTCAAGAAATTGATGCCGCCAGAGACAAGAATCATTCGGCAGCCCGTGATGCCGAACTGACACGCCGTCGCATCCAGCAGGAAATCATTGACGGCGCTCATGTTATCTGTGCAACACTCAGCGGAAGTGGACACGAAATGTTCCAGAATCTGAGCATCGAATTCGAAACTGTCGTTATCGATGAAGCGGCTCAGTCCATTGAATTGAGTGCTTTGATTCCTCTGAAGTATGGATGCTCCAAGTGTATTCTTGTCGGAGACCCCAAGCAGTTGCCGCCTACGGTGCTGTCGAAAGAGGCGTCGCGGTTTCAGTACGAACAGAGTCTGTTCGTTCGCATGCAAGCTAACCACCCAAGAGACGTACACCTTCTGGATACTCAATATCGTATGCATCCAGACATCAGTCGTTTCCCAAGCGCTGCCTTCTATGATGGTAAGCTGCAGGATGGGCCTAACATGGCGAAGCTTCGCACCCGGCCTTGGCATCAGGCTGAGCTCCTTGGGCCTTACCGTTTCTTTGATGTCCAGGGAATGCACCAAAGTGCTGCCAAGGGCCACTCTTTGGTCAACTATGCAGAACTGCGCGTTGCTATGCAGCTTTATGAGCGGCTGACTACTGACTTCCGGGACTATGACTTCTCTGGAAAAGTTGGTATTATTACGCCCTACAAAGGTCAACTGAAGGAGCTTAAGCTTCAGTTCGCGAATAAGTACGGCAATGCAATCTTCAGTCGTGTCGAGTTCAACACCACCGACGCTTTCCAGGGTAGAGAGAGCGAGGTGATCATCTTCTCTTGTGTGAGAGCTTCAGACAGAGGTATCGGTTTCTTGGCGGATATCCGACGTATGAACGTCGGTTTAACGCGTGCCAAATCATCTCTTTGGGTGCTCGGCAATTCTCAGTCCCTCGTCCGTGGAGAGTTCTGGAATAAGCTCATTACTGATTCCCGAACACGAAACGTGTATACAAACGGCGATGTCCTTCAAATGCTCCAGCGGCCCCAGTTTACAGGCTACAGAAATGTGGAGATGATGGACGCGGATGCTGAGGTTTCCTCTGCTGACGTCGTCCCTCCTTCGAGACCTGATTCTGTGTCAAGTGGCGGTTCTTTCTCGCGACCGCCGTCCACATCACATGAGAGACGTTCGTCGACAGGGGTCGACTCTTCCTTGTCAGTATCCGTGTCGGCTAGAGCAACACCACCACCGCCTCTTCCTGATGGTCCTTCAGGGGGCCCTTCAGGGCTTGACGAGACTAAGATGTGTGGAGTTTGTGGCAGCTACGAGCATATGACACACAATTGCGATAACATTGATGCACAGGAAACTGCTCGAGGTACATGCTTCCGATGCGGCAAACCAGGCCATACGAGAATTAGCTGCAAGGTTGAGCGCTGCATTGAATGTGGAGAGCTGGGTCATAACTCTCGTGATTGCACATCCACTAAAGTGCTATCCAAGAAGGACAAGGATAGAATCGTAAGAGAGGAATATAAGCACACCCAGTTCCAGAAACAGAAAGCAGACCGGCAGAGACAGAAACAGTTAGGTGGTCATGATCCTAAAGTGCCCGTCATAAAAGTCTCGACCGGGACAGCTGCTCCTGACGCAAAATCTCGAGCATCTGACAGTGCTGCTCCAACGAAGCGTAAACGGACAGATTCTCCCCCCAAAGATGCTCCCAAGGGTTCCAAGTCACGGAAGTCAGATCAGGCGCCCGCGCCCGCGCCTGCAAAAGGGGCAAGGAAGAAACTTGATGCTCATGTCCCGCAGCCTCCTAGTGTTAGTATTTCTACACTTGAGCCAGTTACCTCGATGCTGACTGTCTGCCAGGACCTCATGAAACCGTCACGAGATGGGCCGGTCCCATTGTCTCTGCAGTCTCCCGCTGGTCCACAGTCAGGGGCGAATAATAATGTATGGCATAATATAGTCGTCTTGCGTCTGTTTAGGGTGATAATTATACTAACGTTTCACTTAGGCGCCTCCGCGCCCTCCGCAGAGACCTGGAAATGGTATCAGACCTCCGCCCCCTCCTCGAAGAAAGAAGGAAGTCGATCCGTTTATCAGACCCAAGAGGAGATAATCCGAATCTTCCCGTCGCAGAAGAGTTCAGCTTGTCAGAAGAAGAAACGGCAACCCGACTTTCTGCATTGTCTATTTCACCACATAATGGCCCCTGACCGTCACATAACTCATTTATCGGTCAGGAACAAGATAATGAGTTCCTGTTAGAAAATTCTGCATTCATAACGGAGTTTGGTAGTAACATTTTGTTGTTTTTGGGCGGGGTTTTTGATAATAGCATCGGCGATCTCTGGGATGCTAAGGACCTTATTCGAAAAAGGATCGAGCATTGGAAAGGAGTCGACGGGAAATCTAGGTGAACTTTTAGTATAGGATCTATTTTCTCGTACCCAGCTTTTTTCATGCAGGGCACGACGAGGTGCTCCGTGAAGATACTTGGGAAATCTCCTCAAAAGACATGGTAGATGCCGGTAATGCTTGATTAGCAGCTTAAGCTGTGTCTATAAGACCATGCCGTTCCAGTGTGAGATCACGCGTGGAGAACATAGTAGAGCCGAGCAGCAAAATAAGTACCTGCTTCTCGTGAAGACGGCATCACTCGGCTCAGGGTGCAAGCTCAACCTCACCTGTGAGCATGAGTCGATTCGATACCTTATAGCGACGAATCCTCTCTATTCGTCGGGCCCAAGCCTTTGGGTATGACACCGCGTTAGCCTCAGTTGGTCTCATCTCGCTCGCATGGTAGATGTCGCGAAGCCGTGATTACTCAGTGCAGGTCCTATCTACGAATCGAAATGCAGAGTGGGATAGCCTCATCAACAAACGAATGACTTATCCAGTATACGTAGTAGTAGGATATCCTGATTGATAATCTAATCCTAGTATGCGGAAGTAAATATGGAGCTAAAGGCAGCTGTGAGATAAAACTCTAGCCACTTGCTGTTATTGAAGCCCCAGAAGTGATGGCTTCTCTCAACCAGTATACATTGTTTTGCTTGGCGCTATATCCCGCCTTTTTCATCTGGCTGCTGGCTGAATTCAGCAAAAGACAAGTCTAGACAATATTTTAACACCTCTATGTAGTCACTTGACCTAGAAGTAAGCATCAATCCTCCGGTTGTTCCACAGAATTCTGTCTACTTGCTAATGCTTATACATGGCAAAGAATCCGCGGGAGCCAATCATACCAATTGAAATCGAACCTAACCAGATTCATTATCTGAAAATGAATGCCATGGCTTCTATTAACGCATTTGGGATCATGTTCAGGGCATAGTTTTCATTCACCACGCGTTGGCTCTGTTCAGCCAGGTCGCTAGAATTACTGTCACGCCGTGGCTAGTCAGCACTAGTGACATCTGACAACCATGGCTCTGGCTAAATACGAAGAATCTCATCCAGGGACCAATTGCTATGTTCCTCTTGGATAGTACGTGACAATAAAGACAGGGGCGTCTTGGAAAGGCACCGCAGCTCATTTCGAAATTCTACGCCATTCTGCCCGTAAGATCCGGATGCTGCAGGTTTATGCTGAAGCAAATATCCGTGGCGTCTGGTTCTCGTTCTATTTTCCAGCAACCAATTCCATCAGATCACGTTCGTTTGCAGGAGAGATCGGGGTCGGGCTGAGTTTTCGAAGCCTCGCATGCTACTGTGGCTTGCTTCCATAACTTGCTCCGGTCATCATCTTCTGTTGTGCTTTCTCTTTAACTAATACTAATGGCAACAGAAGGTATAGAAACATCACCTCTGATTTCTTGGCAGACATAGAAAGCATCAGCTTATCCCAAGTGCTCGTTCTCAAAGAGGAATATGGGGTCGTTGATAATTATCCAGACGCTGCAACCTGTAACCGCCACAGAAAAGCGTCTTCCACGTGGTATGCAGTCGCGAACATCTTGTGATTATAGTAACTTGCCTTAGATATCAGAAAGTGGTGATAGAAAGAGAATTAGGAGGCAATCGGTCGACATATAAATAGCTCGTCATCAGGCCCGTTCTCCCATGAAGGGAACAAGCAAGAAACACAACTCAGAACTACAAGACAAAAGCCTAAACATCCTCAAGTCAATTTCTTTTCCAAGTCAATAGCCAAAATGAAGTTCTTTGCTGCTATTCTCCCCGTCATCGGCCTTGTTGCTGCCGACACTCTCCAGCTGGACTTCCACTCCGGGCCATCCTGCAGCGACAGCCCCTTCCAGACATTCACTATTGGCAACGTTGGGGAATGCCATAATACGGCGCAAACCTTCCATGCTTTCCTGGAGCACAACATCGCCCAGAGCTTCTTCGGACGCAACCTCCGTGTCTTCGCCTTCGCGGAGCAGAATTGTCAGGGATCATTCTCCCAGTTGGATCTTTCCAATGGACTCTGCGGTATCCAGGAAGGCGTCAGCTTCAAGATCGACACGAAGACGAGCTAGACAGACTCGAAATTCGATCGTACGTAATGAGTGTTTCTCTTTGAATCGGATTTTCAACCGTAGTGAAAAGAAAAGCTGACTGTTCGACGCATACAGACGCGAAGGGCTTTTACACAGTAGTGTCCCGCCTGAGTCACTTTGAGAAGAGGAATGTGCAAATGGTGTATATGAATGAAGAAATAAGACAGACAGAATGAAAGATTGATGATGATTGCGTCGGAAATCCAGTAGCTGTTAAAACGTATACTGTGCAGAAGGTGTTAGAGATTGGTCACAGACCTTGACGTAGATTCGAATCCGTCCTTTAGGCAATGACATCCATATTATCTTACTCTTGATATCTCTGGAGGACTTATTGCTCCATCGTGGAGTAGGACGGTCTATGCGAAGTATTAATGCCTAAGGCATAGAAAACACGGATGGAAGGAGCTCATTCACGGCGCATCCCGAGTTTCGACACGTTCAGTAACGGGACTTCTCAGAGAGCATAGCTCGAAAACATCACATCGAATCGCCATTTAAGTTGATTAGCCAGCTTGTTTCTTTACTGTTGTACCTCATGGCATAGATGTCTCGAATGAGACGGCGATCAGAAACGCTGTTGACGAATGCAATGCTTCTCAGCATTCACATACAAGACGAGACGATCGGAAAGACTTCCTTTGCACCATTGTGGAAACAATAAGAGATGGATTAAATCTGGGAGAGGAGTGGTTTGCTCAACCCTCCGAAAAATAAGCCATCACATTACCCCTCTTTTGTCTCCTGGGCCCTCGAACAGGTGGAACCGAAGCGGCACTGTTTGCCATGCGATTCCAGCGCACGAACGGTTCATGAAGTCACTAAGGAAGCGTGCGATTATATCGGGGCTGTATTATGGGGATTTCGCCTTCCTACGAGCTTCCGGAGCAAGGAGGTCACCGAAGGGCACGCCTCGAGCCATGTGTTTCCTTGTTCTTTAGCATTCGAATTTGCCCGATCAAACGATCGGGGTTTATTATGCGTCACGGCGATCCAGTGCCAGGGCTAATTTGATGCAAGTTATCTCCATCCCTCGGGCGGAAGACGGAAGATGGAGTAGAGATGCAGCTGCTTGTGGCTGTGCGGCGTCCCCTCGGCGTTGAGATCGGGCCTGGATCTCAGTTCGGACAAATTTGCCCTCTGCCGGACTCCCACAACGCCATGTTCTCAGGCTGGTACTTGCGCTCATCCTCACGCATGCTCTGCTCGGCACCGTCAACAGTAACGGCAATTGTGCGTTGTGGCTGCGATACGGCGTGGTCTGGCCGGTCTCAAAAACGTCGGCGTAATCTATCCGAGAAAAAGCCATCCAAAAAGCAAGGTCAGCTACGGACAATTCACTACTTGTGACTACTGGGACGGTTGCACTGCAAGAGGCAAGAAAAGGAAGGCGACCTTTTCTTACCTGTCGAGAAGCATAATCATCAATTACCAGTCGACAACAGTGAATCGAGATGGAGAAAGCGGGAGATAATCGCACCAAAAGGCGAGACCGGCCGGGTCGCTAAAAAATTAGACTCGGGCAATTCCAATTTATTGCCATACTGGGTTCCTGAATAGTACTGAGACCTTGACTCGGGCACATATTCCGCATCGCCGGATCGAGCAGGTAAAAGCAAGTATCCTGGATAGCTTCCAATATCTCTCAATATGGAACAGGAAACCAGGCGCAAAACCGAGTAATACTCGCCTTCTGATGCCGGCAACTGCAAGACTGAACGGTAGAAATTTCCATTATGCTGGTGATTGTCTGGCGATCATGCATCTGTGCACATCCCCTTTGGTAACCCCGCGGATCGTGCCATCCCGTCCCGAACTGCAGTTCGTCGCGGAACCATTACAGCTTTCCCCAAGCGCTCGTTTAACTTCCGCAAGGCACAACTTTCTGGGTCTCCCTTTTCGGGTTTATGACCTGTCAATGCTTACAAGGTTACGCCTGACGTCTTCCTGCGACGGGTGATGATGGGCTCCTTGCCTAGAAGGGAGATAGAGGCATCATGACTGGAGCTTCGTATCCCTACGATTCGCCCGCCCAGGGAAACCCCTTGCGCCGATTACTGATATCAACCCCTCACGAGATTGGATCTGGCTCCTCATTTACACTCACCATTATACTTCGCTTCACTTCACTTTCAACATCGACTCCATTGGTGCTCTGGTCCCACGTTATTCGAGGCGTGGCACTGTTTCCGGCTTGACGGGTTTCGTGTGTGCACTGTGCCATCTCTGTATGGACAAGCCGGTGACTCGAGTTTACTCGGGTTTAAGATTACTTGAGGGAACTGGATGCAGTCGAATGGCCCACGCCTTTTTCAATCACCCACGTCCCAAAAACCCCATCGCCCAGGGTGACGGGGTTCCAGTGTCCCTTGCTTGCTTTGAGGCACCTTGTTCTTGGGACAGGGACGAGCTAGTTAGATGATGTCGAGACTCGGCAACCGAACCAACGACGGGTGTCCTTCTAGACGTGTGGATCCTAGTATTCAACCCTGCGACCTAGATCCCTGGCAGATTTTCTCGATCATGTAACTCGGCACCGTATTCTCATCGTTCAGATTATGACTACGGTGCCGGTTCCGTGGACACAGGCTCAGTTTTCCCATGATGGTGACTGGGCAATCCTGGGTTTTCCCGCACATGCCTCCATAATGCCTTCGTTTACAAACAGGGTGTGCATCTCTAAGTCTAGGCTTTGGATATAACTAGATGTTTGCCTGCGCAGGCACAAATCAGACTCGTCGCCCTGATTGGTCGTGGACCTGTTCTGGGATGATATGATGATTATTGTGACTATGTATATATCAAGCCACGATTGGGGCGTCTCTCGTACTAGGTAGCTGACTAGGGCCACACCTGTCTTTGTCGGAAAACTCAATACACTGAAGCCTTGCTTGCATTGATTATGTTGTTCGGTCTCAGGCCCCGCACATGTCCCAAAGGAAGGGTTGGATAGTTGCGGCCGTCAACCTTATCGATGTGCCCCATCGGGAGACCAGGAAGACCCCATCTTTGATCTGGCCATGACTCGTATAAGAGGTAGAAGAAGCCCCTGGGCTCCCTAGATTTGGTCTATATTGGGATCCATTGTTTTGTTGTTGTTCATTGTGCCAGCCAGGCGTATCTATGCTGCGCCACGGGTAAGCAGTATACATAGTTGTATACATAGTTTTTCTGTACATATTGTTTTGCAGTTTCTTTGTCGACGTCCACAGCTGTATAGATAGCTTCGTCCTCTTCAAGAGACGGGCTTTTTGGAGGCCCAGTCTCTTAAGATCGCAGCTTGGCCATATATTGGAAGCACCATACAGTGTTCTTTGTCTCGCATTCACCCACTTTGCCTCATGGTGAGCAGCATTTACGGGACTCGCCTAGCCTGAACAACACAACGAGTCTCTCCTGCCCCTCTCCGATGCAGCACACCACTACCTTGACAGGTAGCGCTGTCGCTCCCAGTCCATCTATCCCAAGGTGCAGACCCAGCCATCAACCATCCGCACGACGTCGAGCAGCAGCATCTACTCCAAATCTGGTCATGGAGGACTCGCACGGCATCTCCAGCGGAGGCAGCAGGCCATCTCCTCGCCCCGCGGGAGCGTCGAACCGCCCAATGAAGAATGAGAACATCCTAGAGCTGGTGCGCTTCTTTCAGACGCAAGACGCGCCGTTGCAGGGATCGCGTGTGGACGGCGGCAGCGCTCTGGACATCTTCAAGGCTGGTCGACGACGCCTGCTCCAGCTGGCGCATTCGAAGAACGATAGACGACCTAAACGCGAGGGCGCAGCGACTCCAACGCCTTCCGGGAAGACGGACAATGCCTACCGCCAACTAGTCGCCCTGCAACGGGCGGGATTCCTCCCTACTTCGTCTGTAGATCGAGTCGACCGGCAGTCATTAGATATGGCACGGTCTCGGTCGAAGCGCGATGTCGAAGCCATTGGTCAGCCGTGGCTCGAGGACGGCAGAGAGAAGAAGACGGCCGAGAGTAATAACAACCGCGAGCAGGCCTCTCTAGACCTTTCGATAGGCGATCTACCGTCGCTCGTGGAGTTCTCGCTGTCGTTCGAGGATCTGGCCGGACCACCGCCCTACCAGCCAACCGAGCCCAGCGCGGACGATCAGAAACATGAAACGGCGGAGATGGCTACTGGACCGTCTGATTCGGCGGCAGTTGAAGACAGACGGTCCAGTTCCCCTGAGAGCCGAGCAGACGAGCAACGGCGTGTCGATAGCGTCGCGCAGACAGCCCATCACGGAGCTGCGTCGGCCCCTGGCGCTGCAAAAACGGCTGCTAAGCTCCGGCATGACAGCGGCTGCCCTGCTGAAGCCGATGATGGACATGACGCAGGAGAAAAGCAAGATGCGCAGAATCAGCAGCTTCGGCTGCAGACGCGCGACCAGGATGCTCAGACGAACAGTCTTCGTCTGAAGTCCACCGCGAACTCCTCGTCCGATCCCCTGAGCGCCCGCGCTTCTTGCACGCTGTTCCCCGACGTTCTGCCTCCGCGCGTGTCCAGCAGGAGAAGTGCAACTTCAAGCTCCATCCTCGCTAGCTCCAGTGCAATTCCATCAAGTCGACAGCTTGCACACGCCCTGTCGATCTTTCCACCCGTCGCCAGTGCGTCCTCCGTGAAAGAGTCTGGAGCTCACGGCAATCCCGCATCGGACGCTGCCGTGAGCAACGACAGCAACATCAGCATCGATAGCTTCCCTCTCCCTAATGGCTCGACGTTTTCAGGCAATATGCAGTCGATAATGTCTGGGGCTCCTGCACCTGTCCGGGCCTCTAGTGTTTCGCGCGACCCCTTTGTCAGTTCTCCATTGCGAGCCTCGTTCCATGCTGCGATCGACGGTGCACCTCCGCCAGCTCCCACCAGGCCTCTACCGTCGTTGCCAGAACCGGTTGCCGCTCAATGCGCGGGATCTGAGCATAAAAGCACGGTCTCCAAGCGACGGTTCCGCCCCTCGAGTACCTCATATCCAGATCCTTCCCCCGACCAGGGGCAATTCAATCATGACCGGGACGGCCCGTCCGCCGCTTACTCTCCCCGCCACCGCCGAGTCCTCGTTCCACGGTCCCCGAAGATTGCCAGAGTGAGAAGCTACACGGCGGAGAGTACCTCGACTGTGGGAGAGGGAGACGCCCCGAGCGCGGATAGCAAGATGAGCTCATTGGAGCACATCCGTCGCCGCGAGGAGAGGGTGCGGGCTCTGCGGATGCGGGATATCTCGCGGGTTCGCAGTCACTCGAAGACGGATGTGAGGCCGGAGTCAGAACAAGAGAAGCACGAGGAGAAACACTATGAAGAGTCACCGGTGCTGGGCCAGTCGGCCTTCCCTAATCATGTTCGACCCAAACCCAGCAACGACGATATTGTTAGCAAGCGAGCTGCTGTGAACAAGGAAGATACATCTGGAAAAGAAGACACGCCCTCCAAACCAGAGAACAGCCTGAAGCCAGATAATGACAGGCAGCGCTTGATTTGCAGGAGCCCTCTTCCTGAGAATCCTCATCCTCCTCCATCAATGCCACTCCCTGCTGACCCCCCGGTTGCCTTTGTCTATCGACCGGGCAGTCAGAGGCGGACGGGCTCGACGATTTCGCTCGCCTTGTCCACCAGCAGCAACGGCGAGACATCTGTCGCGCCGGGTTCACCGCACAGCAAGCATGCATTCCACGCCAGCAGTGTCAGGAGCAGCAGCGCAAGACGCTCACAGAGACTCTCCCAGGATCACATCGTCGTGGACCATTGCCGCCTATCACGAAGACGCTCCGAATCGCCGTCTCTGCCGTCTTCCGACGACGAAACCTACGGAACTCGAGTCCGCCCTGGCCGCTCTCGTGAAGACCATAGTGGCAGTCAAAAGTCGAAGAGCATTCCTCGTCCGCAGAGCATCGTCGTGACAGACTCGGATTCGAGCTCGTACAGACGCAAATCATCGTCTGCTGAACAGGGCAATCCTCCCACTCCCAAGTATCGAGCATCGTATCCCCCTGAACAATCTTCGCCGCGATCTCAATATTCACAAAGAACCACCAATTCTCAGGAGTCTCGCGCTAGTCAACTGCATAGTGCTCCTCAGGCTTTAGAAGCAAGGATTGCACTGCTCGAACGCCAGAACAAGATGCTTCAGGCCGCCCTACTTGCCGCGCTTGATACTGGAGTCACCTTTGACTCAGATTGTGTGCGCAGTGGGCTCCCAACTCCCCTTCTTTCACCAGCTGGGGCTACTGGGTCTACCTCCTCCCCATTCATGGGGACGGGTTTCTCGCCTATGTCTGGTCTAAACGGCTTAGGGCTGGACGATGTGCATCACTCTCATCACCCTGCACCGCCAAGGATGATGCAGAAACAGAGTCTAGACGACCGCGCCGATAGCTGGACCAGTTCTCGTGACAGAGATCGTCGAAGCAGTTTCGAGACCACAGCCTCAGACGACGGCACCGACAGTGTCAAGGAACTGGAGGCGATGCTGGGTGAGTTTGACTTGACTCACCCTGCTGATCACTCCAGTGCTGCACAGAGAGCTCAGTAATCGTTCTCGTTTCCTGGCTCTATGGCACATAAGAGAATCGTTCCGCACTCCAGAAACAAATATCTACCCCATTCACATTCCATTTTTCCTCAGATCATTCCCCTCTTCCTCTCTCCATCGGAAGATAACGGCAACTGATTTGACTGTAACGAAGACGATCTACAATACCATCCCCACCAATCTTTCAGTATCACTCTTTTTTGTGCTTAATCATTACCCCAAGGCTTTAGCGAGAAAGTTATTGTACCGTCTGTCTTGCCGCACATTAACTTACATACTTATTCTCTCGAGGCCGGACTTGAACATGTACCCTGCGGGTCAATGTACTTGTCCCTTCACTTCGATTCTGTTTTGTTTCCTTTGTTGATTTTTGGCATGCTTCATAGCTAGATACCACCTTTCTCGCGGCGTCCCGTGTTTGATGTATGTCTTGCTGGTATTTATCTTATGTATTAGTTCAAACCTGTCTGGTACGGATATGAATTAAAACATTGATTGAAAATAGTCACTAATTATGGAAGAAGTAAGACGTAAGACTAGGTACAAAATACCAAAGGGATTATTCTGCCAATTCCTTGCGTAAGTAGTCGCCAAATTCAACTCTTCGTCGTGAAAGCTACCATTCGCTCCAGACTGTCTATCTGTGATCATTGCGAACAAAGTTAGTTATCTGGAAGGTCCTGATGGCTTTTATCTGTATGTTGCTCTCCTTCAGTCATCATTCTTACTTTGGGGCCTCAAGTACCGCTGCTCAAACGACATTGACATATGTCTGCTTCCATAGCACATGGAGGAATATTATCTGCAATTCAAAACCGAGGGAAACAGGCTAGCAGCTTGCACTGTATTCGGTGAAGTTGAAACAGTAAGATTCCCTAGGAGCAACACACAGACAAAGTTCTAATCTACAGAAATACTCCAAACATCTTGATGACTTCTTAAATAAAACCTCTATATACCCAAAACCCCTGATGCTGCAATAATCCATCAAATGTTACCATATATGAAGCACGAGAAAATGAAGAGGCACCCAAAGAACACGTATGCAGCACATATAGCTCAGACAAAGAATTAAAGAGACTATTGCACAAGTACCTCCAAGGACTGAAATTGTATAATGTGTCGACGACCCTTCAAGACAAGTAACTCCTCCTAACCCCGTATTCCTCACACGAGGGATATCTCCAGAACGGTTTATCGGTCTTTCGTTGTTTCCAATCGATGATAATGTCTATCATGGTGCTCAGATATGCATGCTTTTTCGTATGCTTGAGATAGACTAAGTCAAGCCGTTTCGAACCCGGGCTCCCTTTCAGGACGCAATCTTGGTCGAGTTTAGGGATACCCGATTTAAAGGCAGTATTCCAAAGCTCTTGATCCCAATTACTCAGGTCTCCGTCACCATGCTCTGACTTCGCGTAGCTATACAGAGTTACCAGCCTCATGTGCATTTCCTCTAGGATCTTCATCTCTGGATCGTATGTGTCAATGATTTCGGGATATCTGTCCACAATCCGTTTGATTTGAGTCTCGAATTCGGAGTTGCCATCGCGATCAAACCATTGACTAAGGAAGTCACGCCGACGCTCACTGCAAAACATGTCTGTTTTCCATCCCTTTAAGTGAAGCCAGAAGTAATCTCCGGCTATCGCGCGGTCCACGTCGTGCCCAAAGCCCCCATAATCTTTGTGCATCGGTGATTCACAGTAGCCCCAAGCTTTGTTAAGCACAGTTTCCGTGCCCTTGTTGATAAGTTTCCAATCCATGACACGCCTGATCTCACTCAGTGCTTCCACACGGATATCCTTCAGGTTTCGTAGAGCAAAGAATGGCATGCAGACTACATCATAGTCATGTCGAGAGTTGATCACTTGGTAAACGGAGCTCTTTAGTGGTCGTCGACATGCATCGACCCAGTTGCTGTTGAAGGGGTTTTTCTGCAGACGAATGGTCAAACTATCAATCGTGGTTCTTTTTAGGATAGAAATCAATTGAGTCACGTATCTCCACAACAAAAATAGTTCATGGGGACGCGATCGGTGCGGAGAATATAAAGTGACGATAACATCGGAGAACTTGTGAAAAGGAAGACTGCAGAAACCAGATGATTCCATATAGTTTGCATCCGGCTGGCTCCATAAGGTGCGTTTACTCTTAGCACCGTTTCTTCGTAGGGGACGTATGATCTGTTCGAAATATATAGTAGCCTTGAATCTGTCCGAGCCGATATCAAGGGGGTTCAAAGAGATGATTAAGTTGGTATCCTTGTAAAGTAATCTGGACACCTCATTGTATATCCCTTTGCTTGTGCGTAAGATCCCGAGATCCGTCGTTTTAGCTTGTTTCTTACGTCTCCCATCTTTTCTGGGTGGGACGAGATCCGACCAGATCAGTTGTCTGATTTCGTACGGCAGCATATGGAAGAGGCCAAGGCTTTGCTTTCTTGTGGGCTCCATATTCATTGTCGGATGTAATTTCAAGAAGGAAAATTGGACTATCTCACTGATGTTATCGAGTATCGTGTATATAGAGAATAATGAAAACGGCTTTGGCAGAGATGGATTTGGAAGCAGAAAGAGTGCAGATCTGGGAGATATTAGAACATTATATATGCCATATCTGCTGGTACATGTGGGTGACATCTTCACCTTGGATCGAACCAGAATCAGTTCATGCTGTTTACCTCGAAGTAGTTTAGTTCAACTACCTACATGGCAGTATTTCAGCTACTATACCATAAATTTCCACCTGTGATTTCTGCCTTTAAGGCAGCATCAGTCAAACAGCCGTTGTCCATCATATTATGCTGAGCGACCAAGTCAGATAAACACTTAACATATTTCCATCCCATGGGTCACAAAAGGCGGCTCATCCCTTAGGTAGTTTAGCTCGACGTAAATAGAAGCGGCGGCAACCGCGATATCTGGTCCGTTCCAAGTCGATAGCCGATACGTCATGGTGCTCTTTAAATAGCTTAGCTGCCATTGAAGATTTCTGGAACAGTTATCTGACCGTGGAACCTAGTAGCTTCCACTGTAGATATTTGGACAAGTTGCAGCTTGTCTCTCTTTTGAAGTGTTTGAAATTATCCGTTAAAACATACAGGAGGGCCCCTCAAGGCCACATGCCCAAAGTACCTTCTAACAATGTTCTTGGTTAAGTATTTCTGGTGGCACTGTTTTAGGCAGGGGTCTTAGGCAGAAATAGTTGGTTATGCAGTATATCCCCATAACTTTATATGGATGGGCTAGGCGGCCCCCGCGATGTCTGATCCGTTTCAGTTGACAGAGATAGCATCTTAATTATGTGGTCGGAAGTCGACTATGCGACTAGACCAAAAAGGAGCACTCCTTAGAGGTCTGGTCCTGGATCTGTCTGATAGACAATATGGTCTCATACTCCTTTCAAGATTTTCACCTACTGCTGATATTTTTTGTATTGTCAACTTTGTATGTATCAAACCTATCATTATTCTTAGTATCTTTAGCAACTTTTCGTAAAAACACTGCACCTAAGTTTCCATCTCGAAACTATATTCTCCCAGAAAATGGCATCGCAAAATATGAGCCTTAGCCTCTTTTCTAGGAAACCTTTGGAGATCTAGGACTATGAGCCCCGGTCATTTCGGATTCCCTGGCCATAGGGTGGCTTAGTGTCGGACTAGACAGCCAGGCCTACACGGAGCAATGAGGAGCTTGCAGAAGACAGCTTGCTAATCGAATGAAATAGGCATCAGTTAGATAATTGACACCATCTTATTAAGCACATCTTGGAAGAGTTGCACACATCGACTACCTAATGACACTGATAAGCAATGTGTTATGTCGATAAATTCGTATTTGCCAAAAAGTCCTTTTTCAAGCTATATACTCGAATAACCTGGATATTCTATATTGGCTTTTGTCCCCTCTCTGTGTCGCTAATCACAAAGATACATTAAATTATTAATGGCCACAGCCAGGCCTACAACTGTGACTAGAGATCCTGTAATCTCTGAAGGAAAGGACCGACTATTATCATTGTGTGCTCTGTGAGACGTCACACTCGTCTGAAGAGCTGTTTATATAGGATGTCCCCCATATATTTGTTTCTGGGAGAATGAAATTAGTGTCAGAATACAAGTGAAGATTTTGTCTATAGTACATAAATAGCTCGGGGGCCCTACATAGGGCCTTACAGCAGCCCAGTGACAATGTGCTTAGTCATCTCAGGAACTATGTTAGTTAGTTATAACTAACTAGTTAACTACCTAGATAGTTAATTATCCCTAGACACAATCTTTATTCAATCATCTTGCAAGTTCAAGAATATACTAGCCATACTACATGTGATCTTATAAGCGTGGAGAAGGCTGTACACCTCACAGGTGGAAGCAGAATGACAGAACTAACTCTCTAAAATTATCTTCAGGTAGAGGATTCGTTTCTGAAGACCGTATGTGAAGAATCAGTGCACGACGTCAATCCCTATAAATATTTCATCTAGTCTATGTCTATACATATAAGCTTCTATATCTCATTACCAGACTGAGAGCTGACTTGGGTTATGCTTTTAAATAGCGCGTTTTAGTCCTATTCCATCTATACTACATAGTCTTTTCATGAACCTTCCCCTTGAAAAGTGAGACGAAAAGAAAGAGAGTGAGAATTGACAAAGAAACAAAACAGCAACAGAAACATAAGTGATCAGGAATGGTTCGTTAGCTTCACTACGATTTGTGGCTACTAGTCTCCAATACCACGAAGAGGTGAACCGCATTGGAGGGGGCAGGGGCAAATGAGGGACAAGGGTCGGAGTTAACGAGAGGACGAGGGAGGTGATTGTGAGAGTAGTATGAAACGAGTGGACGAAGAATAGCGGCGGCAGGAAAAAAAAACGGTAACGACTTTGGGGGGGGGAAGAAAATTGTGAGTTTGCCAAAGAAAACGAGCGGCAGGGGGATAAAAGGGGATACAAAACGAGTGGATGGTTGATCAGGTCTTCCTACTGTCAACCACTGCCTTCCGCCTATTCTTCTCATTCTCCTTCTTTTGCTTCCGGAGCTCTTCCCTCCGGATTTGCTCATCAAGCGCTACTCTCACATCTCTCACATCCCTCTTGCAGCTTTCGAGGGCTCGGTGTGCCTTACCTGGGTTCTTCCGATACAGACTATCAAGTTGTTTCAAGAGACCTTGCGATTGCCTCTTGAACTCCTCTTCTCCCCTAGTCATACGCGTCCCTTGGGCTTCTCCAAGAATGCGTGGAAGCTTTGTCACCCTTTCTCAATCCGGATTTCCATCGGCCATCCGTTTCAAAGAGGGACCATTGGAAGCCGGGTCGGAAGCTGCTTGGCCTCGCCGACTCTTCGACGCATCGGAGTCCTTCCCATCCTTGGGGCGAATAGGTCCGGGGGGGAAGGCATTTTTCAGATCTGTACCAGGATTCGGTCGAGAAGCCAACAGGGCGCCGGCCCGCTCCACGTTAGCTATCTCCTCGCTGTCCGGATAGAAGTCCAGCATTTTTCGCCATGTATCAAGGTGCTCGGTCTCGTCGTCAGGTAGAGCGTCGGGTAAATCCAGATGGTCCCGATCGATGAGCCTGGACAGCCGGCCCAGATCGTCGGCAACTTCTGAATTGCCCGTCTCCGAATGGCAGAGCAAGTTCCGAGTGGTGTATGCGGTAATCGCGACCTTGACCATGTCCAAGTCGAGTTTCAGATGGCGTAAACGAAGGCGTTCGATAATAGCGTCCAGTATGTCAATGACCTTGTCACTCCCGGAGGAGCTGGTGGACGCCTCTTCGTTCAGGCTTTCTGCAACCTTGGAGACCTTTGATGGAAGCTTGTAACCTGCTTCCTGTGCTGTCTTCTGGAGGGACTTAAAAACCCTTCCAGCATAGTCACCGTACCTACAATAAAATTGAAGCCGCTTGTGGGCGGCTTCGACCTGACCCAGTCTCCTCTCCAGAGCCTCAATGGCATCTGGAGAGTATCCCGGCGACGCCCCTGGGCGCTTGACGTCCCGGCCATCTGTATCACCGTCAGCCATGGGTGAATCGGGGAGTGGGTGCGTACCTTTATTCAATAACTCCGAAGAGTTATACATGCGACTTCTCAGCAAGTTACTAATAATCAATCAGTATACCAGGGCACATCAAAGGTTTGATTGTATATACTTACAGCGCTCTCGAAGCCGACTTGGAGAGGGAAGAGAAGAGAGAAAAGAAGAGAGGGGAATTGGGGGATACATGTTTTAAGAAAACTGCTTGAGACAATATTGGAAGGTACGAATGGACAACTATTATCTGTAAACATACAGATTGGGCCGGTCAGCAGTCACGATACACCCGTCTGGTATCCGGCAGGAAGGAACAAAGAGAACTATCTGAGACGCGATGACTACACCGTGATCAAATTTCTCAGATCAATTATAACAGCTAGCTAGGTACTATATTTCTCCTTGACGCAACTGCCTTGCAGGCAGAAGTGGCAGGCAGCTGGTATATACCCATAACTACCGATGCCTGGTTCACCCCAAGTTCCTGAAGTAGCTTAGCTTTTATCGATTTACCTCATATTTCATCTCAGCTAAGTTATTCGTCATCTTTTAGCAATATCCGTGACGGGTGCCATCCTCGACCTTATATTCTTCCTGCATTCAACTTCATCTTTCATCCCTGATAAACAAGTCTTGATCATCTTTATCTTTCACAATCTTCACGAAAACACTACGAGTACCATCCTAAATCTTATATTCATTCCTACGTTCGTCAACTTCGTCTTCAACCTTTATCTCTGATAAAGAGCCTTATTTGTCTTTAGCAATATCCGTGAAAGGAGTACAAGCGCCATCCTCAATCTCACATCTTTTCAGACGATGGCATCGGAAAATACGAGCCTTGGCCTTTTTGCCAGGCTACCTTACGAGATCCGGGAACCCATTTGGAAAGAATTCTTCCCGACCAGTCGACATCAACATCCTTTGATGACCCAGAAGCAGAAAACGGACCTCAGTATCTTACGCGCAAGCCGAGCACTATATGATGAAATATCAAGGCTGCTCTACGAAAATACCAGCCTAACGTTCAGTCTTGCCCCTACACATCAGAATTCAGGCTCATGGGCTGTGGTGGCTCTGAAGCAAAGCAAAAAGCACTCAAATGGCGAATATAACAGCGCGCAACCCATATGGTGTCTAGAAAGCTTGCAAGATGCCAAATCGCGAGGATTTGACAATCTTCCGTTCCATAAGATTCAGACGGTGACTGTAAAGCTTTACGCACCGAATCCAGAGAAGAAGGTTGAGACATTCTTCCAGTGGCGAAAAATCGCCGACCTTGTATCCCTATTCAAAAAAGCGAGACACATCCGCAGCCTCACTGTTTGGTTCCAGAAAGGCATCGATGGAGATTGGTTTTCTCAATGGACGTACCCGCATAAAAGTCCTTTCTTTCTGATCAAGCGTCGTCGTGGTGGCCCCGATGTTTTCTTCTTGCCCGTCTATACGTTGCGAAATGTGGGAGAGATGTCGATTGAGGCCCACTCAACAGAATTAAACGATGCGATTAACTGGCAAACAAGCAAGATTTCTATGGATGCTGTTCAGGATAAGGGCGGAAAGTCTGTCCCTTCATTCAAGATCTTCGGTTACGATGTTGACCGGGCCGTGGCTGACGACTACCTCGTAATGCATCTTTATATATGGCGATACCTGGAGGGCCCAGAAGCCAATCTAGCACGTCGAGATTTCCTGAGTACATGGTACGAACAGGGGAGCTCTGGAAAATCCGAATTTGAGAGCCAGATCCTTCGTATTACTGCTGAATACCCCGAGATCGTCAAAGCATACGACCCCCAAATGGATATTCTAGACGACATGCACACTACGATGGTATGCCTGTACCTCCACATGAAGTCATTACGCGGCAATCTGGAGGATCCGGAATATTGGGACCAAGGGATGTGGAGTTCGACTTTCCCACAAGGAATCCCAGCGATGAATTCTGACGAGTACTGGGAAGAGATCGAATCTAAGCTTGTCGACGTCGATCTCTACATGAAGTATATGGACAAGAATACTTTTCTCTCGACCATAGACAACCTCATTGGACAATGGGAACATGATCACCCGAGCATGGACGAGAAGACAGCATTCTTGCATCTTGACGCCGATGACGACTCAGATAATGACTCGGTCTTATCGCGGCCGTTCTCATGTGAGAGATGCCCGGACTATGACTCGGAGCTTGACGACCTCTGGTATTCGAAATAGTCATCACACTATCCCTGTTTGAAGCCTTCTCGAGAGCAATATCTTCTCATATATATATGGATATTTCATGTTGACACCGCATTGCATGTTATTGACTCTGTCCGCATTTGTATTTTCCTTGCATTATCAACTTGGAAAGTGTGATTAATTGAGTTTGGATATTTCTGTATAATACAATCGTGAGGAGCACTTGACTGGTTATAATTCACAGCGCAAGCGTAATTTCCTGTTCTTGGAGAGCAATAATTTGATGCGTTAATCCTAAGAATGTAGTTTCGACTATCCACTCTGACTAATCCAGCGCACCAGCCACGTGACGTACTTCCCGCAGCGAACTCTCGCCGGAACGGAGCTCGGAAGACCTGGATACTAGCCAAGGTTGGAACCTCGACGACCTCGACGACCTCACGCCAGTTTGAGCCCAATTCCCCCGTCCTCCAGGGCCAGACTCCGGATTGCAGCCGACATCCCGCGACTGGGCACGGTCTATCTACCAGGACGAAAGAAAGGCAAGGCCAGACGAACAGACACAATGGGCGCCGGTAGCTCGAAGCAGGAGCCTTCGGCGGGCTCGAAACATGTTTTCGCGAGGTGAGTTGGGATTCTTTCACCGATTGGGAAGATCAATGGTCGATTTTGGGATCTCCTGAAGGAGAAGGAGGTAGTTTGTGGGGAAGAACGGCATAGTTAACTGATATGAAAACCACAGCGAGACCCCGGTCCAGTTCTCCTCTAACTTGGTAGAGGCTCTTCAGTCAAGCGCAGAGGTATGGATTCCCCGCTCACTGCATTGTCTGATCCAATTGAGTCCCAATTGAGTAGCATTTCTGGATTAATTAATATAACATAACTGACTTCTTTCTAGACCGACTCCTCCCGCGCCAAAACCCTCGAACTACACATCCAAGCGCGCGTTGCGCAGGAACTCGAGCGGATCCGCCAACGCGAGCAGCAGACCCTCGCTGATATCGAGAAGCGACTGAACGACGGCACCCTCTCGGCCGGCAACACGCCGACCCCTCCCCCATCCACCTCGGGCTACTCGGTCCCCACGACCTTCGGCCCGTCCAAGTACACGCAAGAGGAGCTCTCGCTGGATACGCCGCTGGTCCCCTTCGCCGGCCGGGATACGTCTTCGAGCACCTTCCCCACCCCCGCTGGGGAGAGCGTCCAGATCGACCGTGACGCGTCCCGCGAGACAGTGCTGAAGGAGATCGAGCAGTTGAAGAGCAAGCTGGAGGGCCGGAAGAGGCTGGCTGCGCTGGACGAGAACGTGGACCGCGCCAGGTCGAGCGTCGTGAGCTGTCTGAAGCTGAATGACCGACGGCCGTTGGATTGCTGGAAGGAGGTCGAACAGTTCAAGAAGGAGGTGCAGAAGTTGGAGGAGGGGTTCGTGGAGAAGATTATCGGTTGATTGATTGAAAGGAGATTATCTGGAGGGGAGAGTTATCCTTTCTGGAAAATCTGCTTTGCTTCCTGAAGTATGCATGGGAAGAGTGGAATCTTTTTTATACTGAACGTTTGTATCTAAAGTATGCGGTATCCGATTTCTTTGTCCCCACGAGAGGAAAAGAAAGGCGAATCGCGGAACGTTTGGGATGTGTAATAGACAAAACAGAATCTGTACGTTTATGTTCTTATTTTTTGGGTTGATGTCTTGATTTGTAAACCTGCGGTCTACCGTATCTGGACCCCGGTTTTGTTTTTATATCTTCAGTAAAAGGTACCGAAAGCTACAGAACAATAGAAATATATCATAAGCAGGGTATCATGGCACAGCGCTCTTCTCTTTCGAATCCATTCATATTTGCGAGTCTCGTGGCAGCAATCACATTTTATTGACTCATACAACCTCCCAAATCCCTAACCTTCCGACTCGTTCACCCGCAGAGCGGACAATGCACATCCTTTGCTCTCGTGCTTTACCTTTTCCGTTCTCCTTTCCACCGTCCGTGGCTGGGTGTCTGATCTTCGAGACGAGAATGGATCCAATACCTGTTCCTTTGCCTTCGGAGAGGTTGTAATTTCCTGTCGTCACGAAGCCAATGAGGTCTTCTTCAGGGGGAATGGGTAGGTAAGCGGTCCGCTCCGCGTCCGTGTCAAGGCCAGCTTCAGTGGATTCGGTAAGAAGTGAAGCTGCGAGGAGCCTGCGAGCTTCGTCGCGCTGCTCTTGTTCTGATGCCGTGTTTTGGGTTTGGTTTTGGCTCTGTTTTTGTTTCTTTCCCTTCTGGGAAGATTGGTTCTCTTTAATTTTGTTCCCAGTTTTTGCTGGTGTAGGCGCAGTTGCTGCCGCAAGCCATTGCCGACGCAGTTTGTCGTCTGTTGTAGGGAGGCGGTAGAGACGCGCACGCGGTGTGGGAGTGCCACGATTGAAGAGAGAGATCTTGACTGTTGCAAGAGCAGGCTTGTCGAGATGGCTCTGTAGATCTGCAGGAAGAGTCCTAGACGGGTGGTTGATAATCCTATGAGCCACAGTCGAGGTAAGCTGATATAGCCCCTGTGGCAGGACGGTATTCAACTTGTTGCTGTCCTCTTTGGACGCATCAGCTGCCCCCTTATCTGCATCTTTCGTCTTTTCTGAATCTTTCTGAGCGATGCTGTCATCACTCGCCGTCACCGCAGCCTTGGGAGGACCTTCTACCAGCCTCTCCCAGTCACAGGCGCAGCCACGTCCAATCTCCCCCTTCGAGCCATTCCCGAGGTCGATGCTATCAAACTCGGTTCTTCGACCTTTCGGTCTTCTTTCCCACTCATTCTTTGCCTCCTCTCGCTCACGCAAGCCCCACTGCCAGCCTGCCTGGGTGCCGGGAAAATCTCCTGGAAACCAAGGTTCTCCCACCTCAAAAGCGAGTTGTCTCTGTTCTTTGAGACCGCCGAAGCGCGGATTGCCTCCGCTAGATAGGGGATGGTACATCAGTGAGTACCACACGGGCGTCACGCACTTCCAGGGTAGAAGAACAGTCCAAGTACCTTGAGCGTTGCTGTTCTTTGCCATAATACCTGGTTTCGATGCAAGAACTAGAACAGGAATACGTGGATCTGACGGCTGTGGAGACGGATCTGTACCTGGTCCAGCCAGAGTCCGTCGTCGATTGATGGCCTTCTGACTGGGAAGCTGACGAGCGGCAGCCAACCGTACTGGACGGTCAAACAACGCAGCAGACGTCTGAGTTCTGTCTGGCGGCCATGAGGCTAGTAAGATAGCAAGATCGTTCATGCTCTCCTCGGAGGTTGGTGGCTTTACCTTCCTTGGAGGGAATTGTAGGCGAGGGTCAGAAATTGAGAAAGCCAGAATGGCATTTTGAGGAAGAGACGAAGGGTTCGTGACACCTAGGAGCGAGGACCAAGTCGCTTCTGGACTGTCCTTAGGGAATTCTTTCCCATCGTCCTGCACCGGTTTGAATGCACCTACTAACGCTTCCGTCGCCCCAGGACCAGTGATATCAATGCTCCCGATCTCAAACCGCAAGTCCTCCACCATAACAGGAGGATTCTGGCGTTTTGATACCTCCAGCAATTCATTCCACAACTGAAGGAATGCCGACGGATGTACTCGGATGAACAGCCTCTCCCTAGGCTTCTTAGCCTTGCGCGGGCCACTCTGGTCTCCCGCATCGGCCATCTCAACATCCTCTGGAGCGCTTCTCGCACACCAGATAAAAGTCACAGGAGCAATCGGCCTTTTCTCTCCCTCATGCTCAAATACCCAGGCAACCAGACTCCTCGTCCCCTGTCTCCATTTCTTCCCTTTCGTTCCCCACGCTTCATCCCCAACAACCCCCACCGTCCTCAGGACGCTTTCCAGACTAGCCTCGCTTCCCTCCAGCTGGATCGTAGACATATAACTCACATCCCACGCCACGGCGCCCCTCGCACCAGCAGCCCGATGAGTCGGTCTATAACTCTTCTCCGTAGGAGACAGCGGCACCGCAAACCTCCACAACGGCTCCTTGGCGGTGGTCATATGCGCCCGTTTGGCATGAAACATATGCGTAGGCAACCACGTCTTGCCTCTCTGGCGCTTCTTGAATTTCGACTCTGCCGGAGCCGGATGCGAGAGCTTATTCTTCTTGATCTTGGGGACCCGAGGCGCGATCTGGAACGAGTGGATGCCTTCGTCGGAGAGCAGTTTCCGCATCTCCTTCTCCCGCTTGCTCTTGGAGGCTGCTCGTCGTGCTTTCGTCTTCGCATTGAGACCCTGGAGTCTTCTGGCCGTCTCGAGCCGTAGACGGAGGAGCTGTGTCGGTTTTCGCCGTCGGGCTGTTACCGTGGGGGTGTTGTCTTCTATCATCTATTTCGTTCGAGACTCGTTAGCAAAATCAGGTAGAAAATCTCGTAACTCCACAACCCAATGTAAAACATCCACTTGATGAAAGCCAAATAGGAATACATGTATAGATACATACCTCCCTCTTCGCCCTCGCCCTCAGCCGCCTCGGCACCCTCTTGACATTATGGCTCGCCGTCCGCCGTCTCAAAGCCAGCGGCACCTTCTGGAACGCACGACTGGTCAACGCCGCTTTGGACCGCTGCATGCCCGCCTCCAGGGCGCGGATCTCGAACTCGCGCGCCCCGACAAAGGCCGCGACGTCGAGCTCGCCCGTCGCGGAGAGGGCAGCGTCGGACGTCTGCACGGCCAGAGCGCGGGCATCGTAGGTCTTGGCGCGTTTTCGAGCAGCGGCCGAATCGTCTCTGCCTCCTCCGGAGTTGGGGAAGGCAGATTTGCGCTTCGACGGTTGAGTGAGGGCCATTTGCGGCCTGGATACCTTGCCTGTTCGTGGGTTGGTTGGGAGGTGGTTTTATTGGCGGCGTTTTGGGATCTTCCGCGGAAATTTGAGCTGTATGGCGAGACAGCTCTTTGCGGCTTGGCGCGTCATGGCTGCAAGACACCCCGGGCAGCCACCACGTTTAGCTCGAGGCCACCTGTCGATCAGTCGATCTCTTTAGAACTATAATTATAATCTATACGAAATAAAATACTACGTTGATCATATGTTCAAGGACGAGTGATTGAGTCAAAGGGTATTTATTCTATGAGCGGGATTCTAGTCTATACTATATCCTCTAAAGAAGAAAGGAAAAGGTCATTACCACGCCATTGTCATCAATCTATGAGTTGAGGTCGCCCCCGTTGGTTTACAGAGCCTTGAGGATGGACTCGGCGTCGGAGACCTCGAGGACGTTCTTTTCACGCTCACGCTTGGCGTAGGTGATCTTGCCGTGGTCGATGATGAGGGCGAAACGGCCAGTGCGGCCCTCAGCGTCGGCCCAGCCGATGCTCTTGGAGAAGCGAGCCTCGGGGTCAGACAGGAAGAGCTGAAAGCAGTCAATATCAAGTCTGATTGGATTAAATCAGATGGGGAAGAACATACAATGTCGTCGCCAGTGACCTGGTTGGCCTTGCCCCAGGCGCTCATGACGTAGGCATCGTTGTAGGCCAGGACGGCAACAACGTCGACACCCTTCTCACGGAGCTTGGGGAGAGCCTCGATGTAGCCGGGGACGTGTCTGGCAGAGCAGACGGGGGTGAAAGCACCTAGACGAGAATGTCAGACGAGAGGTCGAACGGAGCGCGGGAGCTAGCCAGCAGCAATTGACGTACCGGGAAGAGCGAAGACGACGACCTTCTTGTCCTTCCACTCCTTGGAGGCGTAGTAGTTGATGGGGATACCGCAAGCGGTGATGTCGCCCTTGTCCTCAGACCAGGGGATGTAGCTGTAGAGAGAGGATGTCAGCTCGATCGAGGTCTTGACGATGGCAGCTGGAGGGACAATGGACTTACGAGAAGACAACGTCTTCGGGGAAAGAGTCACCGGGGTTGAGAGGAGCCATTGTGATGGATTGAGGTGTGGTGTATGTGGGTGTGAGAGAGAGCAAGTTAAGTTCAGTTCGAGTTGGGACGGGGAAGATTGGAGGACCGGGGCCCGGAGCGGTTAATATAGGTCGGCCGGCGATAGGCAGTGAGCTGATGCGAAACGGAAGGAAACCGAAGCGGTACCTTGAACGAAGACTGGTTCCTGTATTATCAAGAAGACCGCCCGAGACTGAGATGCCCCGCCAGAAAAAACCCCCACCATCGACCGACTGCGCTGGCCCGCGCAGACTACCAGATATCTAGACCGCCCACGTTGACTAATCTGGGCCTCTCATTTCATCATCACGCAGGGAGCCTGAATCGATCCCGACATCCTCTGAGCCGATGCTCTGTTGCATGCCGGCCCGGCTGTGACATCGGGATCGTTGACGGCAGAGAATAATCCTTGTAACGGAAGAAAATAATAAGAAGAATAGACAATAGTCAGAAGCAGAATAATTTCCACATGAAGCCGACTGCTGCAGCGCCAGCGAATCACCGACCATCATCCGCTTTCTATGGCCTTCGCTGCGTGCCTGCCCATCACGTCAATCATCACGTGAGATCGCCATCGTCGACCTTTTCCTTTGGCTCTTCCTCTCTTTCTCAGGATGATCAGGACAACTAGCCAGACTAATCGGTGGATTCTCTCTGCAGCCTCTGTTTCAAATGCGGTCTGACCGCCGGCTTATCTGATGGACTGAGGAGGGGTGCGTGCTCTAGCCTAGACAGTTCATCATTACAATTATATATCCTCAGCTCCTCCAGAGTAGCAATTGCTGGCAGCATCATAGATAGCGTTCAGTTACAGACAAATAGCCCTATCTATAGCAGATAATCACCATCGCTACAAATTATCGACTATGATTATGTTCAGCAGGCAGCAAAGGCCACGTCTGGTCTCAAGAGCCCCTCCAAATCCAACAGAGACTGCCCCTGCCCCGCCTTACGTAAGGCTCCACTTCTCTCCGATCAGATAAGAGTTAAAGAGTTAAACACCGACAACGGGAACTGCTCCCAACGTCATGCTCTACACTCGGCCGAGTTGTATTTAAATATGAATTTAAGGCTGGGCTACAACAGAGCTTATATGAACTTCACTCGGCGATATAGCAATACGATCCAGGATCAGCTATTCTGCAGGCAAAGAGTGGCCGTCTGATCATCTCTTGAGAACTTTGTGCGACCATGTTCCTTGGGAGCTCCGAGAAGACCTTTTCCCTACCTGCGCCCCCAAGGTCCGAGCTCCGTTGATTTCCGTCGCCGAGTTCTGCCCTCCACGGCGGTCGATTTCCGTCCCAGGCTAAATTAAATAATTGAGAGCCTCCCACGAGATGATTCCCCATCAGAGGACCCGTGTTATCTGATGAGGAATCATCTCGATCATCACCGTACCACTTAACTATTTAGTTAACTGGTCATGCCATCCAGCTGACATAAGATCCAAATCCAGTCCCCGGATGAGTCCGTAGCTTCGACTTCCATCGACTGAAGTTGTTGTATGACGCGGGGTGAGATCCCGGACGGTGACCTAACCAAATCCCGTCGCGTTTGCATGATCGTTGAATACAACATCTCGAAATACATATATGACTCCTCGTAGAGCACATCGTCTATCAGATTTGCATTGCTGTCGAGATCGTCGCAGACAACAAGCCACGAACAGTCGCTCAATTAATTGCTGAAGAACTTCAAAAATAATCGCAAGATCACAGATACAACATATATATTTATCCTGCATCGACTCTAAAATGGCCGATCTCAAGCCTCCTTTCACCGCAGAGACTGCGAATAAAAAGGTCAAGGCTGCGCAGGACGCCTGGAACACACAGTAAGCGGCTGCGATGCTATTGTTATTGTTGTTGTTTTTATTATGATTCTTCTTTCTCTCTTTCGACCCGTTTCCATCTCATCTCTGAGCGTTGTGGTGGTCATCTGCTCGTGGTTACTGTGTCCCCCCTCCCGAGCGATGTGATTGATGATTCTTTCGCCGGATGCAAAGAATGCGGGACAAGACGTAATAGCCCGCCGCATCCCTTGCTTCTCTCCCTTCAATCAGCCTCTGCTGTGCCCTATGTCTAGCCAGGTCCAATCATGATGTACCATTTCTCCTCTTCGCTGTAAAGAAGAGGAAAAAGGGGGAAGAAAGAGAAGAGAAGAAAAGCCGCATCCCCACCTAGCCACCAAATCCTACTATACTATACTCGATAAATCGTCATCATAATACTGAAACAGGAAACAAAGAAGGAACAGTGAAACCGCTAACAATAATTCCCTCTTTCTAGAAACCCCCCAAAAATCTCCACCGCATACACCCCAGACTCGATCTGGCGGAATCGCGGCACCTTCCTCCGCGGCACAGCTGCCATCATCGACTTCCTGACTGCGAAATGGCAGCGTGAGAAATCATACCGTCTCCGCAAAGAGCTGTTTGCGTACACGGACGATCGCATCGCCGTGCAGTTCTGGTACGAGTATCAGGACGCGACTGATGGGATGCGCTGGAAGCGGTGCTACGGCCTCGAAGACTGGACGTTTGATCGCGAGACGGGGAAGATGCGGAAGCGCCAGATGAGCGGGAATGATGTGCTTATTGGACCGGATGGAAATGGAGAGGGGAGGTGGTTTGTTGATGGGGTGGATGTGAATGAGGTCAAGATTGGAGAGGAGCATTGGTAGGTTAGATACTACTACTAGGTATACTGGTGTGAGTATTCGGTACATGCAGAGGAAACATGACCCTGCTTAATTGTTAATGAATGCGAAATAGGATGTTTGTTTTTCTATTGTTGAGAAATATGGATTTGAAGCACATGGCATAGGGTCTCATTTGGTGTAAAGAGAGCGATTGGGTGAGGCCAGCGTCCAATTAACATGGAGATAACTCCACTGAGATCAGACGAAAGATCTCTTAACCGTCTGGGTATGGTGCTTGGAGTAGCACCCAAAACACTGGAATTAAAAAGGAGTACTGTAGATAATTTGCACCCTCGTGTTTCTTTCAAAAAGCGTGAGTACTCAAATGAACAGCCAAACCTGTCTCTTCTGAGAACAAGAGAAATGCTTTCTTGCATTCTAGGAGGGTTACTTATGGACAAAGATGATTGTCAATCATCGGCTGCAAATACTACATGACTCGTCTATATCGGTATAGCTTACTGCCGATTCAAGCCCTGCATTGCCGCATACTCCAAAGACTCGCGTAGAGCTATCCCCGCAGATCGTTCCCCACTGCCTCCTGCGTCCTCCCGGATCCTTCCCAGTTATGGGATGGTTCAGTACGAGCCACAACTTAGGTAAGGAATCGAGGCGCGTCCGTATGGCAAATGCGCCCCTGCGTACGCTTTTTTCGACGACAACGGAGCAACTTCCGAGATCTCATGCACAATTATATTCGACGGACGGGTACGACTCCCTCCGTACCGAGCTTCTGGTCCGCTCTGATGGTAAAATCGACATGAGACCGGGTCTCATGGTTGCTTTTTCTTTAGGCTCAGCCATTGATGCTGAAGAATGTGTGGAACGGGTGGTGTGTATCTCACATCCAAGGCCATGACCGGAATGTGCCCGCGCGACACGGGTTTCTGCGATTTTTTTTGTCCAGTTCCACGGCCCTACTGGACCCTGGGCCGGCAAAGCGGGTGTATTCGAGCGACTAACTATATAGAGGAAAGATAGAGCTCTTCGCAAATATGGTAGTTCTGCAGTGGCCGATACGCGGTGTGTGCTCTTCAGCCGAGATGGCTCCTCTCCACCTGAGGAATGCGAGTGATGATGATCACGGCCCTCCACCATCAATCAGATTCGCGATCGACTGGGAATCAAGCTGGCTCTGTCGATCGTAGACAGCTCAATTGCATGGGAATCTATCTCGGTTTGGCGAGCTGGGAATTGATAGCGGTGGTATTCATTTCTGGACCTTCATACTTCACTGTTTGGCCCGCGCGTGGTGGTCTTATTTTGGGCTTCGCCTGGCTCTTGCTTTCTGCGAATTGCGCACCTTTAGTTGTGAAGCTGCAATGAAGAATTATTAGAACAGGCTAACTCATGTAGGAACCTCCTCTGGACCACTGCGTTGTGGTTTGGCGCGGGTGAGGAGGGGTTCGAGAACTGAAGTCGTAGATGGTGCATTCCTCAGGGCCATGTCGCCGGTGACCCGGGGAACTTGTGGTATTCAAGTGGAATCAACCAGGCTAATTCCCTATCAACCTCCATTCCTCGGGCCCTCCCACCTTGCCATGGCATGTCTGCAGCGTGACTGCTTGGGGCCTCGTTTCCTAAAAGTTCGGGGTGCCTCAGGAGGACTTGTCCAAGTCGACGTTAGTAGTAAGTATACGGACGACAGGTGCCTGTCGAGAGTCGACAACAACAAATCTTAGCTTCTGCGTGCTCTTCTGAGCCTGAGGACGCTCCCTTCGTTACCTCCCATTATCGAAATACCTAACTCTAACACTCGTTTAATACCTTCGTTCTAATAATTGGTTTAATCCGTCCTCTCGTTCAAGCAATAATTCGATCGATCGTTGAATCTGGAAAGCAAAACACTAATAACCTTGCAAGAGATAATCAGGTATGTGCCGGCTCTGGCTTAATGGCAATGATAATGGCCTTTGGAGAGAGGTCAATTGACTAAACAAAGCCTGTGGTCTTTTAGTTTAACAATATCACAGCACAAAGAGACCATATGTCAGCGTGAGCGTTGCGTTGCGTTGCGGAGTAACCTGAACTGTTTACCTCAGTGACTACACACGCATTTTCACGCCGGCGCGCCTTTCGTTGAATGTCACTGCCTGGTTCCAGGAATTGATCGAACCCATCAATGATGGACTACGCAGAGAACACTGGCCGCCCACCATCAAGGCGTGCCCCTCTGACAGATGCCACGACCAGAGTCAACAATTCACCAGCACGACCAGCTTCACGAGGTCGTGGATACGACGACCAATTGAAGGTCGCTGATGCCATGACTCCTCCCATTACTCCTACTTCCCCTGGAAGGCCGGAAAACAAACGTCTATCAGCAGTGACTGAAGCTGGCTCGAACCGTAACTCTGCCATATCGACAGCGTCCACGACATCTGGGAAGGGGCGCAGAAAAACCCATGTCGGACCATGGCAGCTTGGAAAGACCCTTGGAAAGGGGGCTACTGGCCGTGTTCGACTGGCCAAACATGCAGTCACAGGTCAAGCGGCTGCTATCAAGATCGTTTCGAAGAAGTCAGCCGCAATGGTCCAGAGTGAGAGTATTGCAGCCATGGACCGGAACGCGGGTCTTCTGGCAGGGGCTATGGGATCAGCCGGAGCAAGACCCATGCCATGTGGTATCGAGAGAGAGGTGGTAATCATGAAGTTGATCGAGCATCCTAACGTGATCAATCTTTACGATGTTTGGGAGAACAGAGGAGAACTGTAAGAACACCAACAAGACGTGTCCCGCATCACAGCTGACCACTTGCAGATATCTTGTTCTTGAATACGTCGAAGGTGGAGAGCTTTTCGAATATGTCTCGACCAACGGTCCTCTACCCGAGGAGGAAGCAGTTCGCCTATTCAGACAGATAATTGCTGGACTCGCATACTGCCACCGATTCAACATCTGCCATCGCGACCTGAAGCCAGAAAACATCCTGCTGGATGCCAATCACAACATCAAGCTGGCTGATTTTGGAATGGCTGCTCTGCAGCCAGCTGGGTACTGGTTGAACACATCATGCGGCAGTCCACACTACGCTGCTCCTGAGATCATCTACGGACGCAGATACCGTGGCGACAAGGCCGATATTTGGAGTTGCGGAATTATTCTCTACGCCCTGTTAACTGGATTCCTTCCCTTTGATGGTGGCGACTTGCCAAACACTCTTCGTCTCGTGAAGAAGGGGGAATACTTCCTGCCCCGCTCCCTCAGCTTGGAAGCAGCAGATATGATCCAACGTATCCTGCAGAAGAGGCCTGAGGATCGTATTAGCATGGAGAAGATGTGGCAGCATCCTCTTCTGAAGAAGTATGAGACACTTCACCAAGCCATGTCTGACTATCCAGTTGGCCTTCCCCCGCCTCTATCCATCAAAGACTGTGGCCCGCCTGCCTCCAGCAGACAGGATATCGATATGGATTTGCTGCGTAACCTGCAGACACTATGGCATGATGTCAGACCTGAGATTTTAATCGACAAACTTCTCAGCAAGGAGTAAGTGACAGATGCATAACTGCTCCTAGTGATGACCATGCTGACTGGATGACTCAGGCCTAATCACGAGAAAATGTTCTACAATGCTCTAATTAAGTTCAGGGATGAGCAATTAGAGAACTACCAGGGCCAGCCGCTCGAATACTCTGCTAGCGACTATCATCATATCTCACGCCCAGCCGCCCGAGCTGCCATTAAGAGGGCCCAGAACAGTCGCGGCCATGGTTCTCACTCTCGCAGACGCTCACAGTTCTCAGTCATCACGGAAGTTAGCCGCTTCGGCTCTGTGAAAGAAGCAAAAGATACACCCAAGTCGACACGTACTGTCGAGAGCTATGACCCGTACAGGCCTTCCAAGAACCCAATTGGCACGCCGCACGTGGAGTATGCAAATGTCACAATCCACAGACAAGACTCAGGCTTTTCGGACGACGAAGATATGGCTGATGCTCCTGCAAGCAGCCCGTGTCCGGCGGAAAAGATGAGCCAGGTGGAGGAGGCCCCGATGCCTTCAGCCTCATCTTTCGAGCTCCTGCGTACCAACAAGGCCAAGTCCACTGCACGATCATTCCATTCCCGCAGCTCGATCTCCAGTGCTCGTCGTGGATACAGCCCCATGCCCAGTGCGCGCTCTGTCAGCCACAAGAGAAACGTGTCGTTCCGTCACATTCGTAATCGATCTGGCGGTGGTATGTCTGCTAAGATCAAGGCTGCCCAGGCACAAGCAAAAGATCTCCCTGAAGTGCCCAAAATTCCTCAGGAGATGTCACCAGAAGCAGATGCTAGTCCTGCGCTATCGTCACCAAAGGCAGTCGCTAGAACCCCTGTGGCGGTCAAGCCTGCAGCTGAGATGAAGATCCGAGACCCTAACATCTACTGGAAGGAAGACGCTCGAAAGGTCTCCAACGAGCTCAGCCAGATCTGCGAGGAAGCGTTCAACCGATCCTCAGTCTCTACTCGCCATACGGCGTCCAGCAGCCAATACATGTTCAGTCCGGAGTCTCCGGCGACGTCTGTGTCTCTTCTGACGCCAGAGAACTCGCAACAGCTGAACATGAGCAGCAAGCCTAGTGCGAGCGCTCTGCAACAATGTGTGCCAGAGCGGTTCGATTCAAAGACTGTTAACGACCTTGAGGAAACACGTCGTAGACTAATTGAACACTCCACCAAGGCTGGATCTGAGAGACTTCCAGAATACCTGACGGATGTCATCTCGCATCTAGATCGCCTAATCGATCAAGACAAGGCCAAACAAGGCAGAATCAAGCAAACTGAGAAAGTAGACGAGAATGAGCAGTATAGACGCGCCATCTCTGATCCTATCTCCAGACCCAGCGTCGAAGGAGCTTACCTGCCGTGTATCTCTGAGGAACTCCTTTCCAACATGGATAACACTCCCGCTCTCGATCTCGACCTCAGGGACCAGAGAAAACCCTCGGATTCCAGCCGCCGCTCTGATGTCAGGACCAGCAAAGACAAGAGAGCTACTATCCGCATGGTTCCTCAGGACTCTTTTGGTTCTCTCGAGGAAATTAAGCCACTCACCATTCGGAAGAAGAACCAGCCTCCACGGTTGGCCATAACACCTCGACACAGCTCTGCTGATTCCTACATCCAGATGCACAGCCCTGAAAGTCCTACATTCGACCAGCAGAGTAGGTATGTCTCATCTGGCTCTCGTAACCGTTACTACCTCGGCCTGGAGCCGATCGAGGAGAACCCGAAGTCTCCACGACGCAGCGAGGCAAAGGCTTCTGGCGAAGGTAAGAAATGGTCATGGTTCAACAAGTCTAGGTTCGAGCCTCAAGGGGAACGCCCGCCTACTCCACCAAAGGATACCAAGCCTGGCCACTCCAGTGATACTAGTGTCATCGTTCACGAGTATCCGCTCACACCTGTGGAATCCCACGATGATGGCCCGAAAACCCTCAAGAAGAAGCAATCCTTCGAGAAGAGCAACAAGGGAGGCTTCCTCAAAATGTTCAGCAAGAAGAAGGCGGACAAGCCGGCCCATGAAATCAGCACTGGTAAGGGCTGTCTTTCCTTTTTTGGATATCAGACGCTAATATACTTCCCTGATATAGGTGAAAGTGAAGTGGGTGATGTGGATTCCGTGATCACTGGTACTGTGGTCAGCGAAGCCCCTGAGCAGCCCGTAAGCCGCCGGAAGTCTGACAGGAAGACCCGTAAATCGGGCAACCCCAACTGGTTTGCTCGCTTCTTCCATGTGAAGCCAGCTACTCGTGTAGTTGCCCTCAACACGTCAAAGGTTAAGGGCCGCAAGGATGTCTACAGAACCTTGAGAGACTGGCAGCAATATGGTATGGAAGAAGTCCACCTGGATAAGGCCAAAAACGTGATCTACGGCCGTGTTGGACCAGTCAACTGTAAGTTTCAATGTGAATATACGCATCTACCTTAACTGACATGCATCCAGTCCTCCGCCTGCGTCCTGTTGAATTCTCTGCAGAGTTCTTCACAGTGCTTGAGCATGGCCGTCCCGCAAACCTCAGTCTCATTCAGTTCCGCCAGGAGCGAGGAGCAGCGTCGTCCTTCCACAAGGTTGTTGACACCATGCAAATAGTCTTGAAGCAGCACGGCCTGCTTGTCGAGGACCCGGGACGCGCGAAGAAGATGGCCAAGGTTCTTGACCATATGTCCTAAATCCCAACATCACCCGACGTACAGTAATCCTAATTTCCATTATTGAGGGATTTGCTATCGCCAATCTCTGCCATTGGTCTGCTCCTTTCAGGAGTGTTCCCGCGATGGTGTTTTTATTTGGCGCTACATTTTTCGATTCACTTGCATAGCCGTCTTTGGCGTTTCCTTCGTTGTTTGACTTGCAAGCGTCCTTTCCTTTCCTACATCTAACATATCCAACGTCACTGGTTCTCCAGGGCAGAAATGCAGCAGGAGTAACTCGACTTGACCTGTCTTACAGACACTTTCCTTGGTTTCATCACCGGATACGTCTTGGACCTATCCAACATCATACAACAATTTCCTTGTCTATCTCAAGCCTCACCCACAGTCTATCTTTGTCGCGACAGACACGTCGTCCAAACCATCTTGGCACCCTTTCAGCTGGTGTCCACACACTCTCTTTCCATTTCCTAGTTTCCACCACATCTCAAGTCTGAGTCATCTTGCTTTTCTTTTCCTTGTCTTTTCTTCCGCCATCTCGAGCGTGTATATCATCGCTAAGCCCTACTGCCTGTCTGAGACATTTTTATTTCGCTATGTCTGATTCCTTCCTCCTTCCTTAATCAGCTAATCAGGGCGTCTCCTCTTCATCAGTCTGGCGTGCGAGCGGAAGCAGAAACAATCAACAACTGCTATGGTTCGTTCAGCACCCAGGTTGAAGGAAGCGAGACAGCCGACCCATCCGGCTTTCCTGCAGAAAAGCGCTGTCTTCCTTTCCCTTCGTGTATTTAATGCGCGATTATCAGCTGGTCTTCACATTTCGTGAGCCACCCGATTTGGTAGTCAGGCCTTTTAGTTTTTCAAATATCAATACCTTCAAAATATCCTCTTCGCCAGTAGAGAAGTTTCCTCTGAAATAGTGATGGATACGACTAGTCCTTGCGTTATAGTGGAAAGGATAACTTGATATCACTATTCTCTTCTAGAATTCATACGGTATATCGAATAAGCGAGCATGAATGCTCATGGCGGTGGTTTCGCCTGAGATACTACTATGTACTAAGTCCTGACTCGCGAGCGCTAGCTTCCCAGTGGTTACACAGTCCACCATACTCAGTACTCCTGTTCTCCAGTCATTCTGACTAAGGAATCTCGTACTATGATACTCTTACATGTTGCCCTTTCAGATATCTCCAGACATCCGTGACACGGAGCAGAGAATGGATACAACCGCTGTTACTGGACTGTGGCATTTTCCACAACAGAGGGCAAAAAGAAAGTTCCTGAAATGAAATGGAATGAAGTACGCCATCTAATCGCAGATACATGCTTCCATCCAGTTCCATTTTGGGAAAGTCAGAGATAGAGATGAGATACGCATAGAGTACCGAGTACATATCCACGCACGATCTGCTAGTTAACTAGAATACTGCTGCATTCGGTAGTAAGTATGATGTGATACCTCAGCTATTTCTCCGCAGAATACGATTTTCTACACATTGCATCTTCAGATGATAAGCAGAGCATTAATAGGTAATCCTAGATTTAGTGTCAAACTCACTGTATTAGCTTGAACCTCAGCTCAGTAAGCCTTGTACGACTACAGACAAACAGTTAAGCTTGCTCTAGCACAGGCTCAAATGTAGGAAAAAAGAGAAAAGGAGAAAAACCATCATTATAACTAGAATATGAACCAGAGAATTCCTCCTACTCAATTTAACATTGTACATCTAATCCACCTATAACAATGTCCATGAGTTGATGATTACATAGTTCTAAACCAACTTCCAACTACCGCCCAATTCAAGTCCACTCACCGCCCACCACCGACCCGCCCCGTCGCGGCCTCTCCGCCCCTCGCACTCGGTCCGGACCGGTCCGGCACTTGGGCTCGTCCAACCCTTGTCTAAGTAGGCATTTTGTCTTTTATCCGTGCTGGGATGTTGGAGGTATCGTAACGGAGTTAACTCTAGCTAGCTAGTTAGCTAGCTAGTAGTTAGTTAATTAGTTAACTAGGATTATCTATCAATAGGGTATTACCTAGCTACTCATTATTAACTAGCTTATCTACTACCCCGTACTAGGTAGTCGTTATGTAGTTCATACTTCACTTGCGGAGCGGAACTACTTACTTAGTGCTAGTTACCGGCTAACTATTCGTTGCCTTGTTTTTTCTTTACTGAGGCTGATCGTGCTTATTCCGCTTAGTTATCCCCTGCTTTTGATGCCTTAGTTATCTGCAGCAGTCCTACTCTGCGCCTGGACTATCTTCTAAGTGATGGCTCCATGCTAATTTGTCTTGGGGAGGTCTAGAGTAATTGGAGCAGTAACTAGTTCATGGAATCCTTTGCCCTGAACGTGGCTTTCCCTCAACTATACTATAAGGCTCTGGAGATCAGCAAACATTTCATGTAAAATCCTACCATACCTACTCCAGAGTCGACATTCACCTTTCAAACCCAGATCCAACTACCAAGGAACCCCTCAAAAATACACCCTCTGACGGAGCTTGACCCAAGGATCTAGAACAACCTTGTATCTATACTTTCACGCCTCCGGTCGGATACGTCTAGAACCTCGCCGGGCCGTTTGAAACTTTGACGGGACACGTCCGGACATACTTCCCGCAATCGACTAGGTTATCTACTCTTCTGGCCACCCGTGGCTGACTTGGGTGGCAGGGACCAGGCGGGGAAGCTCTCCAGGAGAGACGTCGTTCGTTAGGGAGAATGTGTGGTGTATGATTTGAATTGTTTGCTTCTTCTTCTTTCGTCTTGCCGCCTATCTGCGCCAGGTTTGTCTCTCTTTCGTATTGTACAGTAACAATTACAGATACAGATACAAATTCGCAGCGCCGGCCCCGTCTCAGGAACGACTAATGGAGTACTGTGATCGAAGTCTGAAGCGAGGCTTTCCAAAAGGAAAATGCGAGAGTCGAGTCTGGGCCGGCAGTCACAATGGCAAATGGACACAGACATTGTACTCAAGTACAGAAAAGATAGCACGTAAGACAGCATTACATCTGGATGGTGGAAAGACGCGCAGTGTCAGAAGACGCATGGTATGGTAGTAGTAAATAATATGGATAATAATGAAGAGAACGGATAGAATTTGTTCAGACAGCCTCCCAGATATCAAACTCGCGTCAATCAATGCCTTTGCTTTTCAAAGTTTTCACTTGCAGAAGTCCTCCCATGCGGTCAACTCCGGAATATACGATCATATCGCGGAGGATCATTGAAATTTGACAGATAGCCACCCAAAGAAAAAGAACAGCATAAAAATACGACATAAGACATGCAATCGAGAAGAAAAGACAACACATGCGAGCATAAACCTAAGAAATCCCTATCGATCGATCCGAGCCACAGAGCCCGAACAGCGACGAGACTCGACCTCACCCAGTCAAGTCATGTCAACGCAAACCACCTCGGCCAGAGATCGATCGATTACCACAAGCCCACTTTTATGCCATGCCATCCTATGCCAATCCCAATTCCTATGCATCTACATCGCTGATGCAAGACACTTCCACGGCGACTGAGTCGCATCATGCCATCCAAAACACAAAGCCTCCCAAAACGCACACGCACGCACAAACGAAAAACACCGTGTCCGAACACGATGGTTCAGAGCCACCAAATAGATCAGGGACAAGCGACACCATCTGAGAGTCTAAGAGCTTCTCAGGCGAGGCGTTGCCCACGAACCACGCAGGTAGCGTGTGATGGAAGACTCTAGGGTTCGTCAACCGCAACGAAATCGCAAAATGAACAGAACTGTATTAGCGGGTCGCCCCTGGGTAGTTTATAATGTTGCGGTTCTCAACGGTCTTAGGGAAAACAAGAAAAAAGCTAGACAGAAAAGAAATACTAGAGCAGAAATAGGGACGGGTAGGAGACGCAGAAAAAAGGAAATCCTTGCATGTGGTCTGGCGGGACAAGAGGTGTGGCATTTCTGGCGCGAATGATCCCATCACGCTTGAGCCATACAACAGCCCCTGCCATCCACAAGCCAATTCGTGCAGTTCGTGTGTTTCCCGTAGCTTCATATCAGGTCGGTTAACATGGTCTCGTTTCTTCCGTCCCGGAGCCGAGGACAATGAGTCGGAAGCTCCAGCTCCCCTCCGTCATGATTGGAGTTTCTCTCCAGCGATCCCCCATAATTTTTTTTTCTCTTTTTCTCTTCGTTTTTTCGTCAAATGTAGGCGCCTCGAATTTGTGGCACTGTCATGTAAATCATGTGATTTCGTCGCAGATTGTCCCCCGCTTTGGCTCTTATTGTTGCTACCTCACAGGCGATCTCGCCAACCCCCAGTCAAAAGAACATGGCGGGATCTCATCAGTGCTGCCGGCAATAGTCGACTGCGCAAAGCACGATGTCTTTGTCTTGGGGAAAAAAGGAAAGGGAAAAATGACATTAAAACACCGTTACCCCCACTAACCTCATGGGAGCCACTTGTGACCAGCACAGTTGACTGCCTCCCAGGCTGAAAGCGAGAACCAAAGAACAGGATTCGAATCTCTAATCCTTCTATGGTGGGTATCGACCCCAAGCCAACTTAAAACCACCAAATCCTGAGCCAGCCTGGTATCTGCTGTTGCTTGCCGTTCCTTCACACAGGCTCAAGATAATAGAAGATAGTGGATTTACTGGTTCAGGCCGCGGCGGTTAAGGGCGTTCAGCATGTCACTATCGGTGCTCGAACGACCGCCTTGACTCTGATCACCAGGATTCAACATATCGCGTACGTTGAGGCCTCCTCTAGAGCTCGCTGATCCGCCAGGAGTCGAGCTCGGAGGCGGGGTCATGCTGGATTCTGGCGGAGGGGCGATTGGATGAGCGCCGTGATGCATGGGCGGATACGGAGAGCTATGGGGTGAGGCAGAATGGCGGCTGTCATAGGCATATGCTGACTGAGGAGAGGGTCTGCGATCGAGAGGTGGTGCTGGGTAGTATGGGCTGGACTGGTAGCCCGGCGTCGACACGGCCGGAGACACAGGAGCAAGGTTCGTAGGATCAGGATACTCAAAGCCAGAGCCAGAGCTACGACGGCCGATTGGCGGTCTCTGCGCAGATGGTAAGAACTGGGAACCTGTGGGCGACGGAATCGGCTCGTCAAGACGAGGGCGTTTGCGACTCACCTGATCTAGCGGCAGACCGTGCGAGAGGGGCGGCGGGGCGGAGCGGTCATCCAGATGTGGTGGACGGCCATACGGCTGCTGATATAGTCCTTGGGGAGGAGGCAGTGTGGTATCGGGCTGGGGTTGCTGCTGCGGGGGCAGTGGCTGCCCGTGGGCTCCGTACAACATCACTCCATCTCCCGGATATCCTCGACCGGCGCCTCTCTGGGTTTGATTTCGTAGGTGTGGGTAGGCAGCGTGGGCAGGGACAAAGGCTTGGGCTTGCGACGAGACGGGAGTGAACATGCACTCCTGGTTGAAACGGATGCAGTTGCTACAGCGTCCATCTTGCGAGCTTTCGAATCCCGAGCAACGGATCTATGACACGACCACGATTTAGCCACCCATCATCTCCAACAATTCCTTCCAATCGCGCTCAAATTGGCTCTTTGGATCTACATACCTTCCGTCTCCTACAGTATCGACACGCGATCGCAGTCCGTTGTCTGGGGGCAGCAGCCTGGTAGACCAGCTGGGGCGGTGGTGGAGGCTGGCCGTACACATCGGGAGGCCGCTGATATGCGCCAGGTGGGGGAGGCAGACGATATGGATCTTGGGGGCCCTGCATCTGGGGATGGATGGCGGCCATGTTGGGAGGCGGAGGATAGGAGGAAGGCGGTGGAGGAGGGTACTGATACTGAGCACCAGAGCGCTCCTGCTCAGAGGTAGGTGGAGGTGGATATGGCGAGGAGGAGTACTGGAATCATATACCGGTCAGATTAGATGAGATGGCAGCCACCAGTGACGGTGTGGGCTGATGAGGAGGATGACGGTGGGTTATGCACCAAGAAGAGTCGTCAAGAGAGGGAAGAGAAGTAATTGATAGATGGGAGGGAGAAGAGGGGAGAGACAGAGAGGAAGAAGAGAGCGGGTGATGAGAAAGAAAGTAAGTGAGAGAGTAAGTAGGATGCAACGGGTATTCGCGGGGAGGGAGGCAAGAGGAATAAAACAAGTAAGAAGTAAGATGGATGGATGGTGTGTATTATGGTGGTAATCAAGTATACTTACAGAGTACTGAGACGACGAATACGGTGGGTTCTCGTCGGGCTGACTGGTGTTCCACTGTTGCGGTGGATACTGTCCCTGGCGATTGGGGTCCGGGTACTCGTTGGACATTGGGGGTTGGATGGACGCGTGACGCCTGGCTGAGGAATGGGAACAGAAAGAGAGGGAGAGAGACAGAAGAGGACGAAGAAGAAAAGGGAAAGGGAAGGATGCAGGATGATGTGAGTGCGCGAGCGTGCCCGTCCAAGCAACAGGCAAGGAATGCTGACCGGGGTCGCAGGCCAGAAAAACACGGTATTATCACCTAATCAGATTCTTTTCCAGCTCCCGTCGGGTGATTTGCAAGGCTAGCATAGCCTCGTGGCCGATGGAACCCAAGCTGGTCTGGTCTAAGTTAACTCGACCGATCGAAACGGGGAACGGAGGCGACACCAGAGAGCACGCTGAAGCAGCAGTCTGGGTAGTTAGAAAAAGTGACAAGACACAGACGGCGGCTGCCTCGGCGATATGACGTGAGGGCTGGGCGGGAAACGATCAGAAGAATAAATAAGAGTGGATTCGGACGGCAAGACCTGCGTCTCCGGCAAGCGGCCACAGCGGGGATGGTGAGAGCAATAGTTCCCAGGCCCTGGGCTGTAGCGCGTCAGTATAGATCAAATCACTAGACGGGGCCGGCGTCACGGAGGCCTGAGTGGCACCAAACCAACCAGGATGGGAAAAGGAAGACAAGAGAGAGACAGAGAGTGGGAGAGGCGTTGTGAGGAAGAGACCAGAGGGAGAGGGGAACAAACACAAAAGGTGGATAGTGGCGCAGGGAGGATTTTAGGATAGTGCAGTTTCAACTTCTTTTTTTTTTTTTGTGTTTCTCGTCTTTGGCTTTCTTTTCCTTTTTCTTTTTACCTGTTCCAAATACGTATGGAATTAAACAAAGAAAAGAAAACAAGACTCAAAAAGGGAATGCGCGTCAGGGAATAGGCAGAAAATTTAATAAAATAAGAAAAATAAGAACGAATTATAACCAAAGTAGAGGAAAAAGTAGACAGGCAAACTCACTGTCTGTGTGTCGAGCAAGAGCAGCTGAAAGAGGTAAAAACGGATCCCTGTTCGCAGACAGGGAACAGCCAGATGGGTCTTGAGGTCGTCTAGGTTCGGAGGTGGACAGGATCGTACACGCGCGACACAGGGCAGGGTCCACGGCTGGCGGAAGGCGGGCAGCGGGAAGACGAGGGTGGGAATCCTGCTAGGATGGGAAGGGTAAGAATCATAGGATAGGAATCGTGGGCAGGATGGGGATGAGTGGGTGGGAAAGAGGGAATTCGGTCATTAAGGGGGCCCTCGATGCAGACGCGAAAGGAACGGTCTGTGTTGCCCGACGGCGCCAAGCGACCCATGGACATGGACGAGGGCCCTTGGGATGGATCACGGTTCCATGTTCCATGGGGGGGATAGATCAGCTGGAGACGCTTCGGGTTGGGCGCCGTTTGGCACGGCCGGATCGTCTTGAGAGGGGAAAGACGCAAAAGATACCGGTAGCCATAACAGAGAGAAGCCAGTAACCGTAGACAGCCAGAGAGCCAGAGAAGCCAGACTTTCTCTACAGAAAGCCAGAGAGAGAGCCAGAGAGAGGCTGCGGGTACGCCCCCGTAACGGGCAGCCCGTACGCCCCCGTGACAGGGCTGGCCCCGACAGGTGGGTTAGCCTGTGGGTATCGGGTATCTTAGTCTTCCTCGTACTCTACCAGACTGACTTGACTGGTAACGGCAACAGGCGCCCACGTATAGGTATCGGTATCCAGCCCGTACTGCCGCTGCGCCGTATCGTTACCGTACCGTCCCGAACCGCCGCATAGTGCGTACCGTACCCTGTATCGCATCCCCATACCCTCGTATGTTTCCCTCCACATACCGCACTTCGCTCTCTCTTTCTCTCTGGCTTTCTGTCTGTCTTTTTTCACTCTCTCTGTCTCTCCCCTTCTCCGCTTGACCCTGAGGGGAAGGAAGTGTAAAGACAAAAAGAGAAATAGACTCACCTAAAATAGACACGGTCAGCGCCAGTGGCAGCAGCCTAGATGCTTCGAGACTCAGATGCCCGTATCACGAGTGCAGTCCCGAACAAGTCCAGACAGTGAAACGGAGATGGAGCTTAGGATGATGCGGCGGTGGTCAGATGGGCGCAGAGGCGGTGAGTGGCGAAGACAGGGTAGATAGAGGCATGCAAGGATGGGCGAGCATATTGTTATAAAGACCAGGAAGGTGACCAGCTGGCTTCAACCAACTGAACCAGACCAGACATCTTCTGAGGGCCCACGGTCTGTCCGACTATTGCTCGCGAGGGAGGGGCGACGGCCCGCGACAGAGGGACGCAAACCATGGATGCAGAAATTCGGGAATCTGATGCTACGGTATAATAATAATGCTTGTCGTTTCATCCTTCTCATCCTCTTCCTTTCATCTCTTTTCGTTCTGGGAAAGACCGGGAAATAAAATACGTCACTGTGTCTGGCGCAGCGGGAATTGTCGCAGTTGTGCGCCCGGCTGTCTTCTCCTCGATCTATAATGGGTATCAATATAACCTGCGTACCTACCTAACCGGCCACTTGCTACTCTGTTGCACCCGTTCCTGCAGCGACTCGACGTACTTTTTTTTTTGCTTTTTGTCTGCTCCCCTTTGCTTGCGGTCTGTCTTACGCTCTCCAGTCTTCTTGTTGCCCATTGGAAGCACTACGGAAAGGCGAACCACGGAATCGTGCTCACTCGACGTGTCAAGGCCCATTATAGGTCCCAGCGACATTCCCCAATTCTCTGGCCATCATATAGTGTACCAAACTCCGGAGCGATGTCTCCCGCCGTTTTCTTCTTTTGCTTTGGCCCCAGGGATTAGCCTCCATGCGTCCTCCCCGAGTCACATTTTTTTATCTGCCCTTCTCCTGGCAGCATTGTGGCTGGCAACCTCCCGGTCTAGTGTTCTGGACAGCTGGATACAATCGCAGCGTCATGATGCGAACAAGGAAGGATGAAAAGGCAAGAAAAAGCAAGACAGAAGAAGTCAAAATGGATTGTTAGGCCCTGGCGGCTGGCGGTGCTAGCGGACCCTAAGGCTGGGGCGCTTCTCCATTTCCCGTCGTCCCTACCGCTTGAGTTTTTCCTGCAGCCAGGGGAGCCTCCAGCCGGGTCCGGCTCGCTGCATAGTGCCCGCGTGGCCGCAGACTGCCGCCCGGGAAGCAGTGTTGGCGTGCTCGGCGACTAACCATCAAGCCAGAGAGATTATACTAAAGTACAGGGTGCGGAGAGCAGGCCTCTTTCCAGCATAGTCCGACTGCTTCTGTACGCCGTACCATCTCGCGTAGGAATCTAGACGCTGTAGACACCGCTGGGACCCGTCAGCGCCCTCTCACTATCTTTTCCCTCGGGACGGTTGAGGTCGATCAGCTGCGCTCGTCGGGGCGTCCAACAAGCATCTACCAGGTTAGCGGGTACTGCAACCATGGTTCGGCCCCCGAGGAGTAAGCAACGGATGATAGATTTTGACACCGCACGGCCCTCTCATAGCGGCTCTCGGCTCTTAGGTGGATAAATCATCGACCCTGCGGCACTCATAGCTATCCGAAGGCCGGACTACCGTCAGTCGTAGTCGTTATTACTCGTAATAACACTCAACCAGTGGAACAGTGCCTTCTCAATCCCGCGTTGTTGTGATAGACAGCTTGATATCGATGTCAGGATGATTTCATCCAGGAACACAGATCTCTTCTGAGCATGGGCCTTTGGCGACATGGCCACTGTGATTTCCCTATTTGAGACTCGACTGCCCCATTGGCGGATACCTCTGCGGGGGAGTTATGAAAGTGGCAAGGAACAGAGTCGTCTGGGGGTCGTAACGGCAGAAAACGTTCATCTGCAACACTGTACCATAGTAGAGCAGATCTACAGGAGATATACCAGTAGTAGTGGTGCATAGGGAGCAATATCAGGGTAGTTCACTCCCTAGACAAATAAAACCCTGTTCAGACGGCACAGGTCCCTATAATAAGCCATAATATATGGACAATATACGGATTACTCCGTATACTCATCCTATTCGTGTGGAATTCCAGAATGTTACGGTCGCTTTTCGGCGATGGTCGATGGTGATGATGCTGATATACTCAGTTAGCGTTGTATCAAACCAGAAGAAAAGTGGATGCGATCTGTACCCCGCCGGTGACGGATTTCTGGTAGAGAAGAGGCCAGAAACGGGCCGTCCTTGCAGGATGCAGAAAAGCTTGGGAATCCCGGTTTCCATGGTGGGCTTGGACATTGTATGGTCTTCCGTCCGGAACGGATAGCAATTCAGGATGCTGCATGTCATCTTTCGCCTTGTTCATGTGGGGCGCTATCTAGGCGAAAAGAGACTGTCGCAGGTCAGGATCCGGCCCGCTGGATCTTTCCGCTGGCGCGAACGGAGGCGGTTCGGCGAGAGCTGAAGACGACGACGCGGACCGCTGCCCCGTTACGGGCAGGGAACGCTCCGAACCGTGGTTGTAGAAATGGTGATTGGTGCAACCGGAAGTTACCTGTTCGTTGGGTGATCGTGTGGCAACTCGCAGGCAGCTGAAGCTGAGGAAACGGCTGGGAAGACCAAAAAAAGAGGAACTGGAGAGAACCATGGGAGCAGTGAACTTTAATCGGCAACGGAAACGAGCATCGAAGTTCCAGCTTCAGGAACCTGGCTTTATGTCGTGCTTTCTAATCCACAAGGAAAATTCTGTCGATTTTGGAGAGGATCTCGATGTGGAGGTGAAAGGACAGAGATAGATACTGCCTCAGAGTGGTCTAGGCGGTGAAGGGAAGAGAGCACACCGTACCGTAGTGTGGTACAATCTGAATAGAACCAACTCAACTGAGGGACACATTCGCCTCTGAGAGAACTTCGGCAGTTAGAATAAATCAGAATGTACAGAATACCTACTGCGTACTCAAAGAGTATCCGCGGGTAACGGCTTTGCAGATCATCCGGATACAAAATTTGCAAGAGTCATATTTAGGTAATCGTTAGTTGACTCGTGAACTACGTGGGAATTGATCAAATTCCAGTTAATTGGTCTCTGGAGGCTTGTTGTTTGCCTTCATTGTTGGTTCGGTTACTAAAAGTCAGCAACAAACCTATAGAGTATGCTGTACAGCATATTTTTTTTAAAAAGGTCAATGCCACGCCAGTGAGATATCAAGAGGAGACGTGAAGCATGTTCAGAATTACCGACCGGCGTCATTCCCAATAAGGAAAGACGACACCAGAGGAGCTAAACGCGAATCAACGGGGACCTGGGGGTCCTTCAAGCGGGAGTGCAGAGAATCATCGGCTGCTCGGAAACTTGGTCTTTCTGTCGCTGTCTCGTGGCCGCCACGACGGTGGATTGGCTGCGTGTCAAAACTGTCGAAGGAGCCCGAGTGTGATCTAACGTTCCGCGCAGGACGGGCTATATCGTCGGCGGGTCCATCGGGGAACGGGTGGAGTGCCCTAAAGTCCCAGTGCTGCAGTCCTGGAACCACGCCAAAGTCAAAAGGGCTTTTCCAGACTGATCTGTGCCACCCTGAGTGGCCTGCCGCATTAGCGTCCAGGTCGGCATTGAAGAATTTCATCACAGCCGTAGCCAAGCAGCTTTCAGTCTTCAACTCTCTGGCATCATCACGCAGGAGGCCGGCTATGGCTGTAATTCGCCATCATGAGGAGCGGGTATTCCCATGGTATACCATAGTGTAGCCTTAATGACGAAGACACAAGCGTGTTATGATGGCAGGCAAAACGTTCGAAGTGACGGGCTTTTGGCGTTTGGTCCAATCAGCTCTCTCGTTGTACATTCACCGCGATGTCTTAGACCCGGTCCGTCGCTCAAAGATGCCTCTAGTGACGGACGAGTTCTCCAATCCAATGTGAGAGTGAGTCTCACGAGAGTGATGGCTGGCTGGTCATACGAATTCGAAGAAGAACAGCGTATGGAAGCAGGGCCGGTGTTGTGCGTAAGCGATGAGAGTCACGCGGCATTGATGTTCGTCATACTGTCAGATTGAGACTGACAGACGATGCGAGGTTTCGACTCGAGCAAGGAGCTAAAAGCAGTAAATACTGAGGACCAAGAAACATACTGCTGTGCCGGATTCAGAAAATGCGTGTTCTATTGGGAGACGGCCGGAGGTCGTTCCTGGGTCTGTTAGTTCTGTGAGCGGATGAGAGCTTTGCAGTGTAGCACCGCACCTACGCCACATGCTGTGGCAGTTATGATGCAGTTACCTAGCTTGGGTCTAAACATGACCTCCGTGTTCATTATTATTAAATTGGAGTAGACGTACTCCATACATTATGCACTGTGCTGTTGAGCCACCATAATCGTGCCGCGCAAACTGGCTGCCTATTCTTAGCATTTCCACCATGCTAGAATGGCGGTGGAGGGTCGATGTTTCTGCACTGAGCCAGGACCCTGAGCTGCGAACCTTTGCCAAAATGGTATGTATGCAAGGGCCACCAGCACGGCTGCAGTAGGGCTCTGAGTACAGAGTATTATTAGACAGCACGGAGGACGGAGTACTCTGTACTCCGTAGTGTACTCTGCTTTCCAGGTGACAGCCGTCGCATGCGCGTGAGAGCATCTGCGGCCCTTCCTTCTCTGTTTGACCAGGTACATGTTGCTACTGTACGTTTCAGTTGAGTCAGATGCTCTCGACCGTCCAACGCGAGCACTATGACCCAATCGAACCCACAGGATCGTATTCTGTTTGCTGCTGGCAACATTGAGCGATGGCCCCATTGCATCGATGGTGAATTTGCGGGGTGCAAGCGCGAGTCTGGCCTCCTGAAGCGGTTAACACAGCGCGGCTGAGTTTACTGCTACTGTAAGGCGTGCAGGCATCAGTCCACAGTAGTAAACAGCTGCATTGGCCCATCTCGAGTTGGTAGTAGAATGCGTGCAGCTGGCTTGTCAGCGTACGCCCATCAACAAAGTACCCCGTACATCTGGTAACTACTCAGTACTACTACTAGCTAGCAGCTTGTCTTGCTGTATCTTCTCGTCTCAATTGGGACTGGTTTCCATACCAGTGTGATGCTAGGCCCTTCCTGGCCGACGCCTCAGTCAAGGATAACCGGCAACATGATTGTTACTGTATGCGGGTGCCTCTTCACGGGTCTTTCGGGTGCATCCTCCTTGCATGAGAACAAGCGCCAACCATGAGGTTGTCCGCGTCTCTGTGGTCGCATCGCCATATCCGGCGATGTCGACGACGGCCCGCGCCGACCACTCCCGCCGATCTCATGCATTGAGTGCTACCATAGCCATAGCCATCTGGATGCAGCCCACGATGGAATTCGACTGTGATTCGCGATCCCAGTTTGCTCAGACGCATCCTGTCCTGTTCGCAGCCGCGGTCGATGTCTTACCGCTACTATCACTACTGCTGCTCCTGCTCCCACCCCATCCAACACTCTTTCGACCAGAGCACAAACCACAGGTCGATCTGCAACCCTGTCTGTGAACGGTTGAGGGCTATCAGCGACAGAGCAAAGTTGACTAGGATCTGCGGAACTTGACCGATGCGGTGTGCGAAGAACATCTAGACTTTTTCATCCGCATTTGTCCCTGTGAGCTGACATGGTCAGCCGAAGCAAGTCGACCCGATCCAGCCATGGTGAGACTACTATTAGGGACTCTCTGCGATCAAGAATAATCAGGTGGTGTACTTACTCGAGTCAGAAACATGCCAAATGTGAGGTGTTGAATGATACTAGTACGAGTACAGGTTCATTGTTACCACGCTGGCATGGATATGGTATTGAAACTATGAAATACGGATACGGTAATATACGCCATCCGCCACGGCACCGCCAAGCCTCAGCCTCTCCTGCCCGCCACGTTTTTTCGGGACCCAATCGGCGCTTCTGACCAGATGGCGTCGACGGCCGTTCCTTGCGGCCACCCACCACCGGCGAGACCACTGACCAATAGCAGACACACAGTCAGCTCAAAGGGGTGCTCCCCACAAGCAGCGCTTCTGTCCACGGTTCACAAGCACAAGGCTCGGGGCTCAACCGCCGTCTGACGGCCCAACCTTCAGCTGCAGGCTGCGGGCATACTTAGTGGACGCTGCACTATAGAACCATGGAGCGCCCCCCGGGAGTCGGGACAGCCTGGGCCTATTCAGCCGATCCCTGCTTCCCGCCGAGACCCGCATACGCTAACGATCACGGGAACCAGACTGGGCCTATCGCCGTGCACAACTGTCTTGCCCCTGCCAGAGTCCCCTGGCCACAGATCCCCAATCAGGCGCGCGCGTGGCCATGCGCGTCTGCGCTCCACTATTTCTGGAGGCCCGGCAGACAGCGCGAGTGGCTGTATGACAGCAGGCGATGGCCGCCTGGTTTCGGGCATCCGGTGCAAAAGTGATGCATGCTCAGTAATACTGTAGTCATGTCCGGGACAGGCATGTGTAGTATAGTATACTACTCCAGTCCCAGGAATATGTATGGATGTCCATCCAACCCCCTTTCGTTTGTTGACGTGGACAATGCACAGCAGCGGCTGCAGCCATCCGGTTTTCGCCTCAATGTTCTCTGCTGTACAGCCGTCGCGTGACGGGGCGTACAATTCTGCAGTTGGTTTGCGTATTCGCATACCTTTCGTGTATGCCAGGGGAAGATCGCACTTTTCCCATGCTGTGTCAGGAATCCAATCACATGCTCGAAGAAGGGGTTGTACCAGCAGCCCAGCGTTCTGTATCGAAAAATCATTTGCCTTTCTTGGTAATCTAAATACTATCTTGATTGTCACTGCCAAGCTCGTGCGCCACAATTTTTTGGGTCTGATCTGTCCAGCTCGGCCGCCGTGTGAGCGATCAAGCCACTTCTCCCGGTCTGTGGCGCAGCCATCGAATTCCCCAAATCGACAGGTTGACTCTATCGAGATTACAAGCGCGGCTTGGTCTTCGGAACAGAGCGAAGTGGGTCGCATCCGTTCTCGAATCTCGATTGTCTCGTGCCCTATCCCCTTGTTTCTCTGGAGTGGACGCGGGAAGATCGGGGCCCTGGAGATACAACCCTGGTAAGCGCGGGAGGGAGTATTGGGCTGAGTTTCGAGGAATAAGAACTCCTGGGGAATACTACAGGTGATGCATCACATTTCTATAAACATGTCTTTGTTTTGTCCCTTCTCATGTCCCCTTTTTCTGTCCCATCTAGACCTCTGCCGCTCTATATCTGGTGGGAAAAGATTAGATACACTACATTCGACGGTGACACCCGCCGTCACGCTTGTTTGACGCGCTCTTGGCAGTGAACATGCAGCTTGGCAGCAGAGATTTGACACCAAGTGGATAGAGCCACAATGGACGGTATGATACTCCAGAAGGTGAAAATCTGAAGAGTGTGGAAAAGGTATCTGCACAGACAGGCCAAACGACATGTCTCCCTTGCATCTAGGAATTGGTCTTGTCGAGACGCAAAGCCATATTAGATTTGTCGTTCCATGGACAACAAGCCACAGCAGTTCAAGTTTGTCAGATGGCTGAGTTGCATACCACAGATCTAGGCACTTCTATTTCCCTAACACATTCACGGCTATTCTGCCGAATACAGGACTGAAAGCACGGTGCTTTTGTCTAGGTAGTATATGTATTACATACTGATCAAATCCATAACTAATGCAAGCCGCAGTCAAGTTTGAAATCCTCGCAGTGACTATGCAAAGGACACCCAAGAGGCTGCATATGCATTCTTTACAAATGCAACCAGCACAGCACATACCAACTCATCCTTCGTGTACCTGACTACGTAGTCACACCCGGCCCGAGCCGCGCAGGCTCTACTTGTGCCAGGCTATGCATATGGGTGTTTGCTGTTCCTATTTTCTCCGTGGAGAATCCGACACTCCTAGCAGCATGCACGCTCGGATCGATCGATCGAGCGTTCGTACATACATATCCCAAAAACAAGTCTTCGATGATCACGATGGTAAGATTCACTAGCCGCGCTCTCTATCATATTCCTGTTCCCTATTAGCCTTTTTTGTGCCCACCTCCACCCCTGCGTCTTCCCGACGGGAAGTCGCAGTACTCGTAACACCCAGTGGACCCATTTGACGTCACGTCGTAACGAGGAAGACAGGAGGATGTGCCTGTCGAATATTCATTCGTATGGTACATGGGGCCAGGCCAAGAAGAAGGTTGGTTTGTTCAATTTGCTAATGCTGACTGTATTATTATTGGGCTGTTTTTCCTTGTTCGTGTTCCCTCTCTCAGCCGTACGCGGCAAAGAAGAGGTAGTTCGATCCCACTAGCGTTTAACTGAGAGCTTTTTAGCCGATCTGATCTTACCCAGTCGGATACCCATTTCCATTTATGGATGGTAGGTATCTAGGGCTGATCGGTAATTTCCATCCAGAGATGGCCAGTTAGGGTCTAACTCGTATAGGAAAGACATTTTGCTAGAGAGTAGTATTGCAGTAGTTCCTGAATACTTGCATTGATCGTGGTGATACTGTTATCGAATATATGAGATTCGAAAAGTTATAACCGACGCTTCGAGAGTAGGTATTAACTATTGTAGACTATCTTTTTCTATCTGCATTGTCTTTCACGTCATATATTCGTATGTTTCTTTTTCCGGGTTTATGTTCAATTGGCTATTTCGCTGTTTAGATCTACTAGAACAATGCATCCTGTTGTAAGTACATTGTTGTAGTGTAGTAATCCTCGACGATCACGTGTTTGCAGAACAACGAAAACCACAACGCCACCTTCCAGGTACTCAGGATAAGGGCAAGAATATTAATTAGATCTCTCAACTCTCTGCAAGCCATCATTATATATTCCCAGGGAATATAGCACTTTGTAGAAATATAGATAGAGCTTCTAGTATTGTCAATACGACGACATCCAAAACGTTTTTTCGGTCAATGTGAGCACGTTTCGATAGTCGACTAGGTACTGAACATGGAGAATAAAAATGGCGAGTTTACTAATTTTCCAGGACATGATTTGTTTGAACTTCGCATGGTGTATGATCTCCGTTATTTTCTGAATTTTGTTCGACGGCCTCAGTCTTGTAGGTTTCTTTACGTCTATTATGTACGTTATATATAACCACACTAGATCATTCATCCTTTCCAGGA
>JAPVCB010000014.1:948947-987935 GCA_029606185.1 Paecilomyces formosus | reverse complement strand
TTTTTTTTTTTTTTTGTAATTAACAGTGTTCAATAAAAGGTAAACCAAGTGGTGTATTTTCCTGCCTTCCAGTGTATTTTCCGTTCCAAGTAATCATCAATCTCCACGACCGTCAACGTTCACTTCTTTTTTTGGTGTAATTTTTATGGGGAGAAGGCGAATTCCTCATTCCAACCTTACGATTTACGCACTTTCGCACATGAAGTAATCGTAAAAGGTGGAGATAGAAAAGAACACAGTGAAAGAAAGACAACACAAGCAGACAAGGGAAACCCAACCAAGAGGGAAAGGAGGGGGAATGTGCAGCAGTCAGGAAAAGATCAATCTTCAATCGCTTTTCTCTCCCTAAATGGACGAGAAAAAGCAATCCCTGATCTACGCTACTGGAACTTGGAGAGACGAAAAGGGTTCTGGGGGACGCCTCGATATCATCTGGTCTCCGATTTGATGCTCGGATGGCTCTGGTTCAGTGGCGGACCGGCTGGCTGGCTGGCAACAGGAAAGTGAATTGAAATCGAGGTTCAGCCGGAGTAGGGACCCTGAATATGACGAGAGTCCCGGTCCAGAGGGGCCAGTCTGTCATCCTCGTATTCGGTCTCGATAGGAGGAGGAAGGCGAGCGGGAGAGGACATGGTCAGGTCACCCCGGTGCGAGGCGAATCCGCTGGCTTCCAGAAACGCTGAGAAGTCGAAACCAGTGCGAGCTGCGTCACGGTAGTGACCACGGCGCGGGGGGAGAACCACGCTGGGGCGGCGACCAGAGCTGCCGCTGCTGCTGAGGTCCGAGCCCGCAGTCGATTGCATCACCTGGCCGTTGATGATGATAGATCCGGATCCATCAGTCGAAGCGCGGCCGCTGTTGGAGCTTGCACGGGGTCCTGGCAGAGAGTCAGGAGGAGAAACCGGGTGGCCGTCGCTCCTATCTTGCTCAACCTTCGCCCAACCATCTAGGACCAGGCTGGTCAGAATGTTCATCTCTTGTCTGACTGCCTCTTCCCAGGACTTGCGCTTGGCAATATCCTTCTTCCACTCCAGCCAGAGGCGGCCGTAAGGAGACACGAACGGGAAGCCACGGGCAGGGTAAGTGTTAGGCAGTTCCTCGGTACCAGGATCCGCTGCCTTAGATATGAGACGGGCATAGTACTAATAGTGACGGATAGATTATCAGCTCAAACGGTCTCATGGGGAAAGGAAGTGAAAGGAAGGTTGCAATATACCATGAGGATCGACTCGTTAAAGCCAGGCATCCTAACCAGCGTATCAAATGGGAAATATTTCCCGGAGCCAGGGAACTGAAAAGCGTCATTGCCATTGCCTGAGTGAGCAGACAGGGTGAACTTCATGCGATCATTGAAAGCTGGGCAGTTTAGACCAGCAGCGAGGAGATCTTGCACCAATCTATGGTCAAGGCCCATTGTGCGAGATCGTCGGACTCTTGCCACCAATGCCTTCAGTTGGCGAACGCACGCATTGAACAGAGTGTTACGGTCATCAACTGTGTAGAGCCCTGCAGCGTGCCACGGGAACTATAGCTGTGTGAGAATACTTGTATCAATGGGGCTTTTCTCGGATGCTTGCTTACCTTGTAGAGAGTGCTAATCATACACTCGTAAGTCCGCTGAGGGCACTTGGATGCGAATGGTGACTGAGGATGATAAGAAAATTCAGCAATGTCCCAAATATTGTCAGTATATATTGAAATAGTAGAGTAGTACTTACGCGCTGGGGCGTCTCTGCATGGCGGACCATGCCCACAATCTCTTCTCCAGTGAAGAAGCCCTGGAATCCAGTTGAATAGGGGTCGGTGTTCGGCATGACCTGAGGTCTCCCACCCTTCCAAACAACGCACTTCGCACGAGGGAACAACTCCTTGAGGAGCACATCTTGGCTGCTGACCTCGACGTCGACGTGACGAGCCCCCAAGCGGGGTGGGCGGCCAAGCTCCTGGACACGATTGATACGACTCACTGTATCTTCTACATCTTGAGGTGTCTCGAGCTCAACATAGCAGTCCATGGTCTTCGCGGTGGAACGCTCCATAATGATATGGATGGCGGATCCTGGATCTCCGCGCAAGATACGTGTCTGACGACCGAGGAACTGCATGATCTCCTGTTTGGTGATTCCGTAGGGGATCTTGACTTCCATTCAGAAAATGCTTCCCACAATTTGACACAAGTGAATGAGGAGAGTCACTTACATTACCAATCTTCAGAACACCCGCAGTAGGAGGTCCCTGATAGTGGACGAGGCTGCCAATGGGCATCTCAGTTGGAAAAGCAACTGTATTGACGCTAGCTGCGCTGGGAGGCACGACGACAGTCAAGCTCTGATAGGGAACTTCAGCAACTGTGGATTGCTCAAGAGCCTGAAGAACTTGAGTCTGCTGAGAAGGCGCCACAGACGAAATGAAGGACGCAGGGCTTTCCAGCGTACTGTAGATATTGGGCTGAGGACTTGACACGGGGTGAGGAAGGTGAGAAGAATGCAGTGAAGCAAGCGGCATGAGACTCGCATGAAGCTGCTGGTTCATTGAAGCTGGACCAACAGCAGGGGGTACAAACGGAGGTGTGATAGCATTAAACTGATGATTCATGGCCCATGGACCCGGAAGACAGCCGTAAGGTGCCATGCCTTGGTTTGTAGCCATGCAAGGATGCATGGGCATGCTGTACAGGCTGTGTGGGATGGAGTGTGATGAAGTATCTCCGTAAGAGGGCAACCGTGGTGCACGGGGAGGGGGTGGAGGATGAGGAACTGGAGCTGGAGCTGTTGCAGCTGGCTGTCCTGGAATGGTGAAGGGATCGTCTTTCAAAACAGACTGGGCCATGTTATAGTCAGTCACAAAGCGTTGGGAGGGGGAGCAGTAAAGATTGAACAGCTTGGTGAGAGAAGAAACCATAGGAGACTCCGGTGTTGTAGGATCACTAGGGGCCTCCTTCACCCGCGGATATCTCGTCGGGGTCCGCCAAAGCGTTGAATTCATTCCAGCATTGTTTGATACTGGTACTGAACCATTCAGAGTGCCAACGGCATCTTCTCCACTTTCATTAGCAGGAACAGTGATATCTTTCTTTCCATTTTCAGAAGCAGACGGCCCAACAGCAATGTCCTTGAGACCTAGTTGGCTCTTTTGAACTACATCGGAGAAGCGTCTTCTAGGGACCTCCGCATCGAACTCTCCGACTGTGATAGGACTATTGATCTTTTGAAATGCATAGTGCTTCCCAGCCGCCTCTATCATAGCCGCACAGAATTCAGCACGAGTATAGTGGTCAGAAGGTATGCCCAGCTCCGTGCAAACCGTACGGCTGCACCGAAGACCGGCAATGCGTCCAGGGTGTCTGGTAGGCATAGAGTTGAGATAGTAGTCTCCTGGCTCGCTTGCCGTGTCGGATGGCATCGGCCGTGGCCCCAGAATCCAATCTTCTCCGTCCGTCGGAGATTCCATAGCAGAACAAGAGAGACGGATATTGCGCCGTGTCGTAGCCTTCTTTTCTTGACAGCACCGAGAAGAGTCTGCAGTTATGGACCAGAAGTGAGCCCAATATTAAATACAAAGCAGGATCCTAGCTCAGGAGACTTACCGGAGGGCGTCTTCAACACTGGTTACAGCCACTGCTCTGCTCAAAGAGAGGCTAGATCTGCCTGAGATGCAACAGAGACCTGTTTATGAGAAGGAGAAAGTCTGTTGACGTGTAGATCCTCATGAGGGGTTTATTCTTCAAGGTAACACGGATTTGGCTGAGCATAACATTAGATATCTCGGCGTCACACTGCCATGAGGCCTTATATCTGAGTAAGCGATGTATAGTGAGAGAATTCACGAATATTGGAACAGTACAAGGATTGTACCAATCCCCTGGGATATTTCTGCGAGCACATATCTAGAAGTGGTTGAATCCAATCAATCTTGCTCAATGGAAAAGGCAATATGATCAATAATGGAGAGAAGAAAATAGAGGATGACGGTTGTTAAGGATATTTGTGTGTGTATGGGAATTTTAAACAATGAGTGTCACTATAATTCAGTTCTCAAACAGCATGAAGCAGACAAGGGTATAAAGCACCAGTTGAAAGAAGAGCAAGCTAGCCAGTAGTAGTACATTAATATAGAGAAAATTGCAGAGAAACCGATGTAAAATAAACATATACTTCAGAAATCGGCCCGGAGGCGAAACAGCCATAATAGAGAAGGATGTCTCTTGACTTTGCTGCTATGGAAGACCTATATTGTTTTCTTCGGGTGCTATAACCGTAAAGTCCTGCATGAAATAAAAGGAGCCATCGAGAGAATAGAAAGGGCAGAACATGAATGGTAACGTGTCCGAAACTCACCTACTCACCGGGAAAGATATACGAGAAATAAGTACGGATTGGTCATCATGCTGAGAGGGGCAGGAGCTCCGGGGCCTCTAGGCACATAGGTCGTAAAGCCTTGGGATATTGAAAAGGGTGAAGAAGGCTAGCACGAAGATATGATAGACTCGCTGGTTCCGCCGAAACTGGCCTATTAATGACTCGCCTAGACAGGACTTCGGTTACAGGATGAGGATTGATGCTAAGAAAACCCGCACCTGCTGGAAGCTTTATACCAGCTGAAAACTATACATGAACTGGGATTGGAATACATTGAATGTCATGTAGTATTTATTCGCCAGGAAATACGACACAAGGCAAGCCAGCGCCTTAGTCAAACTATAATAGCAATTAGTAGGATATTCTAGGATCAAGCAAGGGATAATACGCACCGGAGTCAAGAAAGATTCAGCTACGAAACGGGCACGCGCATTCAACTGTACAAAGTCAGCGTCTGAGGTGAGAACATCGTCATGGGATATCAATTCTCCCCAATGACGCTCAAGTGGGGACATACGAAAAGCTTCATCTCAGAAATTTCCTTGTCCACCTCCTCCATGAACTGAATAATAAAGTCGACCAGCTTGTGTTTCAACATGGCTTCCGTGTGGAAGTTCGTGATCAGGAAGGAGATGTCGTATCCCTACAGCAAGTCAGCAATCATGCACGCTATCTGGCAACTACCAAAACACACCTTCACCGGTTTCCGTCTCAAGATGAAGAATGACTCTGCGCGCTGCGTCAAGAATCGAGTGAACTTATGCACCAGGATATGTTCGATCTCGTCTGCCTGCTTTATTCGGATGCTAACACGGACACTGTTGACGCTAGGCTCGATGAGGACTTTCTCATTCTCATTGCGGGCAACGGTAAGAGGATTCAGCAGAAGCTCTGGAGATGTGGCAGCTTCGATTTCTGGGACATTGTGCCTCTCCGATGTCTGCGATGCGAAGTTGGAGACAGCGAGTGCGGCGGTCAGGGATGACCGGACACATTGGAGGTAAGGTCGCAACGATTGAGACTGGACAAAGCTCAGTATCGACACTATAAGGAGTAGTAGCCGTATTATCAATTCCACATACCATGGCGAAGAGCGCAGAGAGGGGCTTCCTGTACTCTTAAGTCGATGTAGCTACTGTTGTTTGGGCCAGTATCTCCAATGACACTTCCTTGAGCAGTGAACTGGGTCTGAGAAAGTGTGAGAAGAGAGTAACGGTCTTGAAGAGCTCAGAACCTGCATGCAGCTTCTAAGAGAACAGCGTTGCCCCGATTAGAGCTTCAAGACTGATGCTCCACGACACTCTGGAGGCTGCGTCGTCCTGGATGATGCGGGCGGACCGCCATGTGTGTCCGCCGTGGAGGTCGAGCCTGTTTGCCCTGTTTGCATGCCCTGCCCCACGATTCTCGCCCAGGCTGCCGTAAGCTGCGGTGGCGCTTGTTTATGCCACCGTCTTGCCAAACCTCCGAAGCGTGAGCTCTTTGCCATCTTTCAACTCCAGATTCCACCATGGCGACAATCCCAGGTATGCCCTTTAAGTCGTTGCAAGCTTATATGAAGGATAGTAGTACTGACAGCATGTGTCTAGTCATCGTCAAGCACCAAGGCAAACGTCATGAGGTCGAACTCGACCCAGCGTCAAATGGCGAGACCTTCAAGTACCAGCTCTACTCTTTGACTGGTGTCGAGCCAGACAGACAGAAGATCCTGGTGAAGGGCGGTCAGCTTAAGGATGACACTCCTCTCTCTGCGCTCAACGCCAAGCCCGGACAGACTTTTATGATGATGGGTACTCCATCCGGAGCCCAGGGTGACTCAGGTCTCGGACGACCGAAGGATGCGATCAAGTTCCTGGAGGATATGACGGAGGCTGAGGCAGCTAGAGCGGAGGGTGCTACACCGGCCGGTCTGCAAAACCTGGGGAACACTTGTTACTTGAATGCGACGCTTCAGACGTTGAAGGGCATGCCGGAGCTTCAAGAAGAACTTCTGAAGTACAACCCATCCGCTGGTGCCGGTACTGGCTCTGGTGGGCTCTCAGATCTCAGTTCATTTGGTCTGGGAGGGTTGGGTGCATCGATGGACCTGACAGCCTCGCTGCGAGATCTGTATAAGCAAATGTCTGAGACGCAGGAAGGGTTTCCGCCACTCATGTTCTTGAATGCGCTACGAAATGCTTTCCCTCAGTTTGCACAGAAGGCTAAAAATGGCCACGGATATGCCCAGCAAGATGCGGAAGAAGCCTGGTCGCAGATCATCAGCCAGCTGCGCCACAGGTTGATAGTCAAAGACGGTGAAGGCGACACCTCGTTCATCGATAAATATCTTGCTGGTCAGATCGAATCTGTTCTTGAGTGCGATGAAGCTGCAGCAAAGGAGGCGGGCGAGGAACCTGTGAAGACCTCGGATTCCTTCTTGAAACTAGACTGCCACATCAACAAGGAGACCAACCACCTCCGTGATGGCATCCTGGATGGTCTTGAGGAGAAGATCGAGAAGAACTCCCCCGCACTCGGCCGCAACTCAACTTACACGAAACGATCGCGTGTCTCTCGCTTGCCCAAATACTTGACCGTGCACTTTGTCAGATTCTTCTGGAAACGAGACACCCAGAAGAAGGCTAAGATCATGCGCAAAGTCACTTTCCCTGCCGAACTCGACGCTGTGGAATTCTGTACCGAAGAGCTCAGGAAGCAACTTATCCCCGTCAGGGACAAGGTCCGCGAGATTCGCAAGGATGAGGAAGATGTTGTGCGGGCCAGGAAGCGACAAAAGATCGCCCACCAGCGCGAGGAAGCTATTAAAGCTGGAGCGGACGCGCCTGCTGAGCCATTACAGAAGAAGGCTGCTGCCGAGGAGCAGAAGGAGTCTGAGCAGAAGCCGGAGTCTAAGGATCTGGACACTGGGATGACCGACGTATTCAAGTCGGACGAGGAGTTTGAGGCTGAACGGACGGCTTCTATCCTTAAGGCTAAGAAAGAGCTCTTTGATCTTATCGACCCGAAACTTGCCACGGACGAGGGAACGAACAAATCGGGTTTGTATGAGCTTCGCGGAGTCATAACCCACCAAGGAGCTAGTGCCGATAGCGGTCACTATACAGCGTATGTGAAGAAGCAAGGGCGACTTATCGATGACCCAAAGGCCCCCGGCGGGAAGAGGCGCGAGGAAGATGGCAAGTGGTGGTGGTTCAACGATGAGAAAGTGACTGAAGTGGAGGCTGACAAGATCGAGACTTTGTCCGGTGGTGGTAAGTAGCTTCCTATGCCAATCATTATTTTTCCGCCGTCGCTGACAGTATATTCTAGGTGAATCGCATTCTGCATTGATTCTCCTTTATCGCGCCATTGATCTCCCTACTGCCGAGGAGGTCCAACAGTAATCGCCCCCGTTATGCGCTCCACGTCGTTTCGCGACTGCTGTTCCATGATTTGACCTTCACTTGCTTTAGAAACTCACATCGAGCAACCATGTGTCATGATGCGTTTAGATGAATCCGAATCACGAATTAGAACATACGAACTCGATCTAGATTATGATCAAGCCATGTTGTGTGGTAATCAAACAAATACTTTCAATAAGAGAAATGTCGTCTTATGCGCTCTCATCTGTAGCTCTAGATCCATTCATTTCCTCGTTGAACTTCGCGATAATTACGGTTCATACAACTGGCTATACCATCTTTGAAACAGAAAATAGTTGCAGGTACTCCGCAGAAGGCGAGCTAGCTGTTATCCCGTTAAAATGAAAGACACGCCGTGTAGTAATATCAATGAAAGCAGTTGAGTATTGCTTTAAATATCAATTCGAAACCAGCAGTATACTAGTGTAGGTCAATTTGGTATTCTCCGGATCTTCAAGTCAAGTTCACGTGACCTTCGGCCTTAGATATGCCTCGGCAGACACTCCGACGAGTCTCAATATATCTCAGAACTCCGCCGATAAACAGTAACCAGTAGCATTGGCGATCTTCACAGCAAAGATGGCCTTTTCACGGAGCTTTCACGCTCAATTATTAAAGCAGACATTTCCACGACGGCCGTTAGCAGCATCGTCACTAAGGCCAACAAGACAGCTACTCTCGAAGAGATGCAATAGCTCAACAACGCCGGAGTCGCAGTTGCAATCGCAATCGCAATCGCAGCAGTCTACTCGATCGCGCAGCCTCCGCAACTTGCTCTACATCGCTATATTCGGTGGTCTGGGCCTATCGCTCGGTAGCAGAATAGAGAAGCTAATAGCGACCCCTCCGGAGCCTGATACGGAAGAAGACCTCGAGTTGAGAAGATCGATAGAAAGCGCATATGAACGTCTACCCATTGTTCAAGCGATGAGGGATGATCCGGATTTTGAAAAGGAGTGGACGGCCTATAGCAATTTCTCAGACGAGGAGAAAGAACACCGGTTGACGTCGGGGCCGTTGAAGGGAGGTAGAGGGTTGGCAATGCAGGTTAGTTTGTTGTTTGTTTTGCCTTTTCCGTTTTTGTTTCTCTGTTTGGACTGTTCGAAACGATGTTTCTTATCGAGGGAAATATCTCTATTTTCGTTGTATCGAAAAACTGTTTCTTTTCAAGGAAACCAAAGATATGGCTGTGTTGAGAGCTCTGCTAACTACTAAACCCACTTAATTCAGAAAATCTTCTACAACGCCAAAGAGAACAGTATCGTAAACGTCGTCTACTTCGGTGCTGCGCTCGAAGGCTGGCCTACCGTTGTGCACGGCGGTGCTCTTGCGACCGTTTTGGATGAGACACTGGGCCGAGTCGCTGTTCGTAGCTTTCCTGCGCGAACAGGCGTCACGGCCAATCTGAACATCAACTACCGGGCTCCAGTCTCTTCAGTTAATTTCTACACCATCACTGCGACTCTAGATCCAATATTGAGCACGGATCGCAAAGCTCATATCAAGGCTGAAGTGCGTGATCAGACGGGCAAGCTTTGTGTTGAGGCTACGGCCCTTTTTGTCGTGCCGAGGAATCTGCCGTTGAGGACGATAGGTGATGGATTCTGAGTTCGGGAGGTTTATGGATTATGATAAATATGTTTTTGTATGTATGTATGCACATAGATTTCGGGTCTAGATTCTAGCAGGCAGTGTACATATAAAAGAAGATAGCCTGGATTGTTTGACAGGAGATATTACTCCGTATATAGTTTCGGATATCGATAGCAGCCTCGTTTGGATGCGCGGAGTACAGCTTAAAACTACTGTGTTACAGCTTTGTAGCACCTATCTGGTTACCTATCTGGTTCGATGGAGGCAGCAGAATGAGTCGGGTAATATTTATATTGACTTCATGCTTGGTATCAAACGGGTATTACCCATTAACTACTGTACATATCCAATCAAGCAAGGAAGCACGGTAGACCTAACCAGAGAGATCGACAGTACGCCGACAGTCCTTTAAATGATCCAGCGGCTTGCTCTTCCGGCCGTAGTGGGCAACCCAACGCCGCGCTAAATGCAAGATAAGAAGTAACGAAAGCACAAAGCAACTCAATTAAAACCAAGACCCAAAAGACCCATGTCTACAAAAGTTGCATGTCATATCTCACATCGTGCAAGTATAATAATAGTCAACACTAGCGCATCTTTCGCGTCGGTTGCTGTCCACTTTTCTTTCCCTTAGTGTCAGTGGTCTTTGGTACTGGAGAATCCTTCTTGTCATCCTTAGAAGTCAGGCCGCGGCTTAGACCACCACCCAAGCCTCTTGCAAGAGATGCAAATGGAGAAGAACGCCAGATCTCGAGGTCATCCTCGTCATGGCCAGCATTAAGTGAGATGTGAGAACTACCAGGAGAGAGATCGGTCCACCTACGACGAGACCTGCTTCTTGAGCTGTGTCTACTATCGCCTTCATGTCCGAGAGTAGGACTAGGAGGTAAAGACACTTCATAAACCACATGTTCAGAGCAATTGCAGCCACAGCCACTGGGACACAACTGCACACCGATAGCAGCGTTTTGCCCTGGGTCTTGCGTACTACTCCCCGTCAACTCGTCGGGAGGTCTCGAGAACCACAGCTGGTGACATTCGAAGCAGCTAAGATGCCCGCAGTTAAGACATGGAGTAAACATTCCATCCACAATTTCACCACATATAACACATGGAAGTCTGGTAGGCAATGGCTGCACTGGCTTGCAGTTTGGACATTTCAAGGCAGATTGGTTCGTAGCGGTCTTCCCATTCGCCGCGACCTTTCTCGGTGAAGGGGCAAAAACGGATAACTGAAGAGCATAGCCACAGTTGGTACAGTGTTTTTGGATATCTAACCCCCGATTCGTTTCAGCGAGGACAGGTGAGGGTGATTCCTTGCGCTTGGAGGGTGGAAGGGAGATGGAAGCCCGAGGACTGCGAGAACTCCGACGGCTGATGCGTGAAAAAGCACTGTCCGTTATCCTGTTGATTTTGAGCACTTCACTACGTTGAATTGGAAGTCCCCAAATAAATAGTAAATGAGCATACGCGGCGCGATATGAGCCATAGAGCCAGTCTTTCCTCTTATCAAGGAACGTGTTATGACTGTTTCCGTCGCTGTCGAAGGAGTCTTGATTTTTGAATGTTATCTTCATTCTCATAGGTTGTTTTGCGAGCTGGGGACGTCTCTCGCTCTCAGTATCAGACTGGGCTTGCGATGTCATCGTGCCAGATGTTGTCAAGTAGTCGGGGATCGCTGACGCAGCCCGGCTGAAAAATCCGCTAGTTGTCCATGCTGCTGGGCCACCAGAAGTGTTTAGGCTGCCATTAGGGCTTGGCCTCTTATATTTAAGTGTACTTGCGGGAGGTGAAGCTGACGAAGGCCCAAATGTGAAGGATCGCGATAGAGACGATGCCAGTGCAGATCCAAGCCCAGAGCTGCTTCGGGGAACTGAGTGCTGGTCCGGAGATGCAGAGATTGAAAGACCTTGGACATGGCTTTTCCTGTCTGCCGTTATAGCTCCGGTTCGAGACGCAACCGGAGGTGTAGTACCCGTAGAATAGGGTGGCGTGAAGTCACTGCGTAAGAATTCTGCAGATGAGCGACGAGGGCTCTGGACGCCTGAGGTATTGTGGCTGTCTCTCGAAGCAATTGTAATCGGAGTAGTAGCCTGTGATTTATGGGAAGTTGGCTTGGAATAGTTAAAGTCCAAAGAGAAGCTAGGGTCCTCCACATGTGCGGATGATGCATTATCTCGGCGATGTATCTTGGGAGAAGCATTCCTCCTAGTCCCAGATTCATGGAAAATGCAAGAAAGCATCGCAAGCATTTGCACATCCCCGATCCTTTCAAAATGATCAAAGAGCGCAGGAACAAGCCAGCGGCCACCGAGGGGATGTTCTCCCCATCGAATGTTGCTGGAGGTTGCCACTTCTAGTGAGTTTCTGGAATCATCGTAGCTCAAATCGACACCACTATCCTTTCTTTTTATATTATCACCAGTAGTCGCTAGTCTTGCGATCGTAGGAATATCAGCCTGAAGCTCTGGCTCGTTGGGGACCTGGTTGTGCAGGATTAGTTTAATGAGACCCCAGACTTGAGCTAGGTCATGGTATCCTGCGTCTGCGGCCACAGCTGCGTTATGAGCACAAACATCCGCGCCCTTTCCAAAGATCCGATACTGGACAGCCAACTCCCTCTTCGCTGGCAACAGATAGTTTAGATCGTGAATCGAAACAACATTCTGAGGTATTTCTGACGACTTCAGAGGACCAACGCCGTTTGTGGATTTCTGGGAGTTATCTGTCGAACGGGCCTGACGGAATCCCAGGCTTCCAGCACTACGCCAGGTCTGCGGCGCAGGAAAGCGACTTGGGAGACCTGTAAGAAGGTCAGACGACCCAGACGAGCTCGATGATGCGATGGAAGAATCGTCGGAATAATCAGATGCCCCATCGTCTGTAATAGTAGTCGTCCCCGTGCCCGTGCCTGTCCCGGTACCGGTTGTTGTCCTAGGTCCTGGCGAACTCGTTTGAAGGCGACCGAATCCTTCGAAAACTTTGTCTGCTCGCGACAGCCTCGTCATGGCGCTAAAGCCAAGGGTATCAAACACAGCGCTCTGCCTGTGTTTCTTGGGTGGGAAGAAGCAGACAAGTCGGCCATCGTTGGCCCACAGCGCACCGCACGCCTTCGCAACGGGAACCATGACATTCGCGTTCACCGGTCGAAGCAGCTCGGAGCTCATTCCCAGATCCTGATTCTGGAACTGGCCTACCTCTTCATCTTCATCACTGGATTCTTCGCCCTCAACTGTGCCCGTGACGGGCGACTTGACTGTCTCTGCAGTCTCCCCAAGAACCCAGGCGACGCTCTCTTCGAGATTGCATTCTCCCAATAGATATCGAAGCACGCCTTCCAGACACCCACGCTTCCTAGCAAGATAAGTTTCTGCGATAGTGCGTAGTTCTGAGACGATTTTATTGGCCAGCTGATCGGTCACGGCCGTCGTCCTCTGAATATTGAAGGTCGGAATCGCATTTCGTGGATATTCACTAGGGAATTTCATGTCCACCTTCAAGAATAGAGAAGCCCCTTCAGGACCCCATGGCCCATGGAGTGAAACTGTCGTCTTACGCTGCCTGATATCGACAGATTCGAAGACGACCTTGGTGAATCTCTCACCTACATGGGTAATTTCATCCCCTAGAGTCTCGATATCCCAGCCAGATATTTTCACACCGCGCATCCAAGCGATGGGGTTTGTATCGGCCCTGATATTGGAGCGTGTTTGCATGCCGACCCTTGAATCCATCTGGCCACCCTGTGTCCAGGGGCGTGCATAACGCAGCGAGACATGATTCATGGCGATGCCTCCTCCAGTTCGTGGGCGATGCTGGCCGGCACTCTGAGGCCCTGATGACAGCGCAGGTTCAGATTCGAACAGTTCGGCGAAATCATGGTCCAGAGGTTCGTCACGGTAGGATTTGTATAAAGCACCTTTACGAGTGATGTTCAAGGTCGGAACGAACGACTTCGATTTCTCGTATCCAACGGCCTTCAGGACGTCCGGATCGACTCTGTGCAAGCGGAGTTCCCTATCAGTGCCCCAGGAGACAAGCTGGAAGTCTCTATGGTCGATGCCATCCATAACAGACCCACGAGCTCTCCACAGAAATTCCTTGACTTGGCCCTTATGACCAGGGAAGCTATGGACCAAAGAAAGGGTCTGGTTAGGGTCAAATATCTGGTCTCCTTCGGGAGTTCGACGACTATAAAGATGGAGATCGCTATTTCCACGTTGTGGCATGGCCAACACACCCCAGCCGAACGGTGTATTCCTAGCACGCCAGACCGGAAATGGAGTCTTAATCACCTTTTCGGGGGTTTCGCCTTCAGCAGTGTAGTCCCAGAATTTAATTGTTTTATCCAAAGAGCACGTAGTAATCGCTCCAGGACGGACTCTGTTCCAGTCAACGCCATAGATCTTGGTACTGTGTGCCTCAATAGACTTAATCGGTTTGGCACCCATTCGCTTGTCCCATATTCTGAGGAACCTGTCGTGGGAGCTTGCAATAACGTCGGGGTCCTGTCTATTCCATTTGACTTGAGTTGCGCCAGCAAACCAATCAGAGAATGATACGACAGGTCTTGCAGGAGTCCGAAGATCCCAACAATGCACAAAACTGTCAACCCCACAGGTAGCAAGGGTATCTGGATGGTGAGCCGAGAAATTGATATCTGTGATGGCGCGAGAATGAGCGTGCAGTACGTGTTCAATTGAATTCTCATGCGACTTCATAGCCAAGTTCCACACCAATGCCTTCTGGTTCGACGTGCTCACAACCCAGTAATCGCGCACTGCGAACGGTGACCATTGTACATCTGCTACTTCCCAGGGAGTGTGGTGAGGAAGATAACGAGGAGGCGAGTAAGGGGAGTCAAGGTCGATGATATGAAGGCCCTCCTTCGAGGCAAGAACGACATCGCGACCACATGGCGAGATTGACGCGGAACCAACTGGTTGCTCCACATGGAACGTACTATCTTCGCCAAAGGTTGGACTTTCAAAGGCCGAAGCCAGAGTCTTCGACGTCCTTGAATCCGCCGGACTAGACATCCTGGCAGTCTCTTCAGCGATAGTACCGTTTCGTCAGAGCCACACGATAGCTATCTGCTTGCAGCCAAAACACAGGGTTTTCAAGATATCACTCGGTCGCCACGGCAAAACGAGTGCGAATGTGGAGGGCCGTGGAAAGAAGCCATGTGCGACTCTGTCATGTCGATTTTCTCTTGCTGTATTCAATAGTGAGGCTAGGCTGAGCCTGGGATCCAGTCGCTTTGGTGATCGGAGTTCATCGCGCAGCTCCGATTGTTTAAAAAAAAAAAAGGTTCTCAACAGAAGATGCGCGGTTCCTAGAACATGGGAAGGTTAGACATTTGCGAGTACATTGCCAACAAATGCAATTGAGGACGGGAAGCCACTGATCTAGTCCACCTACCTTTTACCAAGATGAAGTCCGAGCTTCGACGATTGTATGGAGATAGTCGGTCAACATTGTGGAGAAGGCATGGATCGCCGCACGTGATGTCTATCGGCATTCTGCGCAACAGGCCTTTGTCGGCCACCAGAGAGATAGATAGTGGGCTATTAGTTAACTACGGCAGCCGGAACAGACCAGATCGGATCTGGATGTGCCCCTCATCTGGAAGCCTGGCCCGGCTGTTGTTGGTGATACCTTATCAGCTTCACGTCCGCCAGAGATTCACTATAAATCTATAACTCACTCTTTAGCAAGTACTTTAATTACATCACAACTGGCGACTTCCAGCACCTTCGGGACGTGCACTGCTGTGCAGGAGTGGGGTCAAGATCCGCGGTTCGGAACGAAGAACTTCTTAATCTATCGTAAAGCAAAATTGGGGCTATCTTGACAGCTTGCGTCCTAGACGGTCCAGACAGTCCAATATTCCCACAAGATGGCTCTGCCAAAGAGAATTGTGAAGGAGACGGAACGCCTAATGGCGGAACCGTGAGTTATTCAGGATCAGCAATCATCCTAGGAGCTCCTCTCACTGATAGGATATCCACAGGGTTCCTGGAATCAATGCTGTGCCTCATGAAGACAACCTACGATATTTCGATGTCACAATCCACGGCCCTGCGCAGTCTCCCTACGAAGGTGGGGATTTTGATATATAAGGATTCTCTCGAGTACACCGGCTGACCATGATGCAGGAGGTATCTTCAGGCTCGAGCTGTTTTTGCCAGACGACTACCCCATGACTCCTCCAAAAATCCGCTTTCTCACCAAGATCTATCACCCCAACATTGACCGGCTGGGCAGGATCTGTCTGGACGTACTGAAGAGTAAGAGCTGCGATAACTGCTTTCCCGTTCGTGCTCGAGACTGACCTCTATTAAGATAACTGGTCGCCAGCTTTGCAGATCCGCACTATCCTCCTTTCTATTCAGGCTCTCCTTGGAGCTCCTAACCCTGATGACCCTCTTGCAAACGACGTTGCCCAGCGTTGGAAGGAGGACGAGCCTGCCGCCATTCAGACTGCCAGGGAGTGGACGAGGACGCATGCTATGACCTAGATTCCAGGCCATTGTTCTTTTTAAATCAGTCGTGACGAGAAACATATCGACGACCTCTGATGTGATCACGAAATCAACCAAGACCTATCCAGTTCCAATTAAGTGAAAGACATTTCCTCACCGCCTTCTGAACCGTTCTATCTTCTATCTACATACTTCGCTGTGATTTTAGAGTTATCAAGTCCGGCCATACCGGATGGTCATCCAACTTGCTACGGGGAGAGGACAGGGCCCATCAAAAGAGTTGAAAATTTGCTGCCATTTTGCTGTTTGCCATATTCGTGGATCTTGCCGGCTGGAGGCGTTAAGCTGGAGATCTCCTGCTTCGCTTCTTCCTGTCTCGTAATCCAGACATATCCCCCCGGAATGTTTTATCCTAGAACCCTTTCCAAACTTGGACGAGACCGACGACCGTTGGAGATCCTTGTAGATTAGTCATTCTATGTACCTAGTTTCATGGCTTTCGCATAGAATCTACCCGACCGCATTTGCACCATCTTTTGTTCGGATCTCTACACAAGGTACTGTTCCTGAAGGTAACCACCACTATATCTTCAATTTACAAAATAGAAATACCTACTTACTACCTTTCCGGAGTGATGTCGCATGCGTCTCCGCATGATATTGGGGAGGAGACAGCAGAAGTTTACCAGGATCTCGAGAATGAGCCGAATATAGAGCATTCTGTATCGAGATCATACTCTCTTGTTGGTAAACTTGGTTCATCTTCTCAGGCTTTTTCTCTAGAAGCTTTGTCCCATGAACAACGAACTGCCTGCCTGATTTACTGTGGTGAAAAGTCTCTTTATTCCCCGTAGCCTCCTCGTGTCATTTGTCTATAAATCATGCTATTGATCATTTAGTCTCTTTTATACTGATATTACTGACAGCAAATAGCTTCCGCTTATAAACGGAATGGATCCCTTGATAGTATACGTTCTCGTATGTGCCGAAATATAGATGATAGAAACTGGCTATATGGCTCTAGTCTGTATCATCTAGAGGAATTCCGGTAGTCTTATGAAACGCTGAGACGTGGGGGCCATGCTCGAGGCGATTGATATACCCTCCTAAGATCCTAAATAGCTAACAGAAATGATTTTCTATTGGTGTGATATACATAAGAGACGATTTGTGAAAACTGGTTTCGTATTTCTATCCGGTTTCTGCAGAATTAGAGCTTTTCATGTTTGATCTTTTCAATTCCTTCTAAACCCCGGCGCTGACATTTATGCACGGTAAGATGATTATCTTGCTCAATATGCCTGGAACTGGCTTTCTCCTGAGCAGCATCTATAGCAGATGCAATACGAGTAGAATCAAACTCACATCTGCAACAAAGACAGGTTCCCTATGCACATTGACACAATGACTAGTGAGATAAGTCATTCATTTGCTCGCCCTCTGGCGCATGTGTTTAATATTAATATAGGACTGAAGATGTTCTAATATGATGTCCCCAGGAACATACCAAACCCTATATCCAGATATTCTGTTCAATTCAATGCACGTAGTTCCTTTAGGACGTGAAAAGGCCATATGTATCTCTGTTTCCCGCCTCACCTGGATGGTTATGCACTTGCTTTCAACTTCACACCCGATATCAAGACCTGCCGCCTTGTATACAATTCGTTGAGCCCGCCGAGATTGACGACATAATCAATGCTAATCCTTCTCGTCCGTTTTGATTCCCACGTAGAGAATTTTGAAATGAAGTGTTCCTCTGCTCCTCCGAGTCTCTTCTTCTCTCCTCCTCTCCCCAGGTTCTTCTTCTTTGGAATCCCTGCTTCTCTTAACTGCTCCCCCGATCGAACTCTCCTGTATCTGACACAGGTTACCTCCTTTACCTCCTGTTTGATCGAATATAGTACTTCATTTCGTCTGGTCTTGCTTCACACCTTCTCTGAACCTTCGGACCTCAGTTCACGTCTAGCACGGGCAGATCTTCTGGCTGCGTGTCTGTCTCGAACGAAACTGTAACCTCCTTTTCAATCTTCTATCTTCATCTTCCTTCTTCACATATCAGCTCCCTCCAGTTCTCGAAGAGAACGAGTCCGGGACACGTCTTCAGAGCCTGTAAATTCGAGCTCATCGAGATCCCTACCCCCAACTCCCCTGACGCGAAACCACCCCAAGAGTCCTCCAGCCACATATGAGCATCATGGAATCAGGTACCGAGGAGTCCGCTGAGTATAGCAGAGGCCATATTCCCCCCTTTTGTACGGTCTAGTGACGTGAACTGACCTCTCGCCTTTAGGATATCGATTCACTGAGACGAGAGCATTCACTGCCCTCTCCCCTGTGCCCGAGTATTCGGTCTACCCTGCCAACCAGGTGGGTCAATAGCTTCCATATCATGACTGACATATAATTTGACTGACACTGCAAATAAGCATGGCGGTCCTCCGGATGGTAGATATGCTGACCGTTCGGGATCTCGTCACCGCCATACCGAAACATTTGGTCTCGAGCTAGATGAGCTGGAAGAGGCTCTAGAAGGAAGAACGCGCGTGCACGAACGCTTCTTCTCTTCTCTCGGGGAGGCTGGAGACCCCGAGCTTGACGATCGTAGGTTCGGGGAAACCACTGGCTTTGCTTCCAGAATGAGCAAGGTCAAGAGGAAGGTCATCACGTTCCTCCGTCGAATCCTCGGCCATATCAGGCACCGGAGCACCCCAGAGGAGAGGATGCGCGGTCTCCGGATCTCATGGTAAGTCTGACTTTTAATCCAATATCAGGGTAATTTAATAACAGATTATAGGCCGGTCCCTCCGGTGACTGTCACGCGCGGTGGTAAGTTTAGGGACCATTTTGACCATGATATTGAGCCGAGACTGAAAGCGAGTGCCGTGGAACTAGATCCCCTCAACAATGACGTCTCCGAAGAAAGGGGTCGCTCCCGCCAGCGTCTTCCTGGAGGGCACCGGCGTGAGAACAGGAGCGTTAGCCTCAGGAGACATCGCAGCGTGGATTGAGAAGTCACGGCACCGGACTCTCCGGCTTGTTCTTACAGCGAGCGGAACAGGCCTGCCATCAACACCTTCGTGGTTACTCCGATCGATTCATGTGCTAGCTCTTCCCGACTGATTTTCCACGGCGTTTGCAGCCCAATGTCTAGCAAGGAGTCATTTCACTAACAAAGACGGTCTTTTCCTTTGAATTCGAATCAAGACAAGCTTTTGAACTTGCCGTCAACTCGAGTGCTTTTCTTTTGTGAAGGTTGGGCATATTTCCGTGGGACTGTACATCCAACGTCACTTATTCGTAGTGACCTTCTGTATCGGCCTGTTTGGCTTTTTCTGATAGTTTTTCTTTTTCATCCTCCATTCCTATTTCGAGGACCTTTCACATTCATGCTTTGTTTTAATCCTTTTCGGTGAATTGCAGCAGGAGTTCTTGTTCGATCCAAGCTTTGCTATTCCAGAGAACACCCAAAGCGATTATTCTAAGGAGCCCTGGATCATCTAGTTTTTAGTCTTTTTCATTCATTTTCAAGTTACATCACTTTCGACGGGCCATATTCCGAGGAATTAGCCTGTAGCTGAGATCTCAGTATTGGAAATTCACATATTCAGGGCTCGAAGTTTTAGAGTATCTGTTCCCGTAAAACCAGCTCCTCAAATATTCACATCTAAAACCGCTTCTCAAGTGACTAATTTGATAAGAGGGAGCATCAAGCAGCTGTCGACAGTCCTCGAAAAGGTCATCAATTCTGTCACTGATAACAGCCCAGGAAGTTTGAAGACGACATGAAATAGTCATTTGAACGCGACATGGAGCCCTTAAACAGACAAATGGCCGCTGAGACTGTTCCCAACAAACAATTCTCATGGCATACAGTGAAGAAAAGTCCGCTGTTTCACCGACACAGCTTAGGGCACACTCAGTCTCTGAAGATTAGCACCCCAATCCTACCCTCAAAGATGGATATACCGGAACCGAGAAAGCAAGGTAGCGAAACATCTGCCAAAAGACAGGATCGTGTGCAGAAGCGCCCTTCTGTTCATCGCAGCCTGTCAAATAGATTCATGAAGCGTGTGAAATCACCAGAAAGTCTCATCCCGAACTTCCAGTCGTTGAAGATTCGCCCACGTTCAACCGACGATCAACTCGACCTCGCGCGCGGACACGAACTTGGATCCTTCAAAGTTCCTGACCAGCCAGACCATACAGCTGCTGCTAATATACATGAAGTCCCGAATCCTGGGGCTCCTGACCGCAGAAGCTTTACTTCTCCATTCACTAAAAGAGTTGTATCTGAGAGCAGCGGCACATGTCAGCAACAATCTCCAGGATCATATCAAAGGCCCCCTGATGCAGTCACTATACAGCATCCTTCTAGTGATCTAGTCCCAGAACGGTTGAAGCACTGTCATCAACAGGATGACTTGAAGGCTGAAGCTACAGATGAAATACGGCCCCTAAGCTTCCCTCGATCAGCATCGTGGAGGTATTCTGGACTCCGTAATCTGATCCTCGAGACAAAGAGGAATGGAATCGAGAAGCAAGATGACATCTCATGTGGAGAAACATGCTCGAGCGCAGGAGAAGAAAATACGTCGGGACAACACCTGAATCCCACAATGGCACATTCCATTGCGGAGGTGGCACGCAAGAAGCTCGAATGGGGAAATAAGGGTACAAAGGATAAAACGTCAACAAAGATCCACCAATTCGTGGGGGAAACAAAGCTTGGTAAGTTCTTATAAAGAATACTATCACGTATCGTTTGACCAGTCAAGGCTAACTTTTTCTGAGGAGATACGGATGACACAGTGCTCGGTTCTGTTTTCCAGAGAAAAGTGAGTAATGTGTTTACATTTCCTGCCACGTACTTTAGTAATAGGATCATAGGTAGAATCTGTCCGACAGATCACCGGAACTCAAGTAATTCTGCACTCAGAAAACGACATCAGACCCACGCGTGGGAGTCATGACCCCAGGATTTGGCATTCCAAAAATCTGAGATGCATATTTTGTCCCTTAGAGTGTGCAGTATGCCATAAGCCGTGTTGTGTATATGAAAAGGTACGTCATGTATATGACACCTCGCCAATGGGGAGTAAGAAAAGAGTGAAAGCCCTAAAGCTTTTCACTCTTATTGAGCGTCTTGGTCCGCTGGCCAAAGACGTAAGCACATTTTCAAAGTGCTCTGTCCCTGGCGGTTGCGGCAGATTTGTTTGCCCCAGATGTTGCGGAGCTTGTCCGACCACAGGATGCAGTGACATTCAATGCATGGTATGCTAGAAATTGTTCTGAAGACGGGGGCATAAATCTAACACTACTTATAGGAATGCAAACCTGACCCGTGGGCACCTTGCGACTGGCACGAGTAGGGAGCTAAAACCCAAAAGACCAGGTGCTTGGGATGCTAGTTACCTTCTGATGGATGAGTAGATGGAGTAATGAAGGGGGCAGATGAAGGAATTGAGGCCATGACGGTAACATAGACGTGGTGCGATGCACCTTTGAAGAATAATAGATAATTCTATTTATTTTATTCCCAAATTCTAGCTATAGAACAACCGGGAAAATAGCCTACTGTCCTCGAGTTGTTGCAAGTATAGTCAATGGAGGTTGATGTCCGTCGACGGCCAAGGGCAGACGTAGTCACGTGCCGCACTTTAGCGAGGCCCGCACCGCACCACAATTGTGTCAGTCTCACGATCGGCTCGCCGCAAAAGACGATTCGACTCAACCACCCAACGCCAACCGACAACAACTCGTCTCGAGCGGCTGCGCATCTCCAACATTCAAGATGCGTACCTACGACGATTCTTTCAGCGGTGAGAAGATCTACCCTGGAAAGGTGCGTTTTCCCTCGAAATATCCGCCAGTGCACGCCTTCCGATCGGACATCGAATCCGCAAAGAGAACGCGAGATGGACTGCATCTGCAGCGGCAAATGATATAGAGGAACAACTTGTTAACAGTTCTTGTTTGATTACAGGGTAAGCTGTACGTCCGTGGCGACAGCAAGATCTTCCGCTTCCAGAATGGAAAGTCCGAATCCCTCTTCCTCCAGCGCAAGAACCCTCGCCGCATTGCCTGGACCACCCTCTACCGTCGCCAGCACAAGAAGGGTATCTCTGAAGTCAGTACAATCCGATCCCTTTATATTTCATATGTCGATATTATGCGGAGAATGGGGGATTTGGAAAAGATGTGGAATTGGAACTGGATTAGGAGAAGCCGCATATGACCGGAGGAACTGCAGGGCAATGGAAAGCATGATGATATTGGACAAAGGCTGACGGGATATCTTTCGTTTACAGGAAGTCGCTAAGAAGCGTACCCGCCGTGTCGTCAAGAGCCAGCGTGCTATCGTCGGTGCCTCCCTCGACGTGATCAAGGAGCGACGAAGCCAGCGCCCCGAGGCCCGTGCCGCCGCCCGCCAGGCCGCCATCAAGGACGCCAAGGAGAAGAAGGCTGCTGCTGAGAGCAAGAAGAAGGCCGACAAGGCCAAGAACGCTGCCAGCGCTGCCCAGGGCAAGGCGCGCATCCAGAGCAAGCAGGGTGCCAAGGGTGCCGCTCCCAAGGTTGCCGCCAAGTCTCGTTAAACGAACTTGTTGTCTGTTCTTGGGTGGGGTATGATGGAGAATTGAGTAGCATATGCTGGGATTTTCTGGGGCTGGACTGATTTCCTCACGATAAAAATGGGATGAGCACATGAGCGACGGGTTCTTGCGGATTGAACATCGCGCTCGGCTCTTAGAAATAGGCCTATCATCGCGCGCCATACTATTTTCGCTGGAATGGAATGGATGTGAAATGATGGCTTTTCATGGCTCTGGCCAGTAGATTCCACGAGGAGTTTACGGACTGTCTCCAATTGACTAATGTCATCAATATATCCGTTCTATCGACACTGCACTTTCCTTCCTTCTACGGATTTAGCAACTATGCCGTAGGGGAGTGTCTCTAGTAGAAAGACATCGTAGTGCTCCCAGCTCGACATTTATGTCTGACACGATTGCTTGAACGTCACTACTAACTAGTACGTTCTATGTATAGAAGTAACTGCCTGGTCTGCAACAAAATTCCGCAAGGAGAGCTTTGTATCCTGGCAGTGAGCTGTACTTATGTTCTTTTCAATACGTACTAGTCAGGGCATATTTGCGTTTCCAAATGGAAGAATAGCATTGCATTTAATAGTAATGCCCTTCGTGTACGTAGTTACATTGGTTTTCTTAAGTTGGTTAAGCCAAGTTCGCTCTTCTAGGCTTCTCCGCAACTTGCGAGGCTGCCGCTTACTAAACCCTAACGAGGTGCTCCAGGGCTTAACCCTATATTGCCCGGTAAGGCATCCACGTTGAGCCGCATCATACTCTCCATTTGAGAGCACTCGACAAGGTAATTGGGAATAATTTTCATATATCTAAAGAAAGAATACTCTTTAAAAGCGATATATCTCATTTACTGACAAGATATACACCTTGGTTGTGGAGAATTGCGTGTTAAACTCTGAACAAATCCTCAGGCACCAACGGCGAATCTGACATAATCCACTCGGGAATTCGCCTCCGAACACAAGACTGCACCCCCCATAGTGCAGATATCTCTCTCCCTCGACAAACCCACCGTTTCCGACAACCCATCCTCCAACACAACCCAACCGTCATAATCCATCATGGGTAAGGTTCAGTAAGTACACCCTGCTCGAAAACCTCTCGTCTGGCACTCTGTCTGAGATAGACTCGTGCCTGTGCTCTTTTTCGCGATGGGATCTGTGTGCTGACGATGACTCTAGCGGCTCTCTCGCCCGTGCGGGCAAGGTCAAGTCTGCTACTCCTAAGGTGCGTTGACGACTCTTCTCTCGACATCCGGTTGCAGGAATCTTCAGCGATGGAATACGACAAAGAGAAACTGGGATAAAGGGGACCGAAATACTGATCGGGTCTGGGAAATATAGGTCGAGAAGCAGGAGAAGAAGAAGGTCCCCAAGGGCCGTGCCAAGAAGCGTCTCTTGTACACCCGCCGCTTCGTCAACGTTACCATGACTGGTGGAAAGAGAAAGGTATGCTTGGATATCAGTCTTCATGTTGATGAGCGAGGAGTGAAGGTGTTCCGTATCGGCCATGCCATGCGCCGTCGTGCACCTGGACTCCTGCATCTTCGGCGATGAAGGCATTGGAGCGAAGGAACCGTGTAGCTGACGAACACCACACAGATGAACCCCAACCCTACCTCGTAAACAACTCCATCCTCGGGATCTCGTGAGAGGATGACACATCAATGACGGTCACGATGATGGGTTAAATGGGCAAGATCTCTTTTCTTCCTCAACTGGCGGGAACATGAAACACACGAACAACTGAGCGTGGTGAGGAATGGTTACCGTCAGGCAAGGGAAGGAAAGCAAGGCAAATCATCAGCGTCTAGGAATGGGCGGTTCAGAAACCAGGAGACGATGCGGGGCGTTTTTTTCTTGATGGAAACAGGTCAATGGCATTTTATGTCACACTATTTCTCCTTGTGTTTTCTCTGGATCAAAGTGTTTTTCCTTCCTAGCCAGCCCCGGAGTCCCTTTGAGAGAGAAATCTAAAAAGAGATTCCAAGAGCCTTTGATCGCCGTCCCATGTAATGGCTTCTTTTCTCAGTTATGCTTGCATCGTAGGCTTTGAGCAGCTTCTGATCTGCACTGTCAGTGTGAAGTCTTACCAGCAGCTGTATTATTGTCCTTTACTACGTAAATCTGCCGTTGTGTCTATGGCTCTTACATATCCGTATCCGGAAGTTGGTGTGAGCACAGCATACAACCCGCCATAGTTTCTTGCGATAAACTTCTATATTTCTATTTCGAAGTGCATAATCTAGGTTCTATATTCATTAACTGAACCGAGAAATGAAACGAGACCAGCTAGGCTGGTGAAAGAAAACAGCGGGTGGCAAGCTCGATCCCCGGATTCGAGAGCACTCCAGACGATGCAAAAGCAAGCGACGAGATCGACGCCTATATTTCCCAACATGATAAAATGAGAAGAGAAAAAGACACGGCGATTGCCTCCTCTAAGTTCTGGCCCCCGGGGTTGCCGGCGAGGACAAAGTTAAGCTTATACAGAAAACGTCGCCGGATATGGAAGGCAGCGCCGCAACTGCAACCATTCCCCTCAAACAAAGATGAAGCACTCGTGTACAGTCAAGGCGAAAGAAGGGGATCAACCATATAATATCGTGACTCTCATCGATATGCTTCAGCATTGTTTCTTCCCACAGACGCTGCAAGGACACGGTGATTGCAGCAGTAAGAACCATGCGCCCAACGCCGTGATGACAGGTGATATGAAAATAACTAGACTGTCACAGTATTCGTGGTAGTCTAGTAGTAGTGTGCCATCTCCAGACCGGCACGCTTGAATCCACACTTGACATAGAATCCTTCGTTGGCCTCGGAGCAGTCAAGGATGGTCTGAAGAAGATTTTGTCAGTAAACAGCCTCTGCTCTTCAGGGGTTAAACGTTGAAGAACGTACCTTGTAGCAGCCAACCTTCTCTGCAACATAGTCCAAAGCCTGGATGATCCGGAGACCCAACTTCTTGCCCTGCTGGCCCTTCTCAACGGCGATATCTTCAATGTGGCCGACCAGACCCAGCGAGTGGATGAATTTCCGCTCCACGATCAAGCTACCTGTACCAACAACACGACCAGTACCATCACAGATAACGAGGAGGTAGTACTCGTCGTTTCGGGCAGACATCCAATCGTATCTCTGGTTCCATTGCTCAACGGAAACGTCTCCAACGGTGGTCAGCACCCGGAGCACGTCCAGATAGCCATTGTGGTAGTCTGAACGGCGAATCGGTCGGACGGTGTAGTCTTCCGGCAGGGCTGCAGCGACTTCGGGAGAAACGAGGGTAGAAGAGAAAAGAGGCTTTTCGTCAACAGCCATCGAGGAGGGTGTGGGAGATGCTTCCGGGGTGAAATCGGCGGTGGTCTTCAAAGGGGATGCCGCAGTAGTAACGGCAGCGGCGCTGGACATCTTGGGAAGTCGTAATCGAATGCCTTTTTCCCAGCAGTACCGGATAGGAAGCTTTCACTGAAGCAATGCGTCGGATATAAAGATCCAAATCCCAGAGATCCTGTGAATTGCAGTGTCCCAACCACGCAAATTCCAAGGAAGCCGCGGGGTGCGAATGCGGTGAGAGTAGGGGATAGAGTCCGGAGAGCAAACAACGGCCACACGGACTGGATTGTCTTGATGCAAAGCGAACGACGCTGAAGTGTGACAACGAGCGACTTTAAGGAGAACAATGAGTTTAGATGATAAGTTCTGGAGGCGACACAATGCAATAACGACAGAAAGATCGTTTCCAGGCCGACTGGCCGCAAATATACAGCATCTCCGGCGGGCGCATGCCGCGCCCATGGATCCGCATTGGATCGGCTTGTTCCAGCCTGCGCCCCGTTCTCCCAGCCACGACGAACTTCGTCAGGAGAAGACGACGGACGGTACTGGCCATCATTGGATCTTGATCAGCATCCATGTCTCAGAGATCAAGTTGCTTGGCTATTATTATTCTGCCTTCTCACGCCGTTCTGCACGCCATCCGCTATGCTGTACCTGAACTAACAATCCGATTATTCGGACCAGCACCAGGATCGCTTCCAAAAATAGCTGCTTGGCTCCACGTTAATTAACACTTTATCATTATCCCGTACCAGATCTATCCAGTTCTGAACTTTTCTGTAACTTTGTCGTATGGTATTAATAGCTTTTCTCCTATTCTTGTCGATTTGCAAGCCTCTTCAACATGAACAGCACTTGTATTCCCAGACTGTCGACTGCATGATGGGAATCTATCCAGGGCTACTCCATGCCTACGCTAAGTTACTTAGTACGCTTAAGACTGCTGATTTCTCAATAGTTCGGATATATCGAATAGTACTGCATAGTCTCATTGCAATCTGGAATTAGACTTGTCGTCACCCTGGCCAAGTTTATCTGCCGCCAGGTCTAACAAGGCAGGAAGTCGCCGCTCTGGATGATTTGAGGCGATCATTAGGACCATTCTACATGCCAATACTCTATATCCCAATGCAATCCGGACAGTGTATATGATGCAACAGCAGATTTACATTTGATCTGGATTAAAACGGTGTATCAAAAGATGGCTCAGAATTGTCAATATACAGTGGATGCTATCCTAAAACTACTATAACAGTGGTATGGCATCAAGTCTATTTCTTCTCCTTGGGGCTGATCATCAGCTCCGGGCGGACGTACTTGTCGAAGTCCTCCTCGCTTAGAGCCTGGAGCTCCATAGCACTCTGCTTCAGGGTCAGACCCTTCTTGTGGGCGTTCTTGGCGACCTTGGAGGCCATGTCGTAGCCAATGACGGGGTTCAGGCAAGTAACAAGCATCAGACTACGTATCCCGTCAGTATACAAATCAAGAAATTTCAGAAGGAAAATGCATACCTCTCGTGCAGAAGAGCATCGATTCTCTTGCGGTCAGCCTGGAGACCCTCAACCAGGTGGTCCTGGAAGCTGACCATGCCATCGGCCAAGATGCGGGTGCTGTGCAGAAGGTTACGGATCATCACGGGCTTGAAAACATTCAGTTCGAACTGGCCGCTCATGCCACCAACAGTAGCGGCGACGTGGTTACCCATGACCTGGGAGCAGACCATGGTCAGAGCCTCACACTGGGTGGGGTTGACCTTTCCAGGCATGATCGAGGAACCGGGTTCGTTCTCGGGCAGGATGAGTTCACCCAGACCGCAACGGGGACCGGAACCAAGGTAACGGATATCCTGGGCGATCTTGAAGAGAGAGACAGCCAGGGTGTTCAGGGCGCCGGAGGCCTCGACGATGGAGTCGTGGGCGGCCAGAACCTCAAACTTGTTAGGGGCGGTCTTGAACTCGGTTCCAGCCAGCTTGGAGATCTCCGCAGCGACAGCCTCGTCAAAGCCCTTGAAGGTGTTCAGACCGGTACCGACGGCGGTACCACCCTGAGCGAGGTAACGGAGGTGAGGAAGAGTGCCCTCCACACGCTCAATGTTGCGGTCCAGCTGAGCAACGTAGCCAGAGAACTCCTGGCCCAGAGTAAGAGGGGTGGCATCCTGCAAGTGAGTACGACCGATCTTGATGATCTCGGAGAACTCATCAACCTTCTTCTGCAGGGCGTTGCGCAGGTTGCGCAGAGCAGGCAGGAGAGTGCCCTCGAGCTCGAGGACAGCAGCGATGTGCATGACGGTAGGGAAGGAGTCGTTGGAGGAAGCGGACATGTTGACATGGTCGTTGGGGTGAACGGGCTTCTTGCTTCCCATCTTTCCGCCGAGGATCTCGATGGCACGGTTGGAGATGACCTCGTTGGCGTTCATGTTGGACTGGGTACCGGAACCGGTCTGCCACACAACCAGAGGGAAGTGGTCGATGAGCTTGAGGTCGGCGACCTCAGCAGCAGCCTGCTGGATAGCCTCACCGACCTTGGGGTCTTCAATATGGTCAATACCGTCTCCTCGCATTTAGACCGGTCTACAACTTACCGAGGCCGAATTTCATGTTGACGGTGGCAGCAGCACCCTTGAGGATACCGAAAGCCTTCACAATGGGGGGAGGCATGCGGTCCTGGGGCTGGTTGATCTTGAAGTTACCCAGGGATCTGCGTTCGAGTCAATATCCAGCTTTCCTAACTCGTATCTACTTGTCGACATACCGCTGGGTCTGCGCACCCCAGTACTTGTCCGCAGGGACCTATTCGCAAAAAATTGTCAGCTTTATCCCCATTCCGCAATCATTCTGCGCGAATATAAAGCAAACTCACTTGGATCTCACCGAACGCATCGGTCTCAGTTCGGGTTTCCTGCGCCTATACAACACCGTCAGCTTCTTTTTCCAGTCGCCCTTCTCATCCCACTTCTGGGAGCTTGGAGCTCTCCCTCTGCTGGATATCTACCAACCGACATCCCCATCTCGTAGAACCACGTACCATTCTAGCGGTCGTGCTGAAAGCTCTGGAGCTCAGGTTGATGGACTGAAGGCGAGTGAACTGCTGGAGAGACCGGCCATTGGAGCTCAGAGCTCGTCGGCTATTGACCGCGAATGAGGGGGAGTAAGAGCGGGCAGAGGCTGCAAGCAACCCCCGGGCGACTGCGGGGGAGCTCAAGTTAGAGCTTCGAGTGACCGCATGTGAGGCCATGGAGCGCACCGCGGCCCGAGAAGAGGCTGGATTCATCATGGCTGATTGGTGCTGTGCTGTGTCCTAGTCAGACGAGGATAATGGCCGACTTTGAGACTCCCAATGCCTCACAAGCAACTTTCTGGAGAGGAGAGGAAGGAGAAATACCTATCCAGGTAAAAGGACTTGGAGAATATGAGTTGGTTTCCGCCCGTCCGCTTCTGCGCGTTTCCTTCAACGGCCAGCCGAGATTTCCCGTCTCCGTGTATCGGAATAACCGTCCGTACGGCTGCTCGGCAAGCCTTGGCCGTGCCCGCGGCTGTACCGTACGGTATCATCGGACCGCGACGGCCTTGGGGCGCTGATAATCGATTATCCAGCTGTTGACATCGTTGAGTATACAACCGTCTGAGCATCATCTACGGCAATTGCTGATGGTGTTCTTGCTTGCACTCAATGGCTGATCTCATACACAATTACAGCTTTATCATCTGAGTCTACTCTGCTAAAACTCGTCCCCAGGTCACACACGCAGTTTCTCCTTCAAGGCAGCAATTGTCTTCTCGTTGTACATCTTGCCCGAGTCCAACACAGCATCCAAATGTGAAAAAGTATGGGGCACTCCAGGGGCGCGGATCAGCTCTGCCTCACACCCGGCGGCCTTCATCTTCGCAGCGTACGCTTCCCCCTCATCGCGCAGAGGATCCATCTCAGCCGTAAAAACAAGCGCTGGAGCTAGGTTCGCGAAATTGGGTGCCAAAATCGGGGAGACTTTCCAGTCCTAGGGTTGCGAGTCAGCAGAGAAAACAAGCCATGGGATACTGCACCTGCTACATACACTTTCTGACTTCTCAGGTCGTGGAACGCCCAGGAAATGTCGATGGAAGTATGCCATCCTCGCCATCGGAAGCGCTGGCGTACATTCCATCTCCCGGTACGACTCGTACGGGCAGTTCTCGCGATCGAATTGTCCCTCTGGCGTGAAAGGGCCATGAAGGTCACATACAGGCACACAGAGAATCTGCAGGCGTAGTGGGATGCTCGCGTCGCGGCACATGTGGCCGACGACTGCTGAAAGATGGCCACCAGCAGAGATACCACCTACCGCGAGCCTGTCGCGGTCGAGATTGAACTCCTCTGCTTTCTCGTTTCGAACCTCCGCCATGTTAGCTCTCAGTATTACTTCCGGGGTATCGCGCTTACCCAGTTCAAGGCCGTCCAGCAGTCATCCACCGGTATAGGATACTTGTTCTCCGGTGCGAGGCGGTATTCGACGTCAAAAGCCACGAGTTCTCCATCGAGAGCATCCACAATTCTTTTGCAGAAGTCGTGGTCTTTGGATAGATCTCCAAAGACCCAGCCTCCCCCATGGAAATTGATGTAGGCAGCTCTCTTTTTCGTATTTCCATTCTCATCCACTGTAGGAGCTGGCTCGAAGATCCTAACCGTGATCTCCCCTCCGGCTACAGGGCACTTCTGCTCTGTGATGCGGTAGACGTCTGGGCCTGCAGCGCGTCCCCATGAGATAGCGTACTTGCCGGGGTTCTTCCTATATTCTTCAATCGGGACCTCGTGCGTGTGTAGGCGGCCGGCATTGTATTTGTTATATAGTTCCACGTATTTTGGATCAAATCGTGGCAACAGCTCCGCGGGGATGCTGTTGTGGAGTGGCTGGAGAACATCGTCAGGTCGAAGAGCATGTAAAGGACCTTTGGTTGACGCATCCCCCGATGCTTTCAACACAGTCTGTGCTGTAGCCGTCTGTGCATCTGCCATTGTTTCACAAATTTGTTCTATGTCAACAGAGAGACAACAATATGCGGGAAACCAGAACCTAAGTAATATAATCTGATGTCTAATAACTAGATCAGCTCGATATTTAATAACTGAAAATATGTTAGCAGAGTCACGTCCTCTCTTACAAGAGTCGTCTCTCCAACTTACCTCAGCGGACCATATCTACACCCAACCTCAGTTCCCGGCACATCTCACCCGACTTGGCCGAAGCTTGCGATTAACTTACCCCTCTCTTGCCCTCGCCCTTTATCCCATCCAGGCGACTTATCTCCCCATCTACTTATCTGAGCAATAGATCGGACTTTTCCGCATGACGTCGGATAGTCCGAAAACGTATCTGTTCTTACTTTTTGATCGGAAATGTTTCCAGAAGCTCCGTGATAGAAATATATACATTAGAAGTATACGTCCCTGATGAGGGACGTCAGACCTATCATTGCTTTAGCAGGGATAGGCAATGGTCCATGATATAGCAAAGTTTTAATCTTGTTCAATAATATAAGTGATATATATATGTGCTCGCTAGTTATAATTGCATAATACCATCAAGGGCTATGGTGTGTATAAGAGTATGTCGGCGCCCAAAGCCTCTGTTGCTATTTCGAGCTGCTACGCCATGCCGCTCTATACAAAGCGGATAGTTCAATGAACCTCAAGCCACCTACCTCCACCATATCGGCATCAAAGAAGACAGCCGGATCAAGGAAAAGTATCCAGAAGGTGGCGGAGGCAGTGCTATAAGCAGCAGTATTCAGAAGATGAGGTCTCGGGGCATAAATAGCTGATAGATTTCGTTATCCTCCTAGTAGTCAGGCAATTCGATTGATTCTCCCGTACACTATATGCTCAAGATTAGTTGCTTCCGTGATCCTAGTATTCGACAGAGTACCGACTCTCCTTCCACTGACGCAGTTTTTGGACAGGATATTCTTATTCTCCATGTCGTCTTCTTCACTTAGATGACTTTTTACCAGGTGTAACTGCATAGCTTCCTTGTCATATTCCATTGATACGCTACAGACCTGTTCGACTGCTGCAGGAGTGGGGTTGTTACGTCTGGATAGTATCTTCACGATAGCCGCGTATACAGCATTTTACTCCCTCGTATAATAAATGCGTAGAGATCGACACGCGATAATGACATTCGAATATGAGGCTATGAAGCTGGTCGCTGTGGTGTTGCGGCAGGAGTCGATCAAGGCGCACGAGGAGATAGAAATACCATGTCAGTACTATGTAGATGTTAATATTGACAATATATGATAATTTTGATAATTAATACCATCTCCTATTACATGCTAGATATATTCTTGTCTTGTGACTATGGAAAAAAAATTTGCTCCAACGGGTGTAGGTGATGTTGCTAACCACATATCCAAAATAACATAACCTCCCCAAAAAGGAAATCACAACAACATCACCTCTCTCCACAACCAGCAAAAAAAGCTCACATCCCCGGCCTCCCTAGGGAGGAGGAGGATGCTACGAAAACCTCACCTTGCTTGTGGCGGGTAGGGTTTTTGCACCCCTGGAGGTATTAATATAGGGCTTCATTTGATGTCTTGGAATATCCGACCAACCAACCACTTCCTCAACCATCTGGCCCCTCCAGGGTTCGAACCGAGAGCCTAGCTGGTGCGAGTAGCTAGAAGCTGCAACCTCTGACTGGGTCGAGATCGCGGCTCTAACCACTCGACCACCTAGTCTCCCGGGGTTATTGAGTGAGTCTTTGTCTGAAATATATGGGGTACGCGGTCTTGTGTTATGGAGGGAGCTGGAAGATGGGTTGGGTCACGTGGTAGAGTTGTGTTATTTGGAGTTGGCGAGGTGGTTTCACCATATGACAGGTGCGGTGGTCGTAGATCTGGAGGAGCTGATATGTATAAGATATGTTAGAGGGTTTTGTGAAGATGTATATAATTAACGACTGGCTGGTATATGAGCTCAATATATCTTTTAATGTTGTGCTACTCTAGTGCTAACGAATGGGATCAGAGATATCAAATTAATGTATAGATCTACTGGTCATGAGCGTTCCCATAGTGTATCATATAGATGCTATCTATAAACATACCTCAAGACCAACAGGCACGTCAGAGATAAAAGCTACCCGGTAATTAGATAGTCAAGACGCGAATCCAAGGATCTAATTTCTGCTAACTACCTGCGCTGATCTGCATTTCTCGTGATTCAATTTTCATGCGCGCTTAGTTGTCATCAAGACCTAAACCTGCAAGGGCAGGGATCAGATCTGCAGATACGAATGATGGAAACCAACCAGCGTCGAGATGCAGATCACTTGTGATATGCAAGTAACTCTTTATAGAAATAGGATTTCGTATTGGTTTGGATTTGGGGTGCTCTCTTTTTCATGTTTGTCTTTGCATGTATGTACTTTTGTGGGCTGCTCTTTCGCAATTACACAATTCTCGTTGCCTTGATTGCTGCAATTATAATTGCATATGCGGACTGCTCTGCTACACATCAGCGTAGACTATGGTCTTGATGTTCTCATGGGAAGGAATGCAAATCTCTGGACCCTACTGCCACCCAATAACATCACATTATGCCTCCAAGTGTGTTATACATGGAACTAATTCTCGAAGCGGTAGAAGATACAGAAGACCACAGTCTCGACTAGCCGGGTGACGCAGGTGCCACCTCTCTTTGTCCTAGCTTACGACTGCAGGCAATCCAATACGAAAATAGCGGCGTCCCGTCGGCGATTATGCAGACCTAGCAGCACAACACGCTCATGCTGTGCTTGCGCTATTGCAATCTTTTTTGACTTGATGATGTATGTGGAATCAAGAGTAGAAATACTCTCATCGAAAGCTTCGATGAAGGTTCTCTATCTTGTTTTGTCAAGACAATTTGACATCTCATGTTAGATCCAGGCCCGGACCACTCAGGAGTTCTCCTTCTCAGTTGAGTTGGCCAACATATGGTCTGGTGTTCTTCCATCTCTTGTTCTTGCCTCTCGACTTTTTCTTCGGCACTTCATTTCGCGTGAGGAACTGATGCAAACCGATTACGTGCTCGCAGTGGTCATTGAACTCTTTTTCGGGATATTCTTTTAGGTTGATCCTCCGAGAGCTGCATCCAGAGATTGGTTGCCCAATAAGGTTCGTCGCCTCTTACGTTTTCTATCAACTGTAGGGTAGCTCCTAGAAGTAGATCCTGTTGTTCGAACTGGAGGATACGTCGTTGCCACTCCTTGACGTACTGTTCCATGGAGTCAAATTGCGATCGCTTCATATTCATGACCGTGTGCCATATTCTGGCATTTATATTTATTTTGCTACCCAATGCTTTCGTGCGGAAGGCAACCATGAACTCGCCAGCGAATCTGGCTGGGAATATGGTGGCCTTTTCGAGGATGGCGAGGCCGAGTTGATCCATCAGCCAGGACGTGGCTCTAAGGCTCGCCGTCCTCCATCTTTGGTAAGCTTGTATATCATCCTGTGATGGTCAAGGGATCTCTTCGTTGATCAAGTCGGCCAGCTTTCTAGATTTTAATGCCTTCTCCACCCTGGAGTGCCACTCGAATTGGGAAAGGTCATCAAGAATCCATTTATCGTCAAAATATGGAGGAAACTCTATTTGAAGAGGATCGATCACCGGTAGGTTCGTCGCTTGATTGAATTGAGCGTCCGAAATGCTGTCAGGTGTCTGCTCGGCCGTTCCTGTCCGCGTGGAGTGGGTGGTAGGAGGAGTACGTTTATTGTCCTTGTGGTCAGAAGCTCCAGCCACTCAATTGTGGCTTCACCTTCGGCTTGGGAGGGTCAAATGAGCCAGGCGGAGCTCTTTCGACTATCTCATTAATCCGTCGATGAATATCGCTAGCTGCTAGTTGTAGGATCCTCACATCCCGCTGGATCTCAGCGAGACGCTCGCGTGTCTCCGTATCAAGCTTGTCGCTTGACGACAACTCTCTCGTAGTGTCCTCCGTCTTCTGGCATACTACATCGACGGCTTGGAGATTAACTTCGATTTCTTGCTTTGTCACGATCATCGCGGCGCCTAACTCTCGAACCTGCTAAGATGCTTGATTGAGGATTCGCACTACGATGCTCTAACTAACTAGTTAACTCCTGACAATCCTGCTGACTAAGAACTGCAGGCCAACCAACTAGTGGACAGAAATATACTATCCACGATCAAAGAATTGCTGGAACTGATTGTCGAGGAAATTCCTTGCCTAAGGGGAAGGGATCCAAAATAAAGGCACCCTTTTTGTCGATTGGCTAGCATGGAACTCTCATTATCTCTTACTACACGGTGCTAAGAATGGTCCGATCATTATTTCTGCATTATCGATGGCGCTGCGATCTCGGATGCGGAGAGGCCCAGATGGTCCAATCAACCCAGCCTCCGCAGCCGTTAGTAAGCCCGCCGTCGGGGTAAAAAGTGAATAACTTAACTAGAGCGGACCCTTTGCGAGTCATATGTACCTATCCCCGGTTTCATTGCGTTGTTCCTGCGATTCGATCATTGCTCCTCGTCGCGCATATTATTAGCTGCTTGCGTGAGACGGAATTGAATAAGCAAAGTTACGGTGAAAAGAGAAGAAAAGAAAAATGGTCGAGACAGGGAGCAAGCGCAAGTCTGTGTTTGCAGGCTTGCCGCATGTTGCCGTCGATGAGATTTTCGCCCTCAATCACGCATTCATCGCAGACACTCACCCGCAGAAGGTCAGTCTGGGAATCGGGGTATATCGCACAAACGAGGGCAAGCCATGGCCCCTGCCGACCGTAGAGAAGGTCGAGAAGCAGTTGCTCGAAGAGAAGGATATCACCCGACATGAGTATCTGGCCATCGCGGGCAACATCGAATTCCTGCAGCTAGCGCGGGATCTGATGTTTGGGTTCGACAGCAAGAATGAGTCTGCTGCGGAGAAGGGGGCTAAGAGCCGGATTGCATCGGTTCAGGCAGTGTCAGGAACCGGCGCCAACCACGTGGGAGCAATCTTCCTCGCGCATCACTTGAAGCCCAAGCATGTCTGGCTCTCCGACCCGTCGTGGGCAAACCACAACACCATCTGGGACCTGTCGGGTGTTCCGATCAAGCAGTACCCGTACTACAACCCGTCTACCCGCAAGTTGGACTTTGAGGGTATGATCCAGAAGCTCGAGACGGACGCTCAGGAGGGAGATGCGATCCTGCTTCATGCCTGCGCGCACAACCCAACCGGGCTGGACCCGACCCCCGAGCAGTGGAAGGTCATTGTGGATCTGTGTGAGCGCAAGGGAATCTTCCCATTCTTCGATTCGGCCTACCAGGGCTTTGCCTCCGGATCGTTGGAGAAGGATGCGTGGGCCGTCCGGTATGTGCTGAACGAGAAGCCCGAGATGGAGATGTGCGTCGCACAGAGCTTCTCGAAGAACTGCGGTCTTTACGGCCAGCGGGTGGGTGCGTTCCATCTGGTGACGACTCCGGAGCTGAGGGAGACGGCCTTGAGGAACCTGTGCCATATCATCCGTGGGGAGTACTCGATGGCGCCGCGCTACGGTGCGGAGATCGTCAAGAAGATTCTCAGCGACGAGGAGCTCAAGGCGTCGTGGCAGAAGGACCTGGAGGTAATGAGTTCGCGCATCATTTCCATGCGCAAGGCACTGTACGAGGAGCTAGTGAAGCTGCGGACGCCGGGTACCTGGGACCACATTGTCATTCAGGTACGATCTTTTCCTTTTTCTCTCCTAATCCAAGATATCAGACAAGCGAATTGCTAACCTCTATACTTCAGAACGGTATGTTCTCCTACACGGGTCTCACCCCCGAGCAGGTAGTTGCTTTGAAGGAGAAGTACCACATCTACCTCCTCAATTCGGGAAGAGCCTCCATCAGCGGTTGTAAGTGATCGATCATCCCGGTTTCGTAGGGAAGCGCTGATACTAACGATTCACAGTGAGCGAAAACAACGTGGCATACGTCGCTAAAGCCATCGACGATGTTGTCCGGAACGTTGCATGAATTGAAATGTCCTATATCCCTGATTTATGATTTTGAAAGCATTCAGCGGAGTTTATATATAAAGAGAACAAACCATCCACTCGGTTCCTTTGAGAAAAAGAAGAGTCGGTTTAGAAATAAAGAATAGACTATCACCAAAAAAAAAAAAGGAACAAGAAGCAGAGAAAATCTTAGGAATTCTCCTCGTTTTATCGTAAATTAGAGTGAAAGGAATAAAATAAATATAACCCTGCTTATGCTATGCGTGGAGGACACGAGTTAACATCACTACCTGTCTCCGATAGTCAAAATATAAATCCCGCAACCAGATCGACTATCTAAACCACCACGATCCCAACCCAACGATGACTTCCCTATATTGCTTACTCTAACTAGTTAATAACTAGGCGATTACATTATCACCTTTTCTCCTCTTCCGACGACTCTCATACCCCAACATGCCAAGATAACATTGTAAGATATGATGCAGTGGTTGCCTAGAGCCCCTTTCCCCTTCGGGTTGAATCTCCGAGAATAGGATTCAAACCGTACTCAGACTTGAATTATATACCATAGTTAAGAGTATGTCCAAACCTAGGCTACGGATGATTGAATCAGTTCGTGATTATTGGAATATAGTTGGAAACAAACTTCTTCTTGACGCGCGCTGTTGTTGCCTTACGGGGGGGTTTCCTTGTAGGGAAGCTTGAGCCGTAGAGTATGGTAAGTAGGCAACGAGGAGGATGATTGATGATGATGACTTATTACATTTAAATGTTAATACCATACAAGAGTCGATTTGTTCCCTTCCCCGCTGAAGACTTCTTCGTTGGAGTCAGGATGAGTGAGTAGCCAGTACTCTTGAGCCACTAGTCATTCCCCGCGTTCGTACACGAGGAGGGTCATCCTACCATAAGTCTTTCTCTCAGTGGGCATGTGTTCATGTATGTACTGTACGATTAGAAGTCCCATCGCTCTCTTAATATTAATTCCTCGACAAGTTGCCACGTTTGAAGAGGAAGTAACTAGTAGCCTTCTTCCTTGATCTGACTTATCCAGAAAGTATGGATGGACCAAGCGGGGGTCTCCTACTGGATCTGAGGTGGTGAAATGGCCACGTTGGACGCCCTGGTACCAGATACAGGGCGAGGAGGCCCAAGGATGGTGCTGAGTTAGGTACTAGTTACTTAACTCTGGCAACTGCCAACTAACTACTACTCTGTACGGGGACAAGATAACCGGATACGGATAACCTGCTCTTACGGAGCACGAAGTACCAGGTCTCTCGAGGCCAATGAGTTATTCTTGTTGATAATGATACTCTCGGGTGGTTGGCTGCTCTGTGAGGAGCCAAGAGGAGAGAATTGTGCATTGTTATGCAGCTAGGATGAGAAACTCGAGGCTAGAAGAGGTCGCGGATTGTTCGGTGACTTTCCATCCGGAAATGGAAGGGTACGGTCACTGGCCCTGTAAGGTAGATTTTCTTTTCTTTTTTTGTTTCTTTTTTTGTGCTTTTCACCTAAACACGTACGGAGTAGTCAGGTTGATCCATTTCATCATCGGTGGTTGGGGAACTACTGCTGGCAAAGGAATCGATCACTCGTGTCGCTTTCGGTGTACTTGGTTACTGAATGACAGCATGCGGGCGGCATCAGCCAATCACTTGGCGGGTCTGCCGGGGGGGCAAATCAGCGGCCTGCTGATTGGTGGATGCCGGCGACATCCCGGGACAGCGTGGCGATTCCGAAGCTGCCGCCTGGACGAGAGTTCTACTGGTATTACTGTCGCTAATACTGCTTATTGGTATTTCTATGATTATTCTGTTTTATTACTGGTGGTGGCAGTGATTTCCTGAATAATTATGATAGTCATTACGGTTAAAACCCACGAGAAATAGAACGAATAGTAGTTCGTTATCATGGTAGATAATTTACGGTAGATACTCTAATCAGGAAAGACGACACGACACGACGGATAAAGCCAGGACCGAGCAGAAAAAAGAAAAAGACGACCTGCACGAAGACAGACCATCTCGGTCCTTGGGAACTGAGATCCTTTTCTCTGCTGATTGCTCCACCCTTCCCACTGCACGCAATCCGACCACGGCGAGCCATCGTCCGGATTCTTATTCCATGCGTTCTGCCAGTGATCGCTGCTCTGGTCCGTCGAGCATGATCGTCATGATCCAGAATGCGTTCTAGGGCGTCTCGTCTCTCGTCTAGATTTCGTCTGGTCTGCTGTTCCGA
>JAPVCB010000014.1:807842-948896 GCA_029606185.1 Paecilomyces formosus | reverse complement strand
GTTGCGAGCTCTAGAACCGGTCGTTTCCCCGAGGAAGAGGGGAAGAGGCCCGGGGGGTAAGATTGAGGGAGAGCACGAGGCAGGCAAAAAAAAAAAAAGACTTTATCGGCAACACGGGACAGTGCAGTGCAAGTCGTACAGCAGTAGTTGATACCATAGTACTTAGCTTACGATTCGAGTCCTTCGTGGGATGACACCACTTGGACCTATTATTTCATGGTTAATCGATTTTGTTCAAAAGAAGCGATTCTACTGTCGTGACTCGTGACAGATCTGATCTGAGGAGTAGACTGAAGACATACTCGTGCCGGTGCACTGAAGGGATCCACTAGACTACGCCTTACAAGTAGAGTATGGAGCCATAACTCCTCGACAGAGTTAGCTATGTCCTCATAGATACAAGATAACAAGCGCCAGACGATAGACGGTTCATTTCAGCTGTGACTGTTGCCGCTGACTGAGGATGGGGACCGCCGTCCGGACACTATCGTGTAGTCTCCGTCTCTGGTGTCTGGTGGAGCTGCGGCATCTGGTCTCTGGCCCCTCTGGGATCCTATGAGAGGATCGAATCTGATATTCAGGTATCGAAGCTGAAAAGGCTGGAGCTGAAGATGGAGTTGTCTTTGGTTTTGTCGATCGTCTAGTAATACCATATTCCTTCCGCATGGTACTTACTCTAGGGGATGGAGTGGTCCCGTAGGGCTACGGAGTCCGCACAAGCAGATCCATCCTCAGCTGTGGGACAGGCACAGCAGAATGGTCACTGTTTGATTAGCAACGAATTTCCCCTCGTCAGACGGAGAGGGGCTGGTATGGGCCACTGAGAGTGTCAGAGTCGACTGGAGATTCAGCGACCTGGGAGGCAGAAAGGCGTGGTCGGAGACTGACCGGGGGTGGCAGTTGAGCATACTCTAATGACTCGAGGAGGGAGATGAAGAGACTGTTGGTCGATCTCTCGACTGGACTCGAGTTCTGGTCGGTTTGGGAGATTATGCACATCAGGCCATCGGGCTTGTCTGGCTGTGTCTCATTGCCTCATCCTGCTGCGAGTCGGTGGCGCGGGCTGGACAAGGCGCAGGCGGTGGTTGGCCCAAGACCGGCTGGGAGTGCGGGAGGAGGAGAGCGTCTCTGTGTGCAGCTGCTAGGATGGATCGCTGGCTTGGGTTTTAGTCGCTGTCTGGCCTGCCAAAAGGAAGAGAAAAGCTTCTGGCGCAGCGGTTGGGATTCTGTCGCGCAGCGGTCATAACCATAGATCTGAACATAGAAAAACGGTGCTGCTCCCCCTTCCCCGTAGGGCTTCCCTTTTCCCTTCTTCCTCTCCAGCCATCGTCGCTATGTACGGGCCACAGATCATCCGCGCGAGCAGCTTCGAATAAGCGCCCGATTGTGCCTAATAATAAGTTATCATATCGTTTGATATCTACTCTTTGCGTTGATCGACTGATTGATGCGTTTCTGTTGTGTACAACTACTGTCCAACGTTCTCTAGAGTGACTCCTACTTGCTATTATTACTATTACTTACCACCACCACTATTGTTACGACTCGATTCCATTTGTACTGCTCACGACCACCGCCACTGTTGGCTCATACGACAGTCGTTCTGATACTGTTTCACTGTTATAATTATTATCATCCTTATTTGTCTGGGGTCGCTCTGCTGCCTGGTGGGCGTGCCCTTCGCCGTGTCTGGTTTAGGTGAGACAGCCCCGTTTTGCCCCCCGTAACCTCGTTTTTTTCTCGTGCCCCCGAAAGAAGAGTCACCGCCCCTCTCATTCCCGAGCACAGGCGCCGGGCAGTGGCAGAGTCAGTCCAGCACAGAGAGCAGAGCCCAGCTTATCCTGTCCTGCCCTATCTCGGAGCCTGAGAAGACTCATTGCCGTTACAGTCATACTCTCTCTGTCTCTCTCTATTACTCGCCTCCCTGCCCTCTCTTCCCTGTCCTTCCCTTCCCCAGTATAATACTGCTCTCTACTCTACTCTACTCCCTCCGAAGCAGACTGCTCTCTCTACGTGTTGTCTTGATTCATTCCTCCCCAACCCGTAGAGAAAAGCTGGTCTCTTCTGGACTGTCTCTATTTCTGTTTTCCTACTATCCTACTATCCTACTTCTTCCGCTCTGCTCAGCTGGTCCGCTGGTGGTCCGCTTCGCCTCCGTGGGTGAACGAACAGCGCGTGCTCTTGCGCTCGACGCTGCTGCTTGCCGCCACCTTGCCACTGTCTGGACAGAAGAACAAATAACGTGGGTTGACTCACTGTTCGATCCTGTTCGTTCCATCCTTTCTGCTCTGATCCACCTGTTCCCTCTTGTCGCTCTCTGTCACTCTCACTGGACCCGAGTGCCTGGTTGTCCGCCGGATGACTGTTTGCTCCGCCGCCTCCCCCATCCCCGACCCCCGGCACCGCCAGGCCCCCGTCGCCCAGTCTTCGGTGCCTCCCACAAGATAAAACTGAACTTCCGCCTCGTGGCCATATCATATCATCACTGCTCTTCTCTCTTGCCTGGGTTCTCCCTTCGCGCTAACCTCGTGTTTCCCTCTGCAGTTCCTTGCGGCTCTGCGCCTCCCGCTGCTCCCCTAATCTGTTTCCGTCGATAGACAGTAGGACTGCCTGGACAAGCGTCAGACCTTAACTGGTGCTGCCTGCTTGTTGACAGTCCGCCGTTCGTCGGCCTCCTATATACTCGATCCACTCCCAGATTCCAAGATGTACCCTGTTGCAGCGATCACCTTCGATCCGATCATCCGCGTTGCAGAATCCTCCCCATCAGATCTCAGAAAGGCCACCAAGCTTGCTGCTGGTGTCTGCGTCTAGAAAGCCTTTCGGACCCTAGTCTTTGGAGGAGCTCCGTTGAACACAACGTCGCTCGTCCGCGCATACCCAGAAAGATTCGGTTTATAGATCTCGATTTGGACTCTACACACGGTGATCGGGATCAAGGTTTCCTGATCGAGCTTTCGTCCCTCCCCTACGGTACCCTAGCTTTCATCTCACTCTCCCTTCGCCAGTGATACCTCACGGTATCAGAATTCACCTCGTCGACTTCGCTTGGTGATCTTCACCTCAATTCATCTCACTTCTCCGTCTTTGATCGATCAAGCTGGAGATCGCTCAGTCTTAAGGGCCCCCCGTCGCCTGATCCCAAAAGACGGCCTGCTCTACTCGGTTTCGTCTTCCCGGTTATCGCCTAACGGTTTATTGAAAATATCACGGTTTAAAAAACAAATTTAACAAACGACCCCATCCTGTCTCGTCAGATCCTCTCTGACTCAATCCCCCGCCATCGACTCTTGCCACTAGTTCTTGTGTAATTGACCCCCTGACGATCGGTCGAGTGTCAAGTCGCAAGTGACGAGGAAGGCAAACATCGTCCGGCTATGACAGGAATGGACGTTTTGGGTTTGACCTACTCAAACCCGAGCATTCAGCAGAAAGCCCAGAATGCTCACCCTTACACCTCTTCCATCGCTTCATCCGCCTCTTCCTCATCCTCGTCGATTTTCTCCCTCGACTGCGTCTCCTCACAGAGTTCGATCTCATCATCGTCCACTCACACGGTAGATGTCATCTGGGAGAATGAACCGTCCGGTGAGACGTCGGTGACTGGAAGAGGCTTGGCTCAATCAAGTGAATCAAGTTCCCGTTACCCCCGGGGATGTGTGAGGGCAAATGTTCCCAAAGTGGCTGACACGGCAGTGCCGCCTGAGATGCGGAAGAACCCTCGACGAACCAACAGCCTTGGTGTCTCGTCGAACGGCGCTCCCTCTTGCGTGCGTGCTCCGCCGTCTCTTGTCCGCCAATGTGAGCGGAAAGTGAACTTCGTCGACAACCTCGTCGGTAAGTCTTTGATTCTGTCTGTGGACCAAAATATGTTCATCCGCTGAGATCCCCTGTTCAAGATACTGCGGCGCAAATCGTCGAGACGATCTGGCCGCTTTCGGTCGTCTCTCTGCGCGGCGACTCTGCCCTGGGTTGCAAGGGAGTCCTGCCTCTGCGCACTTTCATTCAGGAAACGCTGAGGCGCTCCCGTACCAGTTACAGTACTCTGCAAGTGGCGCTCTATTACCTGATCAAGATCAGACCCCATGTGCCCAAGCATGATTTTACAATGGAACAGCCTAGGGATAAGCCGCAAGCGCGCGCCATGCAGTGCGGTCGACGCATGTTCCTCGCCGCCTTGATCCTCGCGTCCAAGTATCTACAGGACCGCAACTACTCCGCCCGAGCCTGGAGTAAGATTTCAGGCCTGAACACGGTTGAGATCAACCAGAATGAACTGATGTTTCTCGACTCTGTGAGCTGGAGGTTGCATATCCCGGAGAGCACGTTCCAGCGCTGGACAGACATTGTCCTCAGGTATACTCCTGGTGCTGGTGCGCCGCCTCCCGCGGACGGTCAGTGCTGGCGCACGATCATTCCCAAGCTCACGCCTGAGCTTGACTTTGTCGACCCTGAACCCGTCGCCTCCTCCTGGGGCTTCGGAAGTTTCGACATGGGATGTATTACGGAGGCACCCTGCAGCGGTCCCCGATGTGAGCTGTCGACCCCGAGTCTCTCGCCGTCAAACGAGCAGACCCCGACATGCGCTCGCAACATCCCGCTCACTCTCGAGCCGACTCCTCGCCTGGACTACCACAACCCATCGCTGCCTGCGCTTCCGCGACCCGGTCTACTACCGACTCCTCAGATGACGCCTCAGTCGAGCGCCGCTTCCACTCCTGCTGTGAGTGTCAGCGGTTTCTATCCGCGGAGGCCGTCGATCTGTTCGGCCATGTCGCAAGCTCAGAGCCTCTGCATGGCGCGTTCGACGCTCGATCAGCGGCCGGCCCCGTCATTCCCTGGCCGGTCAGTGACGTTCGATGGTTACCCCACGGCGATGCGTCGTTCCTCACTGGCGCGATCGACTTCGTCTGCCTCATCGCCAGAGTCTATGATCTCCGACGTCTCCTCGATGTCATCGCGTTCTTCCCGCTCCTCCTCCATCTCGTCGAGTGCGTCGGGGACTTGCGCGCCTATCCAGTCTCGACTGGCTGTGAAGGCGACTCGTCGCTGCGCCAACAACGCGCTGAAGGAATGCCGGAAGAACCTGATCATTGCCTCTCCGATCGATGAGACGGCGCTGTCAGGAATCTACAACTCCCCCGAATCCTACGTCGGTTCTGCGGCGCAGGTGCCCGATCTGTCCAACTTCTCGTTGGATACGCCTATCGACTTGACTGCCCACGAAGCTGCTCAGGGTCTCTGTGAGCTATCAGGTGCTATGCCTCGCTCCAACCCGACGCCCGAGCCTGTCCCGGAGACGCGACGCTGCCGAAAGCGCGGTCGCACCGCTTCAGAGGAAATGATCCTGCAGACCAACGTCCGCCAGATCATGGGCCTCAACCCGGGCAAGTCGGAGGCGGTAGTATTGACGGACCGCAATGTCGCCGAGTCCTTTATGCTTCCCCAGCCCAAGGGTTTGCAGTCACCATCCACTTCTCAGTTTGGCTCGCTCCGTTTGCCGGTCCCTCTCTCTGGTCCTCAGAGCGCCGGGAGCTTGAAGCGTGCGTGCTGCGGCAGCGAAGCCCGGCCGTATCTGCTGAATGCGGCCGCTCGGTCCAAGACCTTCAACTGAAGAAGCGAAAAGTGCGTTTCTTTTTCCTATTATATTCTCTTTTTACGAAAAAGATACCTCTTTTTGATTTCTACTGCTTATCACAATCTGCTGGATCCAGCAGATTGTGCTGTTTCCTTTTATTTGCTTTTGCGGCAGAGGACCTGACGGTGCCCGGCTGAGACGATTGACGCGTTCTCATTTTTTTCTCGAGTTCTCTGAAAAGCACTGTCTTGTGTATATACCCTGCTGTTTTGTCTGAAACGAAGGGAAAAGCGACTGCTTTCAAGTTCTCTGGTGCCTGATGCTTCTACTCTTGCCTGCGACTGATCTTGTGGAGGGGACTGGGACGGTTCTCCCGCCCTCGTTGTATGTATGATGTACCGCGCAGGTGGCTCTCGTCGGAGCATGCTTCTCTGATTTTCTAGTTGTTTTACCCTTTGCATGTTGATTCTTCCCGGCGCGCGGTTGACACGGATGGGGGTTTTATTTTGTGCTACGCTTCATTTCGACTACGGTCGAATGCAGGGGACGGTTTCCCCTAAGCAGAGCGGGATCGGAGCGAGAGGAGCATCGTACGGCGTCCAGTCTTTTGTCTCTCTTTCGACCGCTCATGGTGTAAGTAGGAATAGGCATTCGTACAGTACAGTAATCAACCACCATAATCATGACCACGTGTTTGCAGTAGTATCTTCATCCCTTGGCTTGTAGAATAATAATCGCAGTGGCCACCCCCTCTTTCAGCATAACGATATGATGATTAGGCAACCGTCGCGGGCCAGGATAGGCGCCAGGTCGCCTAAGCTAGGCAGGTCGAAGTGGTCATGAGGGCGATCCGACATCTCGTTAGCACCACCAAGGACCATCTCCCGGTGTAGACTTGCGGTCTGTTGGTCGACGATGCCTGGCGGTCCGTGTCTTTCTGCCATGCTCTGACTCATACGGCGTCGTCATCCGAACTGTTCTTTTTTCCCAGTTGTATAATCAACCGCGTTAATTAACTAGCTAGTTAGTTGGGTCATTGTTGCTATCAGAGCCGATCCTATCTTTTACAGCCCTCCTGACCCTGATCCATGGTTACCGACCAACCCAGGGAAAAGGCGACCGAATAGATAGACTACGTGCAGCCAGTTTTCTTGGAAATTTGGGCATACATCCTCTGCGCTGCCGATCAGCTGTGGCGAAGCTATGGCACATACTCTATGGTAGGGTAGGGTAGACTAACTGCGTAGTTAGTACGGATATACGGACTATGATTGCATCTCCATCCCCAACTCAACTCCACCAGCGAAGAAAAAGAAGGCAGAAGGCAAAAGCAAAGCGCCCCGGGCGGACCGTGGACACGTGCTGCTAGCCGCTGGCATGAGTCACGTTGTTGAGCTGGGGATGTGCGCTTGTCCGGATATGGTTAGGTACTTACCACGTGGGGCTGGGTGGGGTTTTTGTTGACGGAAAAGGGAAGGCGTGATGGGGCTGGGACGGAGGATGTCGGGGATGTGTCGGGTTGGTTCGGAGGGTCAGCTGATAGCTGTTTTGGGCAAGGAAGTCAGCTGATCTGGATCAGATAAGATCAGGCGGTGCTGATAAGATCCGCGGGTCCACTTCCTGCCGAGGAAGGAAGGAATGGCGCGTCATGTTGTCTTGTCTGGTGACACTGACTTCACAACGACTTCCTCGGACGACTTCTGGGTTTTGTCTTTCTTTGACATCTGTCTTGTTGCTACGAGCTTGACGGGCTGTCTTTAGCGAGTCTCTTGCCGTCAGTCAAGCTTCACGACGGATTGCGGTTCCCTCCCCTTCTCATACGCAAGACTCGAGTCAACCCCTCCTCCGGACCTCCGATTGGCATTCTGCACACTGAACAACGAAGGTTCCGTCTTCAACCATGGCGCTCGACAGTGTCTGGTCGATTTCGAAGCTCCTCACGACCTGTCTGGTGCTGGCCCAGCTCGCGCGTCCGGTCGTCGCGGCCCCGGTGGTGGATGCGGGTGATGCTGCGTTTCAGCATGCGGTGACGGGACAGGAGGTACAGGCGGGACATGTCCACGACGACTTGGACCTGCTTCTGCAGTCTTCTATCTCGGATGAGGAGCAAGTAGATACAGTCCCGGTTGGAGACCATCATGATGATGAAGAAGAAGAAGAAGAAGAAGAAGAAGAAGAAGGAGAGACGAACTTCCCCCGTCCGTCGTGGTGGGTGTCGACACTGCGAGCGCGTCGTCTCCTCGCTCTGGCCAAGACTGGCGTCGTCTCGACCGTCTTCCCCGATCATATCCCGTCAAAGTCGTTCGCTCCGCCTGATGTCGCGGGCGTGTCTGTTCCGCTGCCTGAGTACGTCGCGGACTGCGACGAGGCCCTCCCCGATGGCAACGGCGGCGACGGCAGCCCGACGTTTGTCGGTCTGAAGATCTCCACGACCTTCCGCAACACGGCCGCCGGATCCAACGTCAGTCTCTCCCTCGACTGGTGGGATCACCTCGACGAGACCCGGCCTATCTATCCTGGCTTCCCGCTCAGTCCGGCAGGACTTCCGCGCGTGACGCTATTCGGGTACATCGTTCCCTTTGAAACCCCGCTGCCGAAGGGGACCCAGAGGGCTCTCGAATCGTGCTATCTGGCCAAGCATCCTGACGCCAGGGTCTGGCTGCCCGGTCAGAAGTTCTCGCCGCACGAGAGCTTCTGGGCCAAGATGGTCGTGACCCATGCGTACTGGATCGGTGGGTTTGGCGATACGCAACAGATCGGATGGATCAATATGACGGAGTGGTCGGGCATTCGCCGCAAGGGAAGCTTGCCTGGTGTCGGTGATGGACGGGGTTGGGACGATGTTAAGTTGCCTGGTGAGCCGGGTTACTAGGGTTCTACCTTTCTACTCTGGGCGATGTGATAGGGGTCGTACATACATGTCGGTGATGCGGATACATTAGGCAAACGAGAAACGAAAATGCAGATGAAACATTTGATGCAATTGGTCAGATTCGAACCCATGAGTATATACTTGCCTTAGCTGTCGAGTCCAACTACACAGCATGGGTGATTACGTAGCAAGCAATAGGAATGGCAAGCAAATACCCACTCGTGTTTCTTCTTATACCTATAATGCTAAGGATGAATTGATGAACCAAAGGAAACCCATCGTATATCTCATATAATACTAATTAATTAAGAAAAAGAAACTACAAAATCCGATCCATCCCCCTGACGAACCTCTTAAACCCACTCTTCTCATTTATCTCCACCGCCTCACCCATCCTCGCCCCGAACCCCATCTTCTCCTCGTCACTCGGCTCCGGCTCCACGCCCTCGACAACCACCTCCCTCGCATCGTATATCTCATCCGGCAACACGGCCCGTTCAATCAGCGCCTCCTCCACGGGGAAGAGATACGACAAGGCGATATAAACGACACTGCTCCCCACGAACCCCAGGATCCACCCGAACTGATACGGATGCACGCCCACGCCGACGCCGATGCTGGAATTGACCGAGTTGATCAGCCCGGGCAGACTGGGCGCCACGCCAACGATGAAGGCGACGATGGCGCGCCAGTTCACGCCGTAGGCGTACCGATAGATGCCCGCGGGCTGGTACAGCGCGAGGGAGTCGTACTTCCTGCGCTTGAGGATCCAGTAGTCCCACAGCATGATGGCGGCGATGGGGCCGAGGAAGATGGCGTACGCGGACATGAAGTTGAGGAAGTTGCCTGCGGATGCGAGGATCTTCCAGGGGACGAGACACCAGGATAGGACGGCGCAGAGGAGCTGGCCGCGGCGGAGGTTGATGAAGCGCGGCGCGAGGGCCGTGAAGTCATTCGCGGCTGAGAGGGAGTTGGCGGAGATGTTGACGCCCAGCGAGGCCAGGGCGAAGGTGAAGGCTGCGAAGAAGCGGCATGCCCGGTTGTCCCAGTTGCTGATCAGGACGGTGGGATCCCAGGGGATGGAGCCGCCGTAGCGCGCCTGGCCGGCTGAGGAGGCTGTGATGCCGATGAAGGCGATGAAGGTGAACACGATCGGGAGCATGGGGACGTAGAGGAGTTGCCATTTCACGCTGACACGGGAGTAGCGGGAGAAGTCGGACTGTTGGGGAAGAATTTGGATTAGATATTGCATTCATGGGTAGGTGACTGACCCGAATACAGAAAGTGAGGGCATACCTGGTTAACGCTGAGAGTGGCATAGTTGCCAATGACGGAGGTCAAGTTGGCCAGGAACAGCCAGCTATATGCGGACGAGCCGACCTTCAAGGTTGGTTGCTGGTCAAAGATCTCTCCACCCCCCTCGGCGACAAAGGCCCAGATCAGAATGGCGATCCAGCCGATAGGGACCAGGATCGACTTGGCCATGAACAGCCAGCGGAGCTTATCGGGTCGCATGTACAGGAAAGGGATCTGGGCGAGCCAGAAGAGGAAGAAGCTGACCATTCCGTTGGTCGTGATGCCTTGATCCTCAGGGATGTCGTTTTTCAATCTCAGGAAGCTGGGCCAGATGGCGCCGATCATGACTCGGACGGCGTTTCCACCGTTGACGTTTTGGATTGCGAACCTAATCGATAGTTAGGGAGGAGGCTTCTGATTTAGGATAGCAACACTGACCAGAACACTGCCAGGATGACACGCGATATGATGGCGACGTAGGATCCCCAGAATCCCCAACTGGCGCGCGCAATGACCGGAAAGGGGACGTGGTAGATGGACCCGATGGCTCCATTCCCGGAGATGACGAAGGAGACAATGAGAAAAGAAACGGCCACGATGATGAGGGATTCGCGATAGGTCATGCCAACGGCCAGGATACTACTGGCGAACTGCCATGTTGCGGCGTTGAACGCGTCTGATATCCAGTATGCTGTAGGCAGGAAGTCAGCATTCAACTCTTCTTTAATTGTAATTCAACTGCAATTGTACTCCTCATCCAGAACATGATGGTCAACGTACCGATAAAGCTGGTCACTCCCCATTTTCGCAGGTGACGAGGGACCGGATCGAGATCGCGGTTCGTCCAGCGAGCATTGCCTTCAGCGAAGGCTGATTTGGGCTGCGTGACATAGAGACTGGGCCGTCTGAACCTCATGGCGGCGCGGCCACTGAAGCTCAATTAGGATATTATCTGTTATTGCGCAAAGACAGGACCAGCCTGCGACACGATGAATAGTAGATACCCACAAGAGGTGTCGATATCTACTGCTGCAATTGTCGGCAGAGATACAGCGCATCCACCTCGGAAAGTAAGAAAAAACAAAGACTACAAGACTCCATGATGATACGGGCAGACGGCCAGTTTTCTCTCTCCTGAGGATGGACGTGCAGACTGCCAAACCGGGCAGGGCAGATAGCGACCAAGATAGAGCAAGCAACGGCTGATAAGCCACGATAAGCGCTTCCCCGTGCGGAATCGACGAGGCCAGAACTGCCGCCAATTCCCCGATTTGGCGGATGATAGCGACGATCGTCAGGGCCGTTATTGGCCATTGGCGCTCTCGAGTGATAAGAGCAGGTTGCCCATCTCATTCGATTGCAAACCAGAACTGGTATAGATTCCTCTAATCTTCCCCGGACGAGATGGTAGACCCGCCCCGGTCTCGCCAAGCCTTGGAGGTCGTCGACAAGTATGTATACAGAGGAAGGCTGATTACGTTCTCATTGATGATTTCGTGACTTCGTAACAATACTATCTGTTGGGTATCTATATCTCGTATTGTGACTTGCTAGCCGACGTGGCTGGACATCTTCCTAGCCGCTGATAGCTGTATCAGTGGTGGCGATCAGACCTCGGTCTGAACAGTGACAGCTGTGTCAAGCAGATGTGCAGACGTTTGCTTCATTGAAGTGCATACACCGCTGTAGGCAAGCGACTTTGGGTGTCATGGAAGGTCTCGCTGTATATCCGCTGGGACACAAAGGACGGCGACGGCTGCTTCTGGCCGAAGAATAATCATCCTTTGGATATGAGGTTGAGACCTATTTCCGATCAAGTGATACACAGTAGGCCTGGTATGGCTAATTGCTTCTGTGCGATGTACTTCCCGGTGTTGCCGTATTGGTACGCATCGCGGGTCGAATCCACAGACAGAATCACGACTCCAACGCAGTGGATTTTGCTTCTTTCAACACTTTAGCCACAGCAGCAGACGCCCTGCCGGCCTCGCCCCCTTCTTTGCGCGCGTTCTCCACACCCCGCTCGATGGCTCTTTTGAACTTCTCTGCAAATACTCGATAGCGGTCTTCGCGGGTCTCGTACATCTCCCCGTCTGCATCTCGTGGCTGTCCAAACAGGTTCAAGTAGGCGTACGGCGCCGACTTTGCGGGAATCATGTGCTGCGATGTATCGAACAACGGGAATCCCCAGCCGCCACTCCCTGAGAATGAAGGCGTCCCCTCCCCGTCGTCTGCCGAGTCCGCCATGTCCACATCATCTTCGCCTGGCTGACAGAGACCGGCGCGCAGGAATTCTGCCAGCACCTGCAGGACCTTCACCATAGGCTTTCCCTCGCTGCCAGCCTTGCCAAACGTGCCTCTATTGGCTGTCCATTTTGAAGATTCGTCCGTATGCCATCCAAGCAACGAGAGGAAGCAATTGATCGTCCGAATCCAGCCTCCGGCAGACGAAACTACCTCCGGTCCAGCCACCTCTACTAACCATGAGAGTATCTCTACAGCAGAAAGACGAATATCCGCCGCCAGATGCGTCATGCCTGCGCGGATATACGGCAGCAATTGTGAGACATGGTCCTCAATCTCATTTTCCGGCAGTGAGCGGAGGAATTTGAGAAGATTCGTCCGTACACCGTTGCTCGCATCCAAGATAAGTGGGAGCATGGCCGGTAGCATCACGCTCACTGGTTGCGGCAGAGGAGAGTCCACGGGCCGCGAAGACACCGACGTCGTCAGATGAGCCAGAGACTCTCGACGCTGAGAGTCCGATTTCGACGACAGCAGAGAGAGATGGTGAGAGAACTGCGACGAGGACGATGGAGCAGAAGTGGTCAGAGACTGCTGGTTTAGAACGATGGCTGTCTAAATTAGAACGATGTCCCAGAACTCCCACATATCAGAGCGTAGAACGTACCTTTCGATCTAAAAGTCGTATCTGTGAAATTATCAGCCTTAGGCCTGGCCTTTCCGACCTTCAGTTTCGTTTTCTGCGCTCGTCAGCTATGTACAAATACTTATTGCTCGTCCAAACAGGAACTGGAAAATGAGGCACACACCTGAAAGTCCTTCTTCTTCTCATTCTTCTTTTTCTGGCTGGAACCCATGTTTCTTATTGATCTTTAGGCGGACTGTTCGCCTAGCCTTCCAAGAAAAGATCTCCAAAATAAATTTCTCCAATTATACACGCTGCACAGCTTAAAATTCTCCACGTAAAAGAACCACGGAAAGTCCTTTCAGGAAAGAAAATCGTTTCTTGGATATTATGCTCTCAAATATGAAGCTTCGTTCGGACTTGGTGGCGCAGCAATTGGGCCGATGTGGGAGAACAGAAATGGATAACCACAGATATGACACTCCCGGTAATCTATTCAGCTCAGTATTGCAGTAGAGCTATGGTTTCTTGATAAACACTGTAGAGACGCGATATAAATTTCCCCGGGAACTTTTTTGCAGTATCATATCTCCACGTGACTACGCACGTGATTACAAAATTATGCCTCAGGCATAAAGGATTTTAGGGTTATGTTACTGGCCATTGACTATTCAATTTGTCCCTCAGTGTCAACATGACTATTTTTACATGCTTAATGAGAATATTCAATATGCTAGTTTTATAGTCCAGGATTAGTCTGTTCCAGATTTAGTTCGGCAAGATGACTTCCTCCAAGACCTTAACTAAGCCTCTCACTTCTTCCTCTAAGAAAACGTTAGTATGTGCTATCTTCTAGTCTGATGAGAAGAAAAGGCTTACCAGTATTATAATGCAGCATACTAACTCTGACAACACCGTCCTCCAGATCCTCCAGACACATGATCTCCTGCAGCAGTCGGTGGCTGTACATGTGCCCGTTGCGGAACCCGAAGTTCGACCTCTTCTCCACTTCATCCACCACTGCCTTACTCTTCATTCCTTTCACCGTAAACGAGATGACTGGTACTCGTAGATCCTTGCTTGAAGACGGTTCCCCGTAGATGGTCATGCGCGGGTTGCTTCGAAGGTACGAGAGGAGAATCTCTTGTAGCTGTTCCTCGTATGCGGCGATCTGCTCCCACTTTGCCTTGACATCCGAGCCGAAATATTCGACCACGCAGGGAATGCTCTGGGTCAATTCATAGTTCGCGGACGCAAGGTTTAGCATCACATCCAGGGACACGGGGTCCTTGAAGTAGTGACATAGAGGTGTTATCTCGGAATGCACGCGAGAGGAAGCGTATAGTTGAGAGATGTGCGGGCCGAGGACTTTGTACCAGGAGAAAGCCTGTGGTAGTTAGCAGGATGTATTGATCCTCCGTTCGAGACCAAGACGTACATAAAAGTCGACATCGAGGTCTTTTACGTCTAGCTGCCGATGGGGCGCGAAAGCGACTCCATCAACACATAGGAGCGCCTATCAAGTACCAAAGCCGTCAGTTCTCTGCATACAGATCGCCAGTAGTTCAAATCCGTCCTACATACCCTCGGGAATTGGTGTACCGCAGCCGCAATCTCCTTGACATTCGTGATGGTCCCAGTGATATTCGATACGTGCGGGCACGCCACCAACCGTGTCTTTTCAGATAGCAAACCTTTCAGCTCGTCAAGGTCGCACACTGGGTTCTTCGGATCTTTTGCGGACCACCATCTAATCGTCAACCCCAGCCGTTTCGCAATCTGGACCCAGGGAGAGATGTTGGCTTCGTGGTTCACTTTCGAAAGGATCAGCTCATCATCGGGTTCGAAGTTGAGGGCAATAGAGAGATTATGGAGGAGTTGGGTCGTCGATATGCCGATCGAGATCTTATATTGTATTAGCACTGAATTTCACTGACTCCGTAACTGGAACAGTTCATGTTATAGACACTAAAGCGCCGGCTCCTACCTCATTTGGCCCTGCATTGATAAACCTGGCTGCCGGTACAAACGCATTATCGTAGGTGGTCGTGCATGCCTTGGCCACGCTGTATGTTGCACCAAGCTGAACATTGGTTCGTGACAAATATGTCTGGATCCTGAGAATGGGATCAGCATTGGTTTTCCTCAAACTACGTTCAGGAGAAACTCACGACTCAATCACTGTATCAAGAACCTGGCTACCACCTGGTGCGCATCATTTCAAGTCAGTGATTTCAGTGATTTTCGAATTTAATTGAGATACAGGAGCACGTATTTAGTTACCTGCATTGTCCATAAAAATCTGATCCTGTTTCAAGGCGGGGAAGCGCGCTCGCGCCTCGGCCACGTCCAACGTTGAAGCCATTGTATAGAACTGTCGGGGTCACTTCTGGAATTACAGACTACTCAATGGATAATTAAAATAGCCACGACGGGGTATCTTCGGATTATATAATATCTGAACATCAAAATGCTTATCGGAGGAAAGTAGAGAAAGCCCCTCCCGTAGGCAGTTATGCTGACGACTTAAAAGCGTCGATAGGCGAGGGGTAAATAGTTGGCCGATGTTGACTAGATCCTATCAGCGATGGTAGTAATATGAGTTGCCCGATAACTAGTCGACAAATCGGTTCCACCACCTCCACCGGCTGTCATTTCTGGAACCGAGAATTATCTATCAAGAAATATAGTTGTCGTATTTAAGACATCTTCTGTCTACATCGAACTGCTAATCGAACTTCTTCTCGTCGGAATGATGTACGGATTGAGGATGCGTTGACTGAACAACACATTTTAAACTTACAGCAAGCTCTACATTGGATGTACAGACATATTATATTGTGTACATCTCAGAAATACATCTTTGAAGCGCAAGAACTCGAGCTGCTATGCATTGTCTTACCTGGAATAAACAATAACGTTATCAATTGCCCTGCAGAGATCGAGATACGGTGCCAAATTGTGTGATAAAATCTCAGCATTATGGGATGCCATGTGCATCGGAATCATGGACATGACATGAGAAGATATAGAGAAATGTCGTGACTACTTCTAGTTGACTACAACGGGGTATATGACAGGAAACACGCCAAGCCAACACAGATTGCTCCATCCAGACCAACCCAAAGGCGCAGAACCACTTGACGGAGAAAATGAAATAGGACTCCTAACTCGATGCCTCGACAACTCGCTTCACCTGGACACTCCTCCGCCTCCTGTTGCTCCCGCGGACCCAGCGGCACCGGACGCGCCGTGAACGACGCACAGTAAATACTTCCGGTCTGGCACCACGACGATCTCGTGCTTCTTCGTCCTCAGCCTCAAGAGCTTGACTTCATCCTCGTCCTCTCGATGACTCTCGCTTTCGGCATCATCATCTCGAGAACTAATTCCGTTCGTCGAGCTCTCATCATAACCGTTTGCGGCCTGCGGCCTCGCGCCGTATCCGTTCTCCGCCCCAGTGGCTGAGGCGGGGTGTGATAGGGATGTGCTTAGAGCGGATGCACTTGCCACAAAGGCGTGGATATGCGCTGCCAGAGCTTCTGCATGACTGGGCTTATAGGCAATGGTCTGGTTCGGAGTCGTAGAGCTTGTAGCATCTGTCGATGGTGCAGGATCAGAGGATGATGAGCTAGGCGGCGCAGAAGGCTCTACAGCATTCCCGCGGGGACCTGGGGCTGCAGGGTTGGAACTGGATGCTAATAACCCGGTACACTGAATTATCGATCCGTCTTTGCGTGATAGAATCAGCGTCGACTGGACGCCGGGCCGGGAGGTGAGGTGAGTGAGCAATGCGGATACATGCTGAGGAACGGGCTGTTGCAGAGTCGCAATGTGTCAACTCTTTGTTCTTTCAGTCATAGTAGGGAATTGATTACTTACCGTAGGACTCTGCGCCATGGCTCCGCGGAGTTTCCCAAGAGTACACGCAAATCGTCAATGCGGGGTGGCCTCGGAAGGAAGCAAGAGTGGTTACTGATACTGCTCGCAGGGCAGGATAGACACTCTCTAATAGTGTTTATTATTAGTGGATTGACAGCTTAATTAATGGCGATTGTGAACTTGGAGCGAAAGGACGCCCGGGAATCTGGTCTTCGATGTCAACAAGGACAAGAATAGTTACTGAGTTGCCCGTCAAGCTAGCAGGATGACTCAGCAGGCGGAACCACATGCAGCGGAAACACCGGCAATAACAAACGGATCTACCTTTCTATACTTGTTTTTTCTTCTTTTTTCTTCCACCCCTCATTATTTATTGATACCCTTTTCATCTTGTTGCCATTCACATTTGTACATATTTTTAGATTTCATACTGTCATCTTTGTTTCTAGATATCATTTTCAGTCCAAGGTCAAACAAGTCCAGTACTACACACATAGACCCCTCCCCCGCAGCTCGATCGGCGGGAAACTCTTGACTAGAATTGTGCTTTCGTTTTATTTTCATTATCCATACCCTCAAATTGAAGAAACATGTTCGACTTATTTATCAGATTTCGCGTCTCCCGGCCCGCTCGTCCATCCCAATCGAGTGCCACGCCTCTAAAGATTGCCGTGGACCGGGAACCTGTAGGGCAGGCCCCGAGCAAAAAGACCCTGAAGATAGACGAGGTCCCTAGGTGGTACGACGTGAATCCATTTATCATCTCTGGCTACCGCAGAGAGAGCAACTCCATCCTGGGCTCTCTGGCAAGTTGGACATACTTGCACAATGAAACGTGCAACATCTATTCTCACCTGATCCCAGCGGTCGTCTCGGTCTTTGGTCAGAGTCTCATGTATGAGCATGTCCGGACGCGATACCTTAATCTCACCACATTTGACTGGTCGATTCTCTCGCTCCAATTGCTAACAGCAACCGTCTGCTTGGGTGTGTCGACACTGTACCACACGCTCCTGAACCATTCGCCCAGCGTCTCCCACCGCTGGCTGCATTGCGACTACTTAGGCATCATGACTCTAATCCTGGGGGACTTCATCAGCGGTCTGCATTTCGGATTCTACTGTGATCCGACACTGAAATATACCTACTGGAGCCTTGTTAGTAACGGATAGAGCTAGATTGTCGCTTGGATATTCCCCGCTGACTTTGGATTCCCTCTACGCATTTAGATATTGACATTGGCATCTGCTACCACCGCAATGCTGGTAAGCCCCTGGTTCCAAGACCCAAGCTGGAGGACGTTCCGCCTCATGAGTTTCATCTTCACTGGACTATCGGCTTTCGCTCCCATCGGCCACGGCACTCTTCTCTGGGGACCGGAGTTTCTCACAAACATCGGCGTGCCTTATCACCTGCTAGAAGGTCTCCTCTTGATCATCGGCTGTTTCTTCTGGGAGGTACGTATCGCAACTAGCCGTAGCAGAATTCCTCCCTTCGACACTAACCGTGCACGCAATCTCAAGAGGAGAGCACCAGAGAGATACTTCCCCGGGACGTTTGACATTTGGGGCCACTCCCATACAATATGGCATATGTTCGTGACACTTTCCATCGGAGCCCATATTACGGGCCTCTTGAGCGCCTTGGAATATGCCTATATGCGGTCTTCGTGCCGTGTGGCCCTGTAGTAGATCCGAACGCGGCAAGCCTCCAGTCCCAGTATATTATGGAGAGTATGATAAGACGAAGCTAGTTTATAGTATAATAATGGTTGCAATCTGATTCCTATTCGACAAGAGCCACGTCAATGGCTGGCTACTACTAGTAGTTTTATCCAGTGTCAAATAAACGTTCACAATATCTCCCTAAGACTGCCCTGTTCTTACAAGCGGATACAGTCTGATACATTCTAATATCTTGCCCATTCTCCAGTTTTCATCCCGATCGAGGCGGACATAGCTCTCTAGTTTTAGTAGATATCACCACTCCACTCAGCCCTAGATCCTAAACCGCATCCCAATCCCCACCCGTTAGCTACTTCAGTCAAGACCGAAAAATACAAACAAAAAGAAAAAGTGCAAGCCATACCCACCCCTCCCACCCCCTCCACGCCCTCCACCCCCCAACGCCTTCGAAACCTTCTCCTGCGCCGACTGCAGCAGGGACGTATTCTCCTCCTCCCCTTCCTGGCCGACCTCTTCGCGCTGCTGCAGATTCGCGCCGGGCGGAACGTCCGATCGACGACGGCTCGTGGCCTTGGTGTCGCCCGGCTGGAAGGTGCCGGCGATCTTCTCGCGCATGTTGCTGGCGGACTGGAGCGCTTTGTTGTACGCTGCCGTCGGGGTGCTGGTCTCGTCGTTGTGGATGGTGGGGGTTATGGGGTCTGTTGCTTCTGTTTTTGGCTTGGTTAGAATCCAATCTTCGTTTGCTTTGGTTGTGTTTTTGGGTTGGATATGGTGGTCGAGGGAGGAAGAGGTCAGGTCAGGTCCTCTTTGTAAGGGGTAAACGACATGGATGGGCAGCAAAAGTCACTATGTAGCAAAACGTAGGGAGATAGTGATACACACGTTGAGCAACATCCGATCCGCCTCTCTAATTAATTAAAATTCCCCAACGGAGCTGGTCAGTTAATCATCATCTTTATAGAATTGATCGTAACGCGTAGATATGGAATCCAAAACATAGGAGAAGAAAACGAGCCTAGCCCCTATAGTAGTAAATCGACACATCCAACAGACGACAACATGGACACGGGACAGACATACCGGCATTCCAGCCATGATGATATAGTTATAATATGATATGATATGGTTCGGATACCTATCCTGTTTTTAGGTGTTTTAGAGCGAGGACAGTGAACGTTGTTATTTTCTTGCCCCCTGAAACTAGAAAATGATAAAAAATACGATAGTCTAGATCTCAGATGGATGAAGTTGGTCGGTTTGATTTAGAGCGAGATAATAACCTTCTCGTCCCCTTCCTTCCGCTCGCCTCCTTTTCTTTTGCCTTTTATTTTGCCGCTGCCTTTGCCTTCCGGCGGTGGTGGGTGATGTCATGATCAATTATACAATGGGGACGTCACGGTATATTAGTTAGATTTGGAAGGGAAGTGTAAGGAACAGTTAGAGCAGCGGAAGTATGGAAGTATACAGGCTTGCGATTGCGTTGGTTTCGGAGAGGGAGCTATAATGGAGCAATATGCCATCCCGGTATTTAGGGAATGTAGATTCAAGAGTACACTAAATCTCGGTCAGCATAAAGACATCCTGGAAATCGATAACGATAAGCCATCTACGCTAATATCCATGCACAGGTTACAACATCCCACGTCCTCCATGGTCCTATATACAGTGTAACTATTTAGGTTTTAGCCAGCACGCTACGAAGCTTACAACGGAGGTAATCAGAATAAATCTTAATAATAGATTAGGGCATAACATATTCCAGGCCGGATAGCAAGCAATCTATCTGCTGCGTCAAGTCTCACGCATGACTTCTCGAAAATAAGCGCCAGGATCCATCGGCTGTAAGAAGCAGATCATTGACATGCGCAAGCAAATCCGACCAAACATAAACCAGAATAAATAAGACGACAGAAACGACGAGATGCGCACTTCTGCCCGGCTCCCAGCCCACAATAACCACGTGTATTACCGAAAGGAAAACAGAAGAAGGAAAAACGAATCAGAAACTGGGCTGGGCGGCCGGGACAGACGCGGTTGTATCAATCAAAAAGCACTCAAATCAGACACAGAAAACCAAACCAAACAAGGCGTTCATCATATTCACCCATGACCGCACAACTGACGGGCCAGAGCTTGAATCGAGAGGGGCAAAGTCGGAAGACAACCGACGACGTACAGTCGTGGTCCATCATAAGTACGTGAGCATGAGGTAAGAGATAGGAGAGAAAAACACAGCGAGGAAATCAACCCAGAGCAGTAAGACCCATTTCCCACAGAACATAACAATTCGTATCAGGCGTCGTAAGATCCGGTCTCAATAGCAAAAAAATAACGAACCGAGATCATATCCGTACCGTACTCCCGGCTGCCTGCGCTGTCCCGCAGCCGAACGTAAACGCACGAAACCGAAGCCAGAATCAAGTCTATAGTATAGCGCTGTCGTCTTCCAACGCTTTCATCTCGCTCACCACACCACCGGAAGTATTCACTGCGTTCTCTAATCATTCCAGTCTGTGCTCGCAATCACAGACTCATGGTCAACCACTCCCATTCCTGACTACCACCTTGGCCTGCAGCAAGACTGTGATTCGCCGGGTTGGCTGCCGCAGGTTGCACCGCTGGAGCAAGTGGCACGACCTTGGATCTCGATGCTCCCTTGTCTTCACCATCACCCTCCTGTAACGAACTGATCGAGCCCTTCTCAAGGCGTCGTTGTCGCTTAGGAGCTACCTGAACCGATGCACGACCTTGGCTAGCACCGTTTGAAGGTGCAGGCTTCGGGGGAGCCGCTGCAATAGGCACAACACCGCCCTTACCAGAGCCCTGGAAGCTAGTTGGAGTAGTTCCTGCTGTAGATCCACCAGAGCCTTGCATGGACGGGGGAGATTCGGACGTTGTCGCGCTCTGAGGCTTGCCCGAGGTGGGCGTAGTGATGGAGCTCTGAGCAACTGAGTTCTTCCTGCCGCTTTTCTTTGATGAGCGAGTTGAAGAGACCCCAACAGACAAGCTGTTGCCGCTGCCTCTGTTACGCTTCTTGATGACATCCGTCTTGAGCGAGAGAGGTCGCACTACTCCATGCAGCTTGAGGAAGAGTCCGCAGGCGTTGCAAAGAGGTTGGCCCTCCGGATTGCGACGCCACAACGGGGTCGTCTGGGTGAAACAGTTGGTACAGGTAGTGGGTGTGTTGCCCTGCTCGCCGTTCTTGGAACCTCCTGGGCTGCCTGGTCTGGAAGGAGCTGTGCTGCTGAATCCAGACTCCGGTGGCGTGTTGGGCGAGGTCAGGGACTGGTTGTGCATACTCTGGTGAAGCAGCTGCGTAGTGTTGGGGGTGGAGGTGGTGCGGGCAATCTTCTGTCTCCGTGGATCCTGCTCACGGTTGCGGATTTCACTCACGGACGCTGCAGATCCATGAGTCCGTCCGAGACTGCCACCCTGATCCCAGTCTCTCGACTGATCCATAACATCTCCGCCCATGGTGACATGTTTTCTGTGCTGGCCATGGAAAGAAGGCATCGAGTTGAACTGGCCAAAGTGAGTATCCCACTGGATCCCCGTGTTCATGTCCAGAGAAGCATCGTCGACAGAGTTGAAATCCGTGTGCACGTTCATGTTGCGATCCGCGAATGCATTGCCGTCATCGTCCTCGTTGTCAGAGTCCGCACCGAAAGTGAACATGTTATCATTGCTGGTCAAGTTCAAGCCATGATGGGACGGACCGGCCGAGAAGTCGCTACGACCCAGCACACGGGATGGGTCCACATGCTGCTGGGGCATGGAGAATCCTGGAGACGGAATGTTCGAGGGAGGGCCACTCATGGAGTTGAAGCCTTGGTCATTGTTGGTATTGTTGAACATATACCGAGGCTGCAGGGAGGACGAGAGGTTGGAGGATCGGTGAGACGCATAGTTGGGGATTCGGTGCTGCTGCGTGCGGACATCTATGGAGGTCTCAAAGTACATTGAATGCTCGTTATCAAAACCAGGCTGGGGGGTCGAGGCAGCCGACTGGTAGCCAGACGGAGGAGGAGAGTAGAAGTCGGTCGAGTTAAGTGAAGAACCCATCGGGGTGTTGGCGTAGACATTAGCAAAAGGCCCTCCATTTGCCATGGGAGAGTCCGTGGGGGAGAAGGTAAAGTTGTGCTGGTACGGGCCAGCCGAAGTCAGGATCGGGTCGTCATTCAGGTGGAAGGTATCCAGGTTGAAGGGTACGCCTGGAGAAGTGTGGTTGGTCGAGTACGCAGAGTGAGGCTGGTCGAGCTGGTAATCCGGCATTCCAGAGTCGAAATCGGCGTCAACTGGAATCATCAGATTGGAGACCGGTGGTACCTGGGGAGAAGATTCGGCTGGACGCTTGCGAGTCTGCGATTTCAGTTAGAATCCTAGACGCCCGGCTACTCCAACGACGGGCTGGTTGGCAGCTCACCTTCCGCTCGTCGACACTGGTCTTGCGGACCCGACGTTGCACGTAGCTGAATTCACCGTTCTTGCGCAGATCCTGAGGCGGGTGAGGCAACGACGCAGGAACGAGATGCCCATGCGACGCGGTCGCCTGATCCTTTCGGCCCTTTATGGGGATGGCAGAGGCGATGGCGTTGCCGGAGGTCGAGGTCTTGTCGGCCGACGGAGACTCCGGGATCCCAGAGGGTGAGCCGATCGAGGAGGGAATGATGAAGTCGTCCAGGTTCATAGGATCGGCCTCGTCGTGGTGACTGTTGCTGGCGTTGGTCGCTGTGTGGTCGAGCGACTTCCGCAGCTGAGAGATCCCGCCCGGTGCGGAGGTGTTGGCGGTGCTCCTGTGGTCAATGCTGTTCCTCTTCTGCTGCGCCAGTCTGATGAAAACCCACCCCAAGTCAGCCAACCCTCTTCAGACAGGTGCAGAGAAGGCAAAGAGGAGAGGAGAGATCTCGATCAAGAGCGAAGAGGGAAAAGAGGAGAAAAGAGGGACCAGACAGGCGGGCTGCGCAGGACCAGTAGAAAGATAAGAGATGATAGATAGATAGATAGCAGGCACAGAAAACTAGCGTCCTGCACGGAGCTTTCGAGAGCGAAGAGGGAATAATAATACATACCGAGCTTCACGTTCTTTGCGCCTCAGACTCATCGCCATCATCCTCCAGGTCAGATTCTCCATGCGCTCCTGGTTCGGGAGCTGGGTCTTGGTGCGGGTGTACAGCTTCCAGATCTGCGTGGCCAGAGGGTCTTTCTTCTGCATCTCGTCCGGGTTCTCGAGGCCCTCCCGGGGGCTGCCTTGCTTCCAGTCGGGGAAGACGGAGTCAGGCAGCCCCCCGAGGCTGTCAGTCATTGGGAACTCCAGCTTGTCGTTTGGTCGACTGAAGTCGGACGGCGTCAGGGAGGAAGAATCGAGAGACAGATCCTGGGAGGACGGGGAGGAATGGAGGAATTGGGAAGAGGAGAGATCGGCCATCCAAGTAGTGGTGGTCGTAGTCGTCGAGGAAGACGGCCCAGCGTCAGTAGTGGATGGAGGGAAGAAAGACGAGGAGAAGACGGCAGTGTTGCAAATGGACTCGGCTCCCCCACGCTCTCCATCCGCCCCGTACATGACCAGGCGGGAAAGCTGCTGCGTGGTGTTGTGGTGTTGAGCGGCCTGGAGACTACTCGGGGATATAACAGAGGAATCGAATCCAAAGGGAACGAGCAATAGCAGCAGTAAAGCAAGTAAGTAATGATAATACGGGATAAACACTGGCCGGGGTGTGAGGGGGGAGAGCAATTCCTTTTTACCGTCCCGCCCAGAGAGACAGACTGACTGACATGAATGAGCCCGTCAGTCTGTCAGCCAAAGTCAAGCAAATTAGATTAAATTAAATTACCGGCTCTTGCGCTCTCTCTGCTGCGTTCCTCTTCGGACAGAACCCGCTCCGGGGATCCTCTTTTTTTTGCGCTCTGTCTTTTGTGTTTCCACGGTGGAGGGTAAGTTTAAAAACGGTGCGTACCGGTATGGAACAGAACGCCCTAGGGAGAGATGCTCTTTTAACGCCCTCGAGGCTAGAACGAGTGCGGATAGAGCTGGCCCACGCAGCAACAATTTAGTTCGTCTAGTGAGCCTAGTGAGAAGCGCCTGGTTGGCTCTGTATTATTTCCACCGTGCCGGCTGGTCGGGCACAGATGCACGCTATACTAGCTGGCAGGACTAGCGGGCGCAGGAGCAGAGGAATTGTAGTAATAACAGTGAGTAACTAATTCAGCAGAAGCTGGCAGGCAGAGGAGGAGACAAAGAGAGAAAGAAGAGAAAGAGGAGACATCATCGTGCCAGCAATTGGCGACTCGTTTTTAAGCTGAGATCCTGGCCATGACGGCAGATCGTAAGCGGCGCAATCGTCACTCGAGACAGGATAGGATGTACAGTACCACCGAAGGATCTCCCGGGTATGACGAAAAGGATCGCGGGCATCAGAGAGTTAGTCCATCAACAGAGCAAGACCTCGCCAGTCCAAGCGCCTGTCTGCCTCTCTCTTTACAGAAGACCTTTTTTGGACCCTCGACTACGCCGTACACTAGTATCCTCATAGTATACTACTACTATACCATTCTATACCGTGCAGTATGGACGTAGGTACATACATACAAGCGACCTGAGTACCCCTCCAGTATTCTCCGGGCCAACCCAGAACATCCCCGGTAGAGTTTCGATGGAGAGCGGGTGGTTTTCTCGAACATCGAGGGTGGTGGTTGCGCCAGGCTGATTCGACCGTGGAAAAGACAGGGCTGCCCGTGGCCATCGCTGCAGGTGGGGGACATCACTGTCGTGCAGGCTGGTTAGTCGGTTCAAAGGATTGGAGAAGGTGGGCCGCAGAGTTGGCTGGTGAAGTTAATCATCCCGGAGGCATGCCTCGCAAGCAGCAAGCAAGCAGTGAGACGAGTGGGATGCGATCCTGGCAGTGCTGGAGCAAAACAGAACAGAGGATGGAAGACTTGACTAGTTAGTAGTACAGCAGAAGAAGGCTGCATAGAAGATGCCCAGTACCTTCTTTTCCTCGTAAGATACGAAGTAGATATCATACGGGAATTGGAGACAGGCCGTATCGTCCATTACCGTCTGTTCTTCTCCGCGCCATCATCAATAATACAGCCCTCGAGAGTGTATTCCCGCCTGCGCCAATCACCACCAGAGTCCGTCTTCTCTCCATCAGCGCGATTCCGCTACGCCTGTCAGGAACCATGGCGACCACCGTTTCAAGGTCTCGAGCCACAGCATTTACTATAAGGAGATCTTTACTGGAGCATTATCATCGAGAAGAAAAAGAACATAAAGAGCTGCGCTGGTCTCTACTCTGCACGGAAGTATAGCCAATATACCTATGCAATACTACCCCATAGTTCCATCTCAAGCAGCGAGCATACAAGATCGTGACTCCATCCTCAGCCTGTATCCATCCGAATGGGTCCAGCTCCCGTCGGAGACCGCATGGACTCCCTCGTGGCCGCCAGCAACAAGTGGCGAAGGCAGAGACAGACCATCCCTTGCCGAGAACAGGCACGCTCGCTCGATCGGTCCTCTCTCCGGGCGTTCGTTCGCCCCCCAAAAGCCAGCCGCATGTTTCGTATCGAACGCCCGTTCCACTCGGGGTTATTCCGTATACGGCTTGGATGCTGGGCCTCATTCCTTTCCTCAGCTCTATTCCTCCTAATTCCTCCGTACTTCGCAGATAGAGCAGAAGCAAAGACGCAGCAGCACATGCCTTCCTTCCCATCGCTTCGTCTACCCACTAGTTAATCACGATCTGACAGGTACATTTATCCTGTCCAGCTCCCGAGTCTGGAGCTCGTTCCTTCGTCCCCAGCTCCACTGCCTTGTGCTCCACTACCACCGCGATAATACTCTAGATTCGTCAGCATTAGACTACCAGAACATTCAATATGCCTTCCCTTCCGTGCACGATGCTGCGCCGCAGTTTATTGTTCCTTATTGTTGCTTAACAGGTCCAGTAGCATGAAACAGCAGACTGCAATGCGCCAAGCCGGTGTACCTCCCTAGAGTACTCCGTAATCCCTCTGCATGAAAGACGCGAAAAGCCCGTTCTACAAGAGGTATAAGGCCCGTCCATCAAGGCATCCACTGGTAGCCTAATGTTAGTCCGAAAACTGATGCTTCGCCTGTATATCTGCTTCCTAATACGTGGATCTAGTTATAGATCCGGGCTGCGGATCCGCAATATCCCACTAGAGGCGCCCTAACACCCAGCCAGACCATAGATATCTCACTGCTATTGGCAACAGCGCCATAGATGGTAGAGCATCACTACGTACTGTTTGTGCCTGTTGACAAGTGCTCTTGTTGTTCCATGCCTCTATAGTCACAGTTCACTCAGGGAACAGCTGCGTTTCGAACCTGCTTTTTTCTCATCAAGAAGTCGCATATCCCGACTGCAGTATTCCGTATTACCCGACCGGCAGCAGGGATATTGATGCTTGTCCAAGTCGACTCGGCACGAGTCTGCGACGATCTTGCAGATGGCGTCGATCGGACCCAACGGTGAAGTCACAACGGTCATTGTTCTGGACTGTCGCGCCACGAGTGTGCCCTACAGGCACATCTATTAAACTTCCGATGGTTATCCCTGATGGCATCTCGTTGGCCACACTACAACGCCAACCACTCCTCAAAGCAACAGCCTCCAGAGAGTCCGTGGACGATTATTGAGTCTCGTCTACACGCCAGCAACGCCAGGATCACTGCAGTGCCTGGTAACCAGTCTCCACTGGCCTGAGCCCTCCTCGGTCGGCGCTCAGACCCTTATACGGCCCAGTTTATTACCTTCTCCCAGCACCCGCCACAAGTGCAGAGTCCACGAAGTGCACTGTGCCTCGCAGATATTGACTACAGCCTCCATTAGGCCAAGCACCGTCTCAATCTGATTATAGTATTATTATAATCATCGTTCCCATCCACTAAGCACCGAGTAGGTCTAGCTGTCACTTCTCTCCTGCAGCTGGTCCATGCACACGCTCGGACAGCCGCTATCTTAAACCACCCGCACGGGTCCGTCACACTTGTATCTAGCATCTAGCGAGAGTCCGTTTCATCAATACGCGAACGTGCCTCCTTCTCGCCTACAGGCGCCATCGGGGAGTAGTTTAATATGACATTGTCCAGGCATACTTTTAATAATCGCAGTGACAATCTAATCTACCACACCATCCTCTGGCATCTACCTAGGTATAAGCTAAGCTAACCTCGGGCGGCAGACAGAGATGGGACTAGCCTTGGCGCCAACGTACCCGAAATGCAGGTCGTTGATAACTAGCCACGCTGGAAAGAAATAATTACTATATTTTATAGTTAATAATTATCAATGCTGGCCCTTCCCCTCCCGAACATACCACCCCTCTCTTCTCCAGAGACAAGCGCCGGCATCTACCACCCGCGGGCCGTCGTCCGGTAACTACGTATATTCATCTTTTCTTGTTTAAAAGTCTAGACTCGTTGGCCGAATATACGATTATGAATGTTGTTGACCCTTTCGCATTTCTAGCCATCATATAAGAACAAAAGAAAAGGCACAATTATCTACAATTACATCCTCACAACTCCTAACTACGCAATTGATCCTCTCATCCAGCTTACTATCAACTATGTTTGGACACTCAACCCAATGAACTCGGTTAGACGCTGTACAACATGAGATGCACCAGGGCTCCAGGGTAGTAGTAGTAGTAGCAGTAGTGACTGTGGTAGATGTCTCCGATTCTCCGCACCTCCCCGACCAATCAGAACCCCGGCATTACCGGCCTCCGAGCTTTCAACTTTTCTTTTTCTCGCGCTCCTCCCGGCGTCGCCGACAGGATATCAATCATCGACTCCGACTATGCTTTTTCTTTATTTCGATTTTCTTTTCTTTTCTCTATTTTTTTGTTCGCCTTTACTCTTATTAGTTTATCTTGATGCTTAATTGCCCACCGTAATGCCCACCGTAACGATCTATCTGATCCAACTACAGAATACTCCGTAGTTAGGTACGTACCTCGTCTTAAGAAACAAGGGAAAGCAAGGATCACTACTGGGCCAGTTACTATTGTTGGGGTTGAAATTAATTGACCCATAAAATAGAAGATGTTCCAAGGGTAGCGAGTGGGGAATGAGAAAATGCCTAGTTGAGCTACTACGTATTATGCTACTACCACCAGGACCACCACTGGTAACTATTGCTGTTGCTTTGTTTTGTTCTTATTGTTATTGTTCATGGGGAGCCGTGACGTATGTTACATGTCTGCATAGTTGGACGGTCGCAGCGAACTGTGGATACGGAGGAATACATCATATGTAACTACGTACCTCTGTAGTAAGTATCCAGACAAATGGTTCAGAGGCTCTCGTCGGTTAGAACCGCCTGTTGTTCAAGAAGGAGATGTTGGAACTTGGTTGTTCGCACTCTTAAGCTCAGGCTCCTCTCTCTATACCGGTTGCGATTCGAGTCGATGGAGCAAAACAGGAAACTAGACTCCAAATGCTGGCAGTGGTGGGCTCAGGGTCTAGATCCCAGACGGTGCCCCGTCTCACACGAAATATTGTGGCAATGGGGAAAGCAAGCACATTTGACCAGAACACGTCCAGGAACAGCAAGGAGAAACGCGAACACTTTCTCTAAATGCAGCCAACATCTAATCTAATAATACTCTGGAGCACGCGGGATGGATACAGAACACACGGTCCCGACACTCGATGCGGCGACCGGTCACTGTTCGACTAAGCTACTGCTGGATCTGGTCTCGGTAGGATGTCCGACACGCACGCGGGTCCATTTTGTTAGTGAGTGAGGAGGAGAGGAGAGGAGAGGGCTCTCGAGAGGGGTCGTCAGACGGAGTTAACGTCGGAGCAAGCCCGTCCGCGCTTAATTTAGACTCCCTATCTTACCCGATCACGGTATGGCTGCTGTCACATACGCTGTATGTATGGTATCGTAAATAATCCCAGTATCCATGACGGGGTCTTGCCGACTCTACGAATCAGCCATCCGGGGTTGCGGGTGGATGACCACATGGAGGTGACGCAAAACGAGAATAGCAACGCTGATCAGCAGTGACTCGCTCATCGTTGTCTTACTGATCGTCTGGCCGTCCTGGATAAACTCTTGAATGAATGTCCTGAAGTCGACTTCGATCTTCTCAACGGTCAGTAGATGTTTCCCGTGTCCAGCCCTTGATGCTACGGTTATATTAGATATACCACATATCCATCACGCACTACTGGCGCATCTTTCTGCTGGTGCTGCAGGTGAACGTCGTTAGTTGGCGAAGTAATGATGCGGATATCTGGAGCTAGAACATTCAGCCGACTCAACCTCCCACCGCGCTGCCGGAAGAAGGCTGGTGCATTGGTTGCACTGCAGGCCTGGAACTATAAGCACGCATACACGATTGTTTGAATCCATTATGCCGGCCAAAAGAGAAGATTGGGGGTCAGTAATAATGCACCATGAACTGCCTCGAGTCAGTGGTCCTTTGTGTACTCCGTATTGCATCTCAGATCATCACTGACGATCGGAACGTGAGCTGTTTCCGATTTGAGGTCCTGTTAATCGTGCTTCTGTGCTGTAACTACGGAGTACTCCATCCAAGTAGATCGTAGTCCCGCACGGATAGGTTACACATGTCGAGTCCCACTCTTAGCGGCGGTGAGCATCCGTTCCAAACATCCTATGCAGTGTGCACGGTGGTCTGGTCTGAATGGCACCTCTATAACCGGTAGTTCTGTGTAGTTATAATGAACGGTATCGAAAGGCGGCTTGCAGACCGGATAATAGCCACGGCAGATCGAAAGTGTCATCCTCCAGCTGTTTGTTATTTGAGCTGTAACGAACGATGTAGATAGCCCAGCGCCAAGATGAGGTCGCAAGATAATGCAACAGCAAAATTAAAGTTCGACAGCGGCTGTTATCAGGAGCCCACGACGGTTTCGGCCGCTCCAAGAAAGGGAATACTAAATAGTGGACTTTTGACGGTAATCGTGGCGCGCGCCAGATAATGATCGATTATCTAGTTCCGGCCCGGCGGATTCGCTGCGGATTCACGGTCGCAGCTCCTCGCGTGTTCACTTCACTGTTGATCGCATCTCAACTCCTTTCGAGGCTGACGAACCCGCCATGTCAGATTGGCTAGTGGCTCTCGCGGCTGTTTCAAAAAGGCCAATCCTGGCGGAGTTAAAGCCAGAGCTGAAAGTCTATAGCCACATCGGATGGATTCTTGCAGTCACTTGGTCGGGAAATCCAGAACCTCCTCCGCGCGTCAGTCAGCCAGATGTCGTGTGCTTCGATCGAACTTACCCTGATGCTTATCAGCAGTCCGGATTGGGCCAACTGAAGGCTGGTGGCAACGACGAGAGCGAACAGGATAGCAGAGACAGCCAGCTAGTGCCGGGTGAACCCTGGGACCAGAGGCTGAGGTGCCGAGGCGGACATCCCGATCGACGGGTCGGGAAGCGAACAGTGAGAGCTCCCGAGTCGAACGCCGGCCCCTGCATTCTCGCCAAATCGCAGGCGCCAGAGCGACTCAGCTACCGGAAGTCTTGATCACTAGTCCATTAGTGTCTTATCTTGCGAGGTTGGGCGCATGTGACAGGAGGTCAGTATGAGTAGAGTATGCGACCGATCGTCCCAGACGTAGGTGACCCCTTTAGCCGGATAAATGAGGCGCATCATTGCAAGGGTCAACAGGGAACGGAGTTTTGCAGTAGCGCGCTCAGAGTTCCATGATCCGGCAAGCACAGAGAAATCATAGAGAGAAAGGGTTGCGATCACCTCTCCTGCAATGTCAGTGTGGGATGAGGACGAGAGAGATAGAGACGGAAGGGCCAACTCCAACCCCCACGCTAAACTCCCCGGTTTTTTCCCTGCGATAACGAACCTCCATCTTCTCTCATCGTTCCTCCGTGCGGCTGCTGCGGATAGCTGAAAACTGGCCTGTCCGTCTGCGCATTTCTAATCGTCCAGGTGTCCCAGGATGCTTGTAATAATCCCCCATGTCTCGGTTAGTAACAGTGATCGACGTCGTCGCTTCATATACGCGACCATCCCGTATAGTCCGCAACTCGAAAAGCGTAGTCCTTTACGGAGTAGTGGCTCAGGGCCATAAAGTTTCCGCGTCTCAGGCCTCACTGGTATAATTACCGCAAGCATCACCCAGTATTGGTCTATCCACGGGGAGCAGGCGGCTATGTCAGTGTGGCAAAGCGTTCCTTCGTCATCCATTTTGATCGACATTGCAATTGTGAGACTGTCTCGTTCAGGAGAGTCGAGCGTAGTGACCTTGACCTCAATGTTTAGCGGTCGCATCATGCCTATTCTAGTCAGAGAGAGAGAACGCCTTCCTCTATGCTCGATGAGAAAGAGGCCGGCATAAGTTGCATAACTGAGCCCTCGATCTTCCAGGCCACATCGAATAATCGATGAAGCTCCATCATCATGATGTTCGACTGGACCTCGCAGCGGTTTAAGCTTCAACCAGCTACTCCAGATCCCAAGGCGCATAGATCCAGCAGAGTCCTAGCCCATACATAGACACTTGGAGTATGGCACTCTTGTCTGTGTTCGGAGACGCGGAAGCTGAGATATTCCGGCTCATAATCAAAACAGTCCAGGACTGCAAGGCAGACGCGGCTCTCTGGTTTTCGTATCGAATGCTAGGAAAGAATCAAATATGAAATATTCTTCTAGGACAGACCTAGAGTCCTTTTGGAAAGGAAGGGATTCTCTTAGTCTTATATGCTGCAAGTCAGCTAAGCTTGTCGCACGCGAACAGACAGTGATAAGGTGTCATCCACGAATGATGGGGCCTCGATATCGGTGAAGTCAACGACTCGACCAGAACACAAACAAAAAAGAAAAGAGAGCTATTTTGTCATTGTAACAACTGGGCAAGCCCCAGCAAAACCCGTAGATCCTAGCAATGATCGGGATTCGAGTGCCTGTTTCGGGACAAAGGCAGTGATGCACGACAGGCGATAAACTACTTGCAGCGCCCAGTCCGGAGGATCTTCGAGATAAGAAGATGAAAGGGGCAAGTCTGGCTATTTTGATGTCTCACATTGGCTGAATCGATCGGGGTATCTCGTCATGTTGTCAGATTTGCGCACAAGGTCGTTAGCGGATCCATATGCTGGTCGAGGATCTGGTTCTTATCTTTGCGGACCTGAAGCAATAATCGCCTGCAAACGTCTCTTCTTCTCCACGGCTTCAAGATTTTTCACTTTATTTTTCTTTACTCCGGTCTCGCTCCCCACCTCTGGACTCTTCCATATCTTCTGTGCTTCCACCTGAATGTTTCTTTTGCCGGTCTTATCTCTTCTTTTGCTGTGTTTGACGTTTTCGCCGGACCAGTGGAAGATAACGCTTCCATGGGTGCGCAGGTTATCCGGCAACTATACCTTGATGAGATGAGACGGACAGGCCTGAGTGATAAGAAAGATCATGGTTACGTTTAACTAGCCCTACTGCTGAGATCATGTCCATTATCATTACCAATAGTTATTGCTTTTCCCTTCGCACGGTGCCTTTACATTCAACATTTCTGCCACTCGGTCGTCTGCGTCGCATACACATATATCATCCACGACCACGTTAGGGGCTACGTGCAATTTCAACTATGGCTTACCATAGTGACGAACCTTCCACTATCAGCGTCTACATATCTGATTACGTGGACGAGAATAATGTCATTCAGATCTGTGGGAAGGAGTATCCTGGAAGATTGCAGCACGGCTCAGATAACACCCTCATTGGATATCCAGTTCTGATTCCTATCTCTGTGTTGTCTATCTCGGGAGATAGGAATTCAGAATTTGCAACATACCGCGGCTACTTCGTTACTGACGCTATCAGAAGGAAACACTGGAGACCCAACATAAATACTACATCATTGCACTCTCCCATAGCTTCTTCATGAGATCATCTATCACATTATACACTCAACTCACCTTGACTGTTGACCTTCTCACCTGTGAGAATGTGGTGCCGATGGTTTCATCGTCTACTTTTCCTGTGGATCGTGGGCTTTTGAGACTGTACATGTTCTGTTGCCATATACATTGCATGGTCCGTTGCTCAGGGCAGCCATTATACTGTCAGCTGTCCTCCATAACTAACCTCCCTGTTGCCTCTCCATCCAAGATCCTAGGAAGTCACTTGAGGAATTTTTCTCGTTCCTACCAAGACTGGTCACCCGTCTCATCTTATGTGACGCTGTGCATGTCATCTGGTCTATTTAGACTAGACTCTTCTGTGCTGCTTGACAAAACTATCTCGACAATGAGACAAGTATTGTGTATAACGTTGCCAATATTGACCATGAGAGTGAAGCTAGGAAACTGGAACCGCACTCTACGACTCTCGCCGCCATGTCTAACCCGTACCGAGAATAGTGGCGGACACTACACATACACACCATATCCCACATCATACTACAGTCGTACCGATTGAGAGAATAGCCACCGTATCCTTGCCATCGTATCCTGCGAAGGGGAAAGCCAACAAATCTTCGACGCTGCGTGACATGCGGAAAGCACTTGATACGCCATATACAGTCTGAGAAAAGGGAAAGCCGCACGAAATACGAGCTGAGACTAGGGAACAGGGTAGAGAGATATCTAGGAACAAGCGGGGTCATTTCTGCGTTGTTCTCGGTTCAGAACACTGAGGGCTGCTCATGCGACTTCAAAGGGTTATGGACGTCGGTTTTTGAATCAAAGCCGTCCTAGAGGTCCCCTATCAACCGTCTATGGAATCCTAATTAGGGTAACTGGGTGGAATATGAGTGCATAAGTGCTTATATTCTCGTAGGTGTAATTGATCAGCAAGGAGAGGGTCCTCTATTGTAGTAGATAACATGCTTCTGATCAAAGCCGAATCCGCTCAGTGGTAAAAGAAGGGCGTATCTCTCACATAATGTCCAAAACGGATCCAGGATTTTACCTGAGAGCTCGATTCTTCAATGCTGTCTGTCTCTAGCCTATATAGATGCAATACAGATGCTTGGACGCCATTCATTCTGCGATCTCACTCTGCTACCACTGTGATCTGGTCATCACGCACGCCACGTTACCAAAAGAATGCCCCCTGATTAAGCCGTGAGAGTGAATCGGTATAGTGCTACTCTCGAAAACCGGGTTGGAGCAATTAGAATCTCCCGTTCACAAGTTTCTCTATCTCGACCAGTTTCAATTTCGCCATTTCCCCCCAGAGAGACCCATTTGCCGACCTAGCGATACGCAGGCCCCTCCCCCAGCCCTGGCCTACACCGGCCCCTCGAAAATAGACCTTTCATCCTATTCCCAGAATGGCTGCTAAACCGTCACCCTTCCATCCCGTTCCCCCCATTCATTCTTGCCCCATCCCAAGACGTATCATGTCAATAATACGTGGCCTTTGAATGGCAAAACAAAAGCCCATAGAGGACAAGAAGCGAGCGGCGGCAAATTCGTAAACCGTATGACCCCCATTTATCACGGCATACATGCATACTCTAAAATATAGTCATGTGGAATGAAAAGATTTTCCCCCCCTGCCTTCTCATTTCTCATCCTCTCCTTTTTTTTCCTTCCCGTTTTCCGGGGTGGAACTGTATACCCACGCCGGCGCCTACACTTAACCTAATCCAAGATTATTTATTTTTTTCGAACCCCTGCATATTCACCAGTCCTCGTTCGAGGCTCTTTTTTCTTTTTTCTCCAATGTAACTAGACCCGGTGGCAACATGAAGCCACCCACTTTCCCCATACTCATTCTTTTCCGTGCCATGTATGTATGTACATTGCCACCGGGCACTCCGGCTTGGACTTGCATGGTGTAACGAAGTTTCTCAGTTTGGCTTTATCATGCGTTTGAAACTTACGAATACTGTATCGGTCATGAGAAGATACAAGGGAGTGGCAATGGGTATCCTAGATTTCGTCTTATTTAGGGCCGTTATTCTTGCCGAGAGACATCTTGGCTGTCACGAATCATATCATCCTCGGTAGTTAGCATTATGGTAAATGGTTACCTGGATTTGTAAGGATTAGAAATGATTGAGCTGTGGAAATCGAGTGCTTGAATTGGCTCTATCAAGGAGGAGAATACCTGTTTCCCCATAATGTCGATATATTGAGGGACTCCTTTCACATCTTTGCGTACACTGCTTTTCCGATGTGACTTGAATATTTGTTCAGTTCAGACTACTATAATAAACCGTGCTATACTCTCGGGACAAATTCAGGGCACAAAAGTGGGCAATTATAAATAAAATCTCTATGATACGAAATCAGATAGCCTATTCACTCAACGTGGAGAACTAATCCCTGAGCTAATTATTCGTCTTCTATATCTATAGTCCAGGATATACTAACATGATATCGTATTAAGGAATAAGTTACTTTATACTAAAGGAAGACGAGAGTGTATTCACTTTGTTTAAGATTCGTCTTTCGTTTGGATGAACACACGGCAACCAGTTCATTTTGTGTACGTATAAGCTATAACAAAAGCGCAACACGATGTCAGACAGAGTGGTCTACTTTCTTTCCGTTGTATGCATCATTTACATGTTGTTCATGATGCCAAACATATTGGCTTTTCTTTTTAAAGAAAAGGAAAAACATGTTGCTTCAGCTACCCCCGTACAACCGAGATCATGTTCCTTTAGGAATGTTTCCTCATATCAAATTTGTTTCTTTTCGAGCTTTGATCAGAAAAACTGAGATAGTAGTTCCGCATTATATACTATAATATCAATAGTCAATAATCATTCCCACGTGATTCGCTACGTATTCGAAAATGATATAGCATGAGCACAACTGGTACAACATCAAGGAAGTACAAATGCAAATCAGAGTCCTGCTTATCTGTCTCCCGTTGTTGATTTTGTGGTGATTTAGTCAGATAAATCCCTCACCGTTCTCAGCAGCATGACTGACTATCAGGGAGGATAACCCTCAGTCTCTCGCGGTGATGAGAAGCGATATGTCGTTGGGGTAGAACATCGATGGATATATCACCCCGACAAATCCTCAAGAGCATGGGCTTCCATCCAAAGTCGATATCCAGAATCATCGCAGCCCGAATCAAGCCACGCAAAAGATCGCATGAGTCCTTTCATATACGCCCAGTCATTGACATCCAATGCGAGACAGAGTTTTCGGAGCTGCGCTATATACCATGCTCGCTGAGCAAGACGCACATCTTCTGCTGCGATCCCACCAATCATGGTGCACCACAGAAGGATCTCAGAACTACCCTTGTCATTGAATAGGCTGTCTGCTTCGGAAATAGCATCTTGCAGGAGCGGTACGAAATGCTCGCGAACTGAATGGGTCTGGGGAATAGGGAACGTCACATGCGTAGTGAAAATGGACGTTGCCAGCCAGCACGCATTGTAGATCTCGATTGCAGGCAGCGGAGGCGTACCATCGAATATATGATTGAGCGGATCTGATGGCTTCGGTAAAAAGAGAACACGATATTGAACAGTATTCCGGGCGTCTCCCAACAGATCCGCTGTCTCTGCTTCATATCCCCTGGGGATGCAGAGCTGTGCACACTGTGCCAACTCTCCCACATGAGCAAGAGTTTTGATAATGTGGTCTTTGACCTGCAAAGCTTTAAGCTGGTAGAAACCACGGTTGAACGTCCTGTGGAATGGTTCTACGGGGATTTTGAGTATCTTCAGGGGCGGAGTATCCCCGTACTGCTTTCCAGTGGGGTCGGCGATGGGGAACATGGGCTTCGTAGATGTCACCATGGCATGTTTCAAAGACGTACTTGAACTGTCAGTTGCTTGTAAACCTGCACTGAGGACACAATGTACTTACTAAGATAAAAACCAGGGTGCACCATAATACTTTACGTTTTGGAAGCCGCCATTCTGTCCCACCAACTGGACTAGAGCATCTAGGTGGCAGGGGTTGAACTTCCGGCATCCGTAAAAGTCGAGAGCTTGCAGCCCCCGAAAGGGAGGGTTAAAGGGATTGTGACCCCTCTGTACGGAGCTCACATCATCATGGATTGCGAGAAAACAGACGCATAGGATTATCTCATCCATATCAGTGCTTCCGAATTTCAGCGGCTTGGCAAGGGTTTTCTGTAAAGCTTTGAGGGCAGCTCCCTTGTGATATAATTGCTCTAGCGCCCGTCCCTGGCTTGTTGGCAGTCCCTGGTGTCGGGTTGTGAGATCAAGATGGACAGATATAGCTAGACACGAGGAGTGGAAAAGCAAAGGGCTCCATGCTCCTTTCATATAGGCCTCATAGAACCTTTCCGTCCAGGTTGAGATACGCCTGAAAGACGGCATCTGTTTCTTAATACCTGTAGATAGTGTCAGAATCGTCTAAGGAATGCTTTAAATACGTTGTGGCAGGAACTTCCGATATAAGATGCACATACAATGCTCAATCAACTCGTCAACACTGCGCATACCACCGGTGTTCGGCGTATCGCTGAACGGGTCTATTCTCCCGGACCCCAGTCGCGACAGAGGAAAGGTTGCAAGCTCATTGCTGCTCTCTTTCGATTCCGTAACCTCAAGCTTCCATCCTTTACTTCGTTTCTTATCTTTTATTGGCATCCCGCACTGCCTACATACTGCCCTAGTCTCGTCCTTTGCACCGCATTCGGGGCAAATAGACCAGTCTTTGACATATTTGTAGACCAGTGATGATGGCACTTGCGATCCAGCAATCTGTTTCTGTGATTGTCTTTCCACGTGTAGACGGCGCATCAATTCAGATCGGATACGTCGTCGATCTGCCGCCGTGCCAGCGCCGGCGAGCCGTGGCCCGTGTATAAACACCAGTTCGTCGGTAGACGGCATGAGCGCTCGAATCAACAGACAGAATGGATATTGGGTGGGACTTTGCGCAGACCATATACGTAACTAATACTACCTAGGGCCCCTTGAGTATGGAGTACCAAGTTGTTGCTGACACTGCGGTTTAAGATCCGCTCGGGATGTGGAGCATCCTGGAGATAGCCGTTTAAGCTGCGTGCTATTGTCCAGACAACCAAAAGAGATCTGCTGTCACTGTGCTCCTGATCTGAAGAGAATCAGCATGGATCAGTGAAAAGAAAGATGAACGCAGGCCGTTCGCAACAGTTCATAATTGTCTTGGAGGCAAAAGTCGATGATTCAGCCACGTTGGCGGTTAACTTAAGTACGCGACCGTTAGAGACGCGATAAGCGGCGAATCCACCGACCCACTCACTATAAATTGCTTAGTGCTGACTGTGAATATACTCGATCAAGCAGTCAACTTCTAAGCAGAACGTCATTATGGGCGTAATCATGGTCATGGATCTCAGAGGGTTCTCGGCCGGGTCAGCTTGATCTGTAGTTTTTTGATGACAGCCAGACCCTATGTCCAACCAGTTCTACTGGTATCGGGAGAAACAGCCTGAAGTTCGAATGTGAAATCGCTATTTTACAAATATAGCATCCTGTCTAGCTGGGAATGATCGACTACAGGCATTTCGCCGTTTTTGGTACCACTAGATATACAAGATATCCTTCCACTACCATCACTGAGTATATCGGAGCGCCGGGAAAGCATCCATCCCAATGAAATAAAATATTTACTGGCTTTCCGCTATCAAATTCCCGTTAATAGTCTATTCTAGGCATATACTGGGTTCGCAAACGTAAAATCATCTTTCACCAAATTCCAATAAATAGCATCTCAGGGATTCGTCATTATCGAGATCCTCATCTCACCGGACATATAGTGTACATCCAACGGATCAGCGTCTGCATGGGTTACTTCATCTGTCATTATTTGCCATTGCAGAATTTTCAAGGCACAAACGTTTTGTGTATACTATCACACTTATTAGGGAGCCAACGTGGAGAATTATTATGCGGTCGTAAAATTGAAAATCTGTATGCCATTCAGAATTATCCATCCTTCATGTAGCATCACGGAAACAACACATTGTGCAGATGAGAGACTTCACCAACAGGCATTAAGCCAGAAAGAAAGGTGAAGGCTTGCACTCTACTTCCTTAATGCCATGTAATCATGCAACAATCCAAATCTGTTGTACTTTGTCCAAACACACACACACACACACACACACACACACCAAAGAACAGAGATCCACCTCATAGAAACAAGCTACGAAGTAGCATACTGCTTGATAACCAGCATGCCATAGAAGGCCCCGAGGTGAAATCGGGGTTGCTTTTCCGAGATATGAATTGCGTTGATATATTACAGATATCCAGGCAGAGAGGTACATGCATACTCAACACAAACGAAATAGATTACAACTCCATTTACTATTTAGTTTATAGAACCTGAGTATCATTCAGAATCCGAGCATTGGCACCTATCGTGAGTCATACCCATCGGCTCAGTGAACCAGCTTCTAGGATGCGTACATCCGAGTAAGGTCTGATCCTGCAATGTTCTTCGCTCGCTCCCTTGCACATCACTCGTTTCCCCATAACCAGGCGAAAACAGAAAGGAAAGAGTGACAAACATATTGCCTTGTCCATTCGTAACCACGATCCGATTATGCTTCTATCTAAAATCCTTAGGAAGCATCGGCTACAATTTACAAGTTCCGCCATCCGCGTCGATAAATCACCGTAATTATGGAACATTTTCACTAACAACAATCCAAACATCTGAACTAAAATGAAAGCATTGGTATTGGCTACTTCGACATAGGTTTCATTGCTGTGGATATCACCGAGTGCATTAAGTCAAAAGTACTACTTTTAGTAGCAATTCGCAACTAGTGACGAACCAATCAATTACGCAATCGTCGCAACTCAACTCGACTCTTAGGTATAGATATCCTAGCTTTAAGCCATTTTTTAAGTCCACGTCCAGTCAGACCTCTGATCTCTGAGGGGAAAGGGGGTAAAAAAAACAAGTCAATTGGCCTGTTGCGCAACAAATCAGACAGATAACATGCATATAACTACACCAAGAATATCCGCTTGCGCCCCTATATACTTACGCTTAGCATAGGCTCCAGTCTAGAACACGCCGCTCTATGGTATGGTCCTCGACTTGAAAATCAAATAGAGTTTATCTATCGAAAGAGAAAGAATCACATTATCATTAGACAATAGCATTGGACAGAAAAGTCACTACACTAAATCGAAAATCACAAACGTAGGCCTTCTTCCTCGAGTCTAGAGTATTCTAGAGCAATTGGCCATACTCTAGTTCTTCGCACTATCACCGTAAGCCTCTAATTCATTTAGTGCTAACCATGTCTAGTCCATCATACAATAATCCTAGTCCGGCTACTAAAAGCAGAAGAACACAAAAAGAAACAGAAAGAGGGGGTGAGGGAGAGCGAGCAAATAGTGATGGACATAGAGGGCGGCGGTCATTGCTCGACTTAGACTTTTAGGCGGATGTTCTCCACAGCACGTGTGTTCGGAGATCGTGAAACCGAGGTTCTAGGTTACGTTCTAGGTTCTGAGTGTCCGTTCCCACACGACAACCGACAGGACTGCAGTCGCTGACCGACTCGATTGTTCGACGGGGTATTACGGCGAGTCCGTGAATTAGTTAACTTAACCTAGGCGGTGGTCTAGGTAATAACTCTCCTCCCCTGCGAGGAACTAGGGGTCTGAGAATCGAGGGTTTCAGATCCGGCATCTGGAATGTAGTGGGGGTTGGCCGAGCAGGGATGTGGCCCCTTTCGATGTACTTCGTAGAGTCTGTAATGACTCGTGATGTTGACAATCCTCGTGTGAGTCGAGGAATGGTGTGGGATCTGTGGCTTGATTTCGATGATCTATAGGTCTCAGAAGTGTTCTAGATAGTACTGTTATGTGTTTCGGTCTCAATCTGCTACCTACATGCCGGGATGTCGATAACAAGAGATACCCCGGTACGAGACCGAATGTGGACCAGACCGTAATCTAAGAATAGGCTAAACTACGTCCCCATATCGGGAACTAAATGAAATCGCACGCAATGATGCCGCTAGATTAGATGTCCATACAAATACAGGAAAAGCACAGGAAGGAGGTTTCATCATAGCTGTACCATTTAGAAAAATATCCTAGGATGCATAGGTTTCCTACCCTTTTATATCTCTATTCAAATAAAACAAGCAGACGCGGAGTGACAAAGGAAAATTATGAGTAACAGCTTGCTCGTGCGATATCGAGGATCCCAGGCGACTATATGTCTCTTCAAGGTTATCCTCCACGAACTTTCCAAAGATCAAAGGATATGTTAGAATAATGCAAAACAAAATAGAACAAGACTCGTAGATGGGGTCATAAACCATCTGTGAACACTGAGGTTCCTTCCCTCAGTAGTCAGGCCATGCGATACTAGCAGAACTGTTCGAAGATCCAATATAACCTCAACTGAAGCCATGTTGTCCGACTCAAAGGGCGCAATTTAGCACCCGCCCGCTGCATAGTTCCGCATGTTACCTTGTCCATCCACGACGGCCACCGTGTTGTCTTTAGAAGCCGTCTCATTTCCAGAAATTATTTTCCCCCAAACGCCGAATCAGAAACCTGGGTTATTCATCCGGTGATTATTCGATAAACACAGCCGTTGAAAGAAACGGAGATGCGAGGCCTGAAACCAGAGCGCGCAAGAAGTCTAGTAGTCTCCGAAGAAATCGTCACCCCCGGGTATTTGAAAAGTCAACCGTATCCGGCAACCAGCCAGAGTTCGAAGTGATGAATGGTTGAAAAGCGCTCAAAGCGAAGAATCGAATGCATGCCGCCCAATGTCCCTGTTTTGCGCCCGCTAATGACCAGTTCCCCCAAAACAGAAAGAAAGAATATCTAAGGATATCAATACGACCAAGAATGAGACCAGACAGCTTGTTTGGCCGAGGCCCTAGGACGGCGGAGAACGTCGTTGACCGGGATGTCCCATAGCTGGTCCAGCAAAGTCTGTCTGAAGTGGTTCGGCAGGATACATAGTGTAGTTTCCTCCAGCAATTGCAGGCATACCGTGCCATGCCGGAAATCCCATCATGGCCTGCTGGTTGGCGTAAGTCACGGGGATTTGTGCCGCCTGCATTTCGGAAAGCGATGGACTGGGCGTATTGTGCATCGGACTTCCAGCCATCTGTCCTCCCATCGGCTGCACGGGGCTAGTCATCCGGCGTTTGAAGTCGGGGTGCATCTGCTGAGGAAAGTGGTTCGGATACTGCGATGGCAACTCCGTCGGTGCTGAAAGCGTCATGGAACGGGCCGGCTGCATGGGCCAGACTGAGCCATCAGGCTGCACGAAAGCTGGGCTGGAGCCGATAATATGCGGTTGTCCTGGGACTGTTGGCGCGGGCATCGGGGAGTTACTCGCAAGGGGAGGGGCGACAGCAGCTCCTCCTGGAGCGAAATAGACAGGCGAAGGACTGGCCATCTGAGGCTTCCCCGCCATACTCGCCAGGAGATTCGGGTCCTGGATGGTGGTGAGTTCCTCCCAAGGTACGGACGGATCGAGCGGCTGGTGGGCAGCGAATTCAGGTGCAGCAGACGCATCTATAATTGTCAGAAATGCTCAACAGATCTTTTGGGAATGGTTATACGCGCGCGTTCATGCGCGATGCGTTGCGCCAAACTCACCTGGACTGAAGGACGAGACGGGAGTTCCAGCGAAAGTCGGCGCATTGAAGGCGGCCATATCCTGGCCCGAAGTCAAAGGCATCGGGGGATATGGGTAGAAATTCTCTCCTTGTTCCGTGGTAACCGCACCGGGAAACTGTGGTGAGGGCGACGTCTGCGAAGGGTCGCTGGTAGGAGTTTCCAGCTTCGATCCAGGTCGGGATCTTTTTTCCACGGGAGGCTGCTGGTCGACCGGGAAGAAGTGACACTCCTTCCTCAGTCGAATACAATTCTCACATCGTCCTTGCGCGTCATCAGCTGCAACTAAGCAACGGATCTTCCTTCGTCGGCAGTGCACTGTAAATGATCGAGAAGCATGAGCATTTGAAATCGATATAGCATGTCGCAATGCAGTAGGGTAGAACCCATGTTGATGAGTAACGTAGTGTAGGTAGTATAGGAGATTACTCAGGGCAAAAGATAGGTTTTGCTTATTAGAGACTGACCACATGCGACTGACGTCCGATGATATCCAAGCTTGTTGCGCTTCTTATCCGCACTCGATGTATTTGAGCTCTCCATGGCCAAGCTTCCAGAATTCGGAGTCGAGGTCGTGCTTTCGACGACCGCGGGCATAGCTCCAGAGAGCGGGATCCTGCAATTGATGCACAAGAAACAGGCGCATCAATATGCTACCAAGAAAATAGTAATGAGCGAGGGGAGGAGTATATTTAGATACTCCGCTGGTCCCATGCGACAGGAGACACCGTTTGATGGATGTCGATCGGATAGCCCAATGCCATCACCAAGCCTGGGGCTGACTGTCTCCGCAGTGTGTCCGCCACGCAAGTGAACCTTTCAAGGGTTCAGATGGGTGCCATCCAAATAATAAAATAATAGAACAAGAATAGCGACTAAGTACCAAATGGAAGGTACCAAAACCGCCCCGCGGGATTCTTCCGAAGCTAGCGGTCTCCGTCCTTGGTGTTGGGGCTCTATCAAGAGTGATGGACGATACTAACAATGAGGAACGAGCGCAAGGAATGAAGAAGGAACCTCTGCTAGGTGGCTCGGGGGAAAAAGACAAGGGCTGAAGAAGTCAAATAAGCGTGGCCCAGTCGAGAAAGACATCAAGTGAGAGAAGCTAATCGTGGGGTGAAACGCCTAAGGACCCTTTTTGTGCGCAGAATGAACTACACATGTACTGATCGTACCTAACTGGACTTGGATGCCCCGGTTCCAATCGAGTATAGCCTCAGCTCAGGGCAGAAAATGAGAGACTACTGTACCACAGAATGACAGCCTCCAACGTGTTGACATGACGATTGAGTTCGGGGGCTCGAGATCCAATCAGGATATGGTCCTGATGCTAGTTTTCGGGACCGCAGCCACCGTCATCTCTCTCTTTTTTTTATGGGCTCTAAATAAAATTTTTTTGCTTTTGTTATTTTAACTCTTGCGCCGTTGCGTCGATGGAGCAGGCAAAATACTGGTCCATGGAATGAAGGCCAGAGCCACCTGCGTACGGAATATGGTCCCTTTGACACGGCTTCGTTTGGGCATTGGTCAGAGGAGAGGCCGGTGGTGCCATCTGATCAGATGCTGATTATTAGTTCGACGGACCGTCAGCGACTCTTGAAGGGTGGGGATCCTTCTCCAAGTGGTGCCTCATGGAGACTAGGGCTAATAACGATACCTGTCAATCCCTACTGCTCTCGTAGAATTCTTCCCCCGGGTGTCCCCATCTGATTTGGTCGAGGGCAAGCTCAGATTTGCCCCAATAACGTGTCTGGTTGGTGCGGAACTACCACCCTCTCCCAGTTCCCAGAATAGCGTTCTGTGTCCCCGAATCCGGGTACTACGATTGGGAACTCGAGCCGCAGATTTGCTTGACCTTAACCCTGGGTGCGCTAGATTGAATGGGTCCCCTTGCACTGTTTTGTGTGAGGCGTGGGCTTTCCCCAGCTGGAGAGAAGCATGGAGGTCTGACATGCTTGCAACCTGCAGAAAAATAAGATACTATAAATCGTATTTACTGGAGGTTAATCGGCCCCCTTCTCTTTGCAGCAAGGCGAGGGAGTATATTTCCAGACGAATGGGACGAATGGGTTGAATGGGTTGAATGGGTTGAATGGGTTGAATGGGTCTCCAGACTGGTATCCTCCTAAAAAAAAAGACCAAAAATACAATAAAAAACAAGCTTCTACAATTGCTGAGAGGACAATGTTTAGATAGGCCTCAATTATCCACTTCATGCATTTAGGCCCAAGATGGTGATTGTCGCTCGTCGCTGCGTATCATATGATAGTCAGGCACGATTACGGCGAAAACCGACGACGTATCGCCAGTCATAGGACGCCGACATTGTCGAGACCCGGTGTCCATGGTAAAGCCCGGAGCTGGCAGGTCGTCCTTCAACAAGAGTCTCGTATCAGTATGCGTTTGTCGGCATGACTTGCAGGTACGCCGTCATTTAGAAGATCTGCTGTATCCAAAGCAAAGAGATGACCGGCCGGTGGGGGGAGGCGAGAAGGTTTGATTAAGGAGCACGTCGTCAGTGTAGCGCCTGGTACTTGCGCTTCAGAAACCGATCGCAAGGGCTTGGCATTGCGCCCTAGAGAGGCTAGCATCAGGATCACCGTTCTCCGACACTTGATCCGACCCCTGCGATGGAGGGGATTGCAGAGATGGGCACTGAGATCTGAGCCTGCTGAGGGTTAGCACAGATCATGGATTCCAGCATCGTCCTGGAATCTTTCCGGATGTGGGCTAGTCTGTGGAGAGTGAACGTGTCAGCATCGTGGCTTTGACTTCCCAGGATATGATCCATGCCAATGGGCGTCGCCGCCAGTACCAGTAACAGAGCCGTGAGGTTTCGTCTGGCTCATCCATGGCTCTGTCTCCCAGAATCGCACGTCAGGATGCTCCACACGGGCTGCCCCTTTTATCCAGAGCCAGGTCCCCGCCGAAGATCTTGCCCGTGCACGGCGGGGCCATGGCGAGACACATTGTAAATGTGACTGTTCGCCGCCAAGCATACTCGTCTAAATAAACCCTATGTCCGTTATTAATCTTTATCAATACGCGCTCCTCAAGGGATGCAGGAAGTCAAAGCGAATTGCGATGGGGTTCATCACCGCGGACGATGATACTATCATTGGACCGACACCGGAACGCGACTGCGACGATCACTGGAGACCATATTCGCGGATGCCAGATGAAGAAGAGATGTCAGCCCTGTTCGATGTTCATCGCCCAGGGTCCCTTTTTGATACGCAGGATTTCGGGAGCTAAAAGGAGATCCTCGAGCAAGGAGGACGATATAGTTAGGTACGGAGTAGTTGTAGAATACTGCTCAATTATGTTTTGTTGATCTTATTGTCCTGATGGATAGAGCCATGGATGACGACTTGATGGATTGCTGGATGAAACCCCTGGTTGGACAGGGATGGATGAATGGATGGCTGAAGTTGCTGTGTCCCAGCGAAGTTTCAGTGCATCTCGGACGATGTGGATGGCGATCGGAACTTACGTCAGCATCGTCACGGGCGCCAAGAATTTCCGATTGCGGGCGGTGTAGTGAGACTAGTCCCGATAAGGCTAGGTAGCCGAGGCCCTTCGCGATCCCGTGAAAAGCGGCGAGAGAAAGAGAGCCACAGCAGAAAGATCGTCATCGCGTTCCTTCACTTGCCATACTCCGTACTATGGTATGGGAGATAACTAGTGACCGTGTCCAACTCCGTCATCACCGCCACTACGGAGCAGTACGTGCCCTGAGGCGCCTCTCTCGTCGTCTGGCTGCAGCCACAGCGTGTGCGCCATTTGCCTCTTCGCACAGGCGCCTTCTCGGGTCTAGAAACCTTATGTCCCTCCGTTGACCCCGGCGACATGGATACACAACTAGGTCGCTTCTCCTCAGCCTATGATCCTTCAGACAGGGACCCAACCCGGTAGTAGTCGAATCCTGGACTCCCAATGGAATGATTCCAGAATGCTATCGCTCGTCTCTGATGGCTTGGTGTCTGGACGGGGCCGATCCCCAGAAAACCGCAGAAATCCAGAGTAGTATATCTTGGATCACAGCGAAGCTCTCTTGGGTTACTTGGCTTGGCACCACGCGATCATCAGGGGAAATATCGGGAAAACAAGAGACGCGGCTACGTTCCGACAGATTGTTGTGTTCGTTAGTAGTTACTCCGTCGAGACAGAAGAATAATAATAACAATAAAGTAATAAGATGTTTAAAATAGACAATGGTCCACCGTCCAGTGGGCGAGACCTTGACCCAGAAAGGAAATGGCCCTAGTGCCCTGCAGCGGTACGCACGTGCCATGTTCATTTCAAAAGGTCCCTTTTTTTTGGGCCTGCAATGACCAGCCTCGCAGTGTCTCATGAATCCTCGGATGCACGGTTGAAACACTTTTGCCGGTCAGGATTTAGGCAAAAACTGCATGGCAAAAAATGCGAGAAGGAGAGAAACAAAAATAGGAGGAGGATGAAGCGACGTAGGAGGTATACTCCAGATACATCGTAGTACCATGGACATTGTTTGGAGATTGCCCCTTTCGCGACCATCTGGCATACTAGTATGAACGGATAATGCGCTCCCCTGGCCCGCCGATTCCATTCATCTCCGACAAGCTTCTCTTGCCGGCGGCGAAGCCTCTCCGTTTGGCTCGTCGTCTGCAAGGCCGCGCGGCAGCCCCTGGAAGCCAATTGCACAGCGATCGCATGTAACGCCGCCGACGTACTGAACTGTGGTGGTGCGGCTGATCCGCCACCATGGCCTCACCGGGTTGGGCTGGAGACGACACCCTCAGGCACCGTGCTGCTAGCTAGAGTCGCATGTAATGTAACTTCGTACCTGCGACGTCCTCGAAGTAGATACCATCATCGCAGAAGCGCAAACAGGCTAGTCCGGTCTCGACGACGATTTCTGATTGTTTCATTAATCTCCGTGGCGCCTGCTCCATGCGGTCATAGTCATATCTGATCTCTGCAGGCGTCTCTGCTCCGCACCTTCCTTTTTCTGGCGTCTCGTCTATCGCGATTTTCCGTTCTGCTCATAACTGGAGAGAGACATCCTGTCGCATTCTTCGCCTAGGCTAAGCATGTATCAGGAGGTGGCGATGCTGGCCGTTGCTCATCGGTCGCTCCGGTCCTCCCCTTGCCCCCTTTCCGCTGGAAATGCTATTATCCGTAGATAGTATCGTTTTTCGTCCAAGCGTCCCGTGCAGAGCGGGTTTCTCATTGCTTAATCTTTTTTTGCTGCAGAATGGCATTGTCATGGAGATACCATGGTGACTGGCATCTCCTGCTCACCACACTTCATGCTCTCGACGTCGCTGTCCACAGAGAGCAGCTTTCTCAAGGCTCTATCCGTAAAACTAACAAGGGAATTGGACCGATATGGAAGCTCTAGAGAAACTGGCGTCCTGGGGAGCCCAAGCTACCTAGGATGATATTGATAGATGATGACGGTTGCAATGCAGTACGCACAACCCTCGCATACGCGCAACATCGATATCACGTCTCATCACCTCTCCCCGACACGGATCACAATCCCAACATCTACAGCTCTGGCCTCCCTGACGCTGCATGCGATACAGGTTCTTCCAACCCGGCTTATCACCGCACTGGTCCCAACAGATGCACACCATGCTCGCGCGAATGCCTCTCGCTCCCTCCCACCCCGCGCATCCAAGATCCACGTTTCTGGGAAGGATGACTCGAAGCTCTTATGATTGTGATTATTTTTGCTGTTGTTATTGTTATGACGCGACGGAAGCGCGGATGCGCCAATGTCAGAAAGAGAGCTTAGAGGGATATACCGATACGGATAGGACGTGTGAAGTGGATGACCGGGAAGCCGGTTTGCTGTCGAGTGTCCAGAGCTCCTGCTCGTCGCCGTGGATTGCTCGCCGGCATTCTTATGGTTATGGCTGTTGGTTGCGTATCCATGCGGCGGCAGACACGCATAAGAGGAGACGAAATGTGTATTGTAAGTCAACGGGAATGACAGGATAGTTGCTTTAGAGGCAGCTGGGTCTGTCAAGCGGAAGGCCACATATGCCTTTTTGGCGATCGTGATACCGTCTTGCATGGTCTCCTGCTCAGGCTTTCTGGACAGGAATAAGCCCTCGAACGTTATCACCGTCGTATCCGTGACAGGTTGGTCCACAGGTAACGAGAATGTATCACTGGAGAGGGCACCGATTCCAAGAGGCGTAGACTGTAGTGACAGCTGGGTTCCGTGTTGAATGCGCGGTTTTTTTGACTTTTGCGGCACTTCTCTCATCTCTACTTCGAGCCATGTATCCCTGAGAAGTTCTCCTGTGTGGACGTCGCGAGGAACAACATGGCTTTTCATCCAACCCATGCATCCCGTAGTGTTGTCCAGGCAGGAGAGCACTCTTCCAACAATTGACATTTTGCTCCACCAGCTTTTATCGTCATACACGAACCCACCGTAGAGATTTGCAAGTGGTCCAAGTGCCTTCATCGCTTTTGGGTCGTTTTCAAGGACCGTCGCTATCAGAAAGTGGCCGATCGCTTCTCCTGGAAGAACTAATCCCGAAAACCATGTGCGAGACATCCAACCACCTACATCATGCCCGGATGAGGCATCTTTGCTGTCATTTTGGGGCCACTGTAGTAGCACTAAACGCCGTGACGGGCTTTTGCGGTACATCTCGCTCTTGTCCAATGTCTGGACATATCTTTCCGGGGGAGTATTGCGAACTGGTGATGCGTAGATGCCAGCATTCATGGAATTTCCGCCTGATTCGAATTTAGGGCTCAGCCTGTGCTTCAGCTCATCTTTCCCAGGCCAGTCGATGTTCTGTGCAAAGATCAGAAGGCCGTGCAACTGCTTTTCTGGATGATGTGGATTCAGGACATAGTCCCATGCAGATTCTGGGTCAGCGCTGGTGACCAGAGTCTCTCGATGCCTATAACTGCCGATTCTTGACAAGAGACCATGCCTACCGACTGGTCTGTCCTGCGCAGCTCCCCGCGTTACATTGTGATGTACTGGTAAATGCTGATAATGTTGCACATCCATAGTATCGAAGAATCGACGCACTAGAATGAGATCCCAGTCCACCTTGCCGGAACGTAGTTTATCGAATCGTTCAGTATCGTGTACGGTGAGTATGATATCCTTTGACTCCTCAAGGATACCCACACGGACGACAGCGTCAACACGCAGCAGCAATTCAGCTGCCAGCAGAATCTGCAAAAGGAGCCATTTTCTTTCAAGGCCACGCTCACTCAACCCCCTGTAATGTTCAGGAGGGCAGTCTTTGGCACTCAAATAGTCCCCGCCCGGATGAGGAGGCATTTCCCAGAGGATTTGACCAATACGCATCCGCCACTCTGTCAGGCTGAAGTCGAACCAGGCTCCTTTGGTGGCCAGCACTTCGGTTAAGACTTCGATCTGTGTTTTCAGGCTGTAGCGATCCAAGTAGTCAAATACCTTTATCGGAGGATAGAGGAATTTGGTAAACAAGTTGTCGAACATTGTACGTGTAGATTCCTTGTCCAACACTGTTTTTGCACTCCTTTCCACTAGGATCTCGTGGCGTATTTTTTTCAGCTCTTGGAGTCGTTTGACCACGGATTCAATGGTAAAATCGCGAACTCCGATACGCTTCCATCCAGGAGGCCCTTCCATGAGTAGCTTTTGGCGATCATGCACTATATCCATGTTGCATTCTGAGTATGGACTGCTAAGATGCTCCATAATGTGGAATGCCTCCGAGACTGGTAGGGCAGTAATTTTCTGAAAATCAGTAGTCCCCTTTGGCACGGGCGGCCCTTTGTATTTCCTGTTATCGGCAACTGGCATCTCCAGAAAATAACGGAAGCCGACAGAGCCTGGTTCTTTGCCGTTCATGGATAGCATATTCGGAAATTCGAAGACGCCCACATCGAACGAAGCGCGTCTTATAACGTCGCAGTTTCTCCAGTCAGATTTCCACATCATGGTGTGTCCTTTTTTAGCCCATTCATCCGGCACAGGTAGATGAGCATGTAAGGTTGATAGTGTAAAAGACGGATGTATCAGGGGCTGCATATCCCACAGGTCTTGGATCGTAGTAACATGCAAATCCCATGGGAAAAGCACCTGCGGGTACCAGTAATCATTCCTCCCCTTCTCAAGCATGAAATGCGGGGCCCCAGAGAAAAGATGTTTGAGATCCCATTTGGTTAGATGAGAGATATGAGGGTGTTTCGATATATCAGACTTCGGCTTTTCTGTCGTGTTCAGAGCCAGTTCCATAGCATCATGTATATTCGTAGGCTGCTTCGGTTCTCCCATGAATGACGGTGGACTGGATGACGGAGGTGACGGCGAAGTATCGCTATCGTGGTGATTGTCTGATTCATCTTTTGGAATCTGGATATCCACTGCGAGCGGTAGATCATTGTGTGCCTGAACGCGAGTCAGTAAAGATTCATTTGCGGGCCCTCTGAGGTAGGAACTCATGTAGTGAATCCTGCACCAGCACATAATATAGATCTACAGGGATCAAACGTACAGTGTTCTCCTTTTCCTTGGACGGTGGATGCGATGAGTTCGTTCCTGTGCTACCGCCAGTACCACTACGCAACCGACTCAATAGTGACATCCGTACTGGAGAGACATTCTCAGACGACCTATTCTCAGACGACCTCGACCCTTCCAGATGCGAAAATCGCTTCATGAATCCTGGTCTCCCAGTTTCATTTTCTGATGATTCAGATGCGGTAGATCGCGCTGTTCGCGACTTGTTCCCTGCTTGGAACAGAGGCATTTCGTATGAATACCCACACCCACTTCCCCAACCACGCCCCAGTTAGAACCTCGAGATTTTCTTATAGCGATTATCGCCAATGATGTAGACCTGTCACCTGCATCAGTAACAGGCCCGCAGATGACCTATATTGATTTCCAACAGCTGCCAGTGGAAGCTTAGCATAAGTCTCTCGTGGAAGAACCAGGCAAGCGGGGTAGTTCTAGAAGATGTTCGCAGCTGAAGATCAAGATTTGATACTTACGTATTGAGGGGAGAGTATACGTGATGAAGAAATCTCAGTCGCAAGATCAGAAGCTGCCTCACCGTTTGGATTTGTCAAGGGGGAAAATAAACTGAGGTAGCTTTAAAAAATTGGTTGAGCGCGACCGCGACCGCGACCATCATATGAGCAGCAAGCAAGGCCATGGAGCGGAGCGCAACTTCCAGAACGGCGCGCCCAGTCCGATTCTGGCAGCTTTGTGGCAGGCCTGTAGGTAAGTACGTAGCTAGACCGCTTTTTGTTTTTCTTGCTTTGATGCCGACCAGCCGTCGGGTCCGTATACATCTATTACATGGCAACATTCTTCGCGATCACTAGCACTCACTCTGGTATGGCGCTGCAAATGATCTGTCCACGGGGCTGCCACCGGGTTTATCGAGCATGGTCGGTTTCGGCCTGGGCGGCCTGACGTGCGCCAAGTCTGCCGCAGAAGACAACATGACAGCCGGTTCCGTGCCGTGGTTTCCGTGTGCGTTATCAAACATCCCGAGCCAGCATAGGTAACTCCCAGCTGGCCCTGTCGCTATTTGTATATTCAGGCACAAAGGGTCGGTATCTTGAGTTGAAATCAACAAAAATCATTTCCCCGCGTGGGTAGGGCTGTCCGGCTTCTCTTACTGTGGAGATTTTGTACAGATCTCGGAGGCGCCGGATGTGGATGTTGTCTCTTAAGGCTTATGCTGACTTGTTCTTTCAGGGATTCCATTTGACAGGACAGACACTTCACTATTCACATATCCATAATTATATAAGAAATTATACAACTAACTAAACTAACTAGTTAACTAAACATATGTAGTCAGTTATGCTATTGGCTTAATGGTCGCTTAATGGTCAACTGTCGGCCTGTTCGTATATACTCTTGTTACTTGACTAGTCAACCTAAAGAAATATTTTACGTGCCGCATAGCGTTCTTAAATCGATGACTTCAGGTGGCGCGGTGTCTCCGGAGTTCTTGATCATGACATTAAATTAATTGATGCTATTTTCAGGGAGCATCCTGCAGCGGGCTACTCACTGCAGGGGTTTACCTACAGGTGCTCGTGGAAGAAGCTCAGGACAGTCTTGTAACCCCTCTCATACTCCTTCACGACCTCCGGATCCTGAAGGTCAGAACGGGCAGCCATAAAACCATGGATCTGCGTGGGGTAAGTCTCAACAAGCTTGGGAACGGTCAAGTTCTCCTTGTAGGCATTGACATCGTCGACGGGCTCGTCCTTCGAGGCTAGCATGGCCATCGGCACCTTGACTTTCTTCGCGTCGTTCGGGTCTACCATTGCCGGATGGGCCTGTGCTGCAGCCTTGAAAAGCTTCTCATCGCTTCCAGCTATCAGACTGGTGATCTTTCCTCCCCAGCAGAAGCCTAGGATACCCCAGGATTCGAACTTGCCGCCGCTGGGAGCAAGCTTGTTGGCCTCCGCCACAACTTCGGGAATCTTAGAGAGCGTCTTCGGGGGAGCGGCCTTGGTGGAGAAGAACTCTCCCAGCTTCTTTCCGTGTTCTTCGGTCTGCGGGGGGTACCACGAGATATCGGCGGGGCTACCCTCAAAGAAGTCAGGCATAAACACCTTGTACTTCTTGTCTGCGTCAGAGTTGGCGAGAATATCGGCTCCCTGAAGAGTCTGTTCGAAGAATCCGAAGATATCTATAAGGGATGAAGATGTCAGTTAAATCCAATTGTTATTAAAATCACAACTTTCTTACCGTAGATCACCAAGATAGCCTTGGTAGCGGACTCGGGACCAGTCACGTCTGTTTCAATGTTAACAATCAAGCTGTCCAGCGAAGAATGTCAGCATGAAGAATACAACTCACATGTCTTCAAGCCACCGATAGTCTTGTACTCTCCTTTGGGACTGTAACCCTTGGTGACAACCGGCGGGATACTGCAATGGAGCGAAAACAGTCAGCACTCGTTCGTTGTCTGGTATGGCGCATTGAAGGGTGACCTACGAGCAACAGGCCTTACTGATGTTCGACATGGCTGCAGAGCTACAATGGATAGGTCTGAATGTGCTGGCGTGGTATGGCTTGAACGCGGTCGCAAGATACGGTCTTCTGAGGGGGGTAGTCAGAAACTGTTGATATCTCATGGGGATGAAGATAAGAAAAAAAGACCGCACGAACAATCTTGCTCCTAGTCCAATTATTAATTATGTTATAGGTATAGCGATTGGTAATTTACTCGGGAAAACAATCAGACTCGTTTCTCTCGGTTTCTTTTAAGTCGACTGCGTAAATAGAGGTGGAGAGAGCTCGAAGCACAACAACCCCGCCAACACGACGTCATCTCGGCAACATCGGTAACATCGGCAATAATGAGAGGGACGATCAACCTTCTGCTCTACGAAACGCGCGCTTTCATCAATGGAAACAATCTACATTCTTCTCTATCATAGATCTCATACACTACAATACAATAGTGATCCATAACTACGGAGTGGTATAACTAGTGAGGGGGGATACGTGGAGCGGATAAGTAGTGGATAAACAATTACACTACCACAAAACCCGAAGCCATTATTACCGGACTTCTTGATAGGGAATTAGGTAATTACCAGTGTTAGAAAAAGGATAGGATCCTCTTGATAGTAGTAGTGGGGGAAGATGATCGATTACCCTCCGCAGAGGGGAGTAGCTAAATACTAAGTACACGTGATGGCTAAGCCTAGGCGGCACCTGCCTGCCCAGTTCCGTAACAACCAGCTTCACGCTGGTCAACTCAGCGTTCTTATTGCATCTAGATAAGTCAATTCCGACTGTTTCGAGATATAGATGAAGAAATATGTATACAATACATCGATCTCTATATAGCAGAGCTATTGTTAAGAATGTGTCTCTTGGCGTGCAGTGAGAGAGCTGCAATAATGTTGTAAACATCCTCTATAAGACTTTGTCTAACTTTTTGATATCTAGCTAGTTATCTGCTCAGTACAATATAAATTCAGTAAATCTCCCATTGGCTCAGCAGAAATGATCTCCGATTATTAAGGTGAATCTTTCATTCAGTTAAAGCTCGAAATTTCAAGAAAATGTTGTAGTGTCAACAGGTGCCAATTCCTCTATAGTCGATTCCATCTCTCTTTCGACAGAGAACAATCAGACTCGTTTATTTTTGCTAACAACACTGTTGCACGCATCACTCCATTGATTTCTATCGCCGTTTGCGAAGCCTAAGGGTCAGAGCTTGATAATATGGAACTAATTCCTGCAGATCTCCCCTTAGTAGATATTGGAATTCTAGCACTTCCCCATTGAACGTCTCCAGTTCGAACATGAACACGGAGAATATCATTATCTTTAGAGGAGCATATGTGGAATTCTAAGTAGGTTAGTTTTCTATGTTGCTGCTAATTCTTGAACATGTTCGTATGTACAAAGAGGTGGTAAATAGAGATTTAAGTTCTTATCTAGATAGGAAAGCATGGAAGTTCTCTCTAAGAGCCGCCACAGACCCTACACGTTCTAGTAGTGTAAGATTGGGATATACGAGACTGAACTTTTGGATGTATACCACAGAAGCATGGGTAAAAAGGGCATGATGAATCTTTCAAAGAAAACAAACGAATCTCACCTTGCGTACGCAAGCTGGTTGAGACAGTGGTCGACAATAGCAGGGCCGAGACAGCTAGAGAGGCGATATACATCAATAACTTCTCTGTGTATTGATGATAGGTCGGATACATTGTGAGATGTTTTATGTTCGTTTGTCAAATCAAATTCTTAGTCGTGTATAGGGCCGTTCTTTTCTTTACTTTGCTGTTTTCAATGAGGGGGTAGTAGATATACAATCCTATCAATTTATATTTTGTATCTGATACCGTAGAGTCAAGGCTATGAGTCTGTATTAAAACACCGCTAAATCATTTCTATCGTTGGACATCCACTCATATTAGCTTACATTGCTGCATAACTGTCCAGTGCGTAACTTGATGATCCATTAAGGAGTGTCGTGATGAGTGTTGGGTCATTTTATTCTCAAGGCCATCAGCGAAATACCAATTGAAGTTACATGACACTTCTAAACAGTCAAAGAATGGTATTTCAGAGATAAATGGGCCATAACATTGTAAAAGCAGCTGCGATGTGACACGCCAACTATTATGTAACAGTATACTGGAATGGGCGGATTTCTCATCAGATTTTCAACTCCGCAAGACACTGCACGGCATATTTTAGCGGTGCATGACGGTCTAGACTTTAGGGTAGATCCTAGGAACTATATCACAGGGATATTAGGATATAGTGTTAGAGGACCTCCTGGTAACCTCTTGCTAACGGCAAGCCTCGGATAGTAAGTCCTCTATGTGATAGATCTAGTTGTACAATGGAGTGTAGTATGATAGTAACCTTCCTCTCCGTTTTAACTTAAGCCATTCTTATCTACAGTCTAACAAGCTTCTGAGTGCGAGTTTCCTATATATGACAAATGAAAATCATCTACCGGGCACTCATCTCTGAGCTCTCCTATGATAGTAGATTTGAAGTGGCGTCTGATGATCTCTCATTTTTAGAACACCTATACATTACAGACGATCCGCCACATCACTTTCCAGAAAACAAACCTTCTGTTTAATATCTCTGTTATGGATCCTCAACTATCTAGATGAAAGAGATTCTAATTAGTGTATGAACACTTTAACCTTAGAAAGTCACGTGTTTATTCATCTCGCGAAGTCAATACACAATATCTATGTGATATCTAGTAGCTTTATCGATGTCAAAACACCAATGATCAGGAATATTTTATATAATCCGATATTCCCGAGTCCTATTATCACTGACTTCCTCGTTCACCGCACATTTGATTTCCCCTCAGTATGACGAACCGGTGGTCTTGTATTTTCTCCGCCTTGTGCGGATAATGTCGACTGTAATGCCGAAGTTTAGGTGAACCGCATTATCACTTTGTACTCTAAACGTGATATTATCTCTGGATCTGGATCCGCGTATCCGTGGATACCCGAAACTGTGATTATCCATGGGGATTCCCACGTGAATGATGTTAATCAGTCTCAGAGAAAACGACAACACCCTTTTGTATTGCTCTAGAAATAGAGCCTGTTACTTCTATATCATCACACTTATGATAATGGTGAGACACGAACATTGAGGCTCCTTCGCAACCAAAGACGCGGCGGCGGTGGTTGGCGCGGGGAAATGATCCGGAAGTAGCCGTGTGAGAGGCACGTGGTCTGTGCTCGATCTCGCTAGAAGGTCACCTGATTGCCTTGGATGGAAATTGATCAGTTTTCGCCTCCCATCCGATCTCAGCTTTCGAGTGCCTCTCCATGGTTCCACCGACACTCTAGGACTTCAGCTATCCCCAGTACGGAGTAGAGCATCAGTCTGTCTCATGGTGGGTCAGCCCACTCACGCTGACAGTTTAGAGGCCTTTCTCAGCAGACGAGAGCGTGAATACCCTGGGTACCTGAACCGAGAGTGGGTGGTCTCGACCAGTCCGGAAACGACCTAACGCGCGCTGTGAAGTCTTCTAATTAAAGTCAGACTTTGGATTAGGTGATTCTGACAGATAATCTCGCTCCCAAGTCGCAGACGCATAATTTTGCGCGACCAGGGTTCATTGGAACCCAGTCCAGAGATCGGGGAAACATCAAAGGCTCCGGAACCAGGTCTCTTTTTGCGGGTTCCCCGATTCCTGAGATCGGTCACAATCTATCGAAGTCTCGGTACCCCTGAAGCAGAATGTGGGATTCTGCAGGATGTTCTTCGAGCAAAACAAAAGAGTAATCTGACTAGGGGGTCTCAAAGAGATCTAGTTCTGTGCTGTCACATTCCGCTGCGTGTTCAACCGAAACCTTACGCATGACATGGGCAAATCGGGTTTCGCCCCCAGACGATTCGTCTTGCATGCTATTATTCGATGGTCCGGTGATTGCCCTTAGAGTTGGGAAGACTGCCTTTTGCGAAAGATCTATTCTGCGTCACTACTGGACTCTATGACTCTATCGATTCTCCGTGCTCAGCTCACCTTCCTGGACAAGTTCTGGGATAGCTATCGGAATTTGATAAAACAAAGTACTACCGGAGAATTCATGGCTCAAGCTTCTGTCAGTCATTTCAGCATGTAAGACGGTCAATCGGGTCAGCACCGCGTGATTTGCCGGCAATCCTTCAGCGCGAAGTCCCTGTGCGTATGCGAGAACGCTGCGCTAGCACAACCCCGAGCAGTACTACCAGTTTCGAGGCACCCCTTCAACCATGGGGCTCTCATTTACAACCTTTTCAGGATCTTTAGTGGGGAATAGTTGAAATCCTGGTTCGTCCAAAATGGCCTTTACATCTGCACTGGCCTACGAGTTAGACCCGATCTGGAGCTCTGTGTTGTTGTTGTTCTATCGAACCAGTAAAATTACCTTACCCCATTTTTGCAGAGGAATCGCTTTTTCCTGATCATTATCAATCTTCTAGTGTGCTCGATAAAGCAGATTCCGTCTCGAGCTAACATTATTGAGGGTACCCAATGCTAGAATGTTGGGGTTAAACCCCGAGACTACTGGACTTGGATTTGGGAAAGCACCGCGCTTGCACTAGGTAGAGGCCCGCGCGACCGTGATTAGCACAGGAATCAACGATCTGAAGCGCATTGGATACCGTCGATTACGATGGTTTTATGCAATTCAGATATATGCATATCGATCGTGAACGCAAAATCAAGTCAGTGATCTTGCACTCCCGCTGTCTCGGATTGGCCAGGGGAGAACGCTTTGAACGCAGACTCGCAGCATGCGACCGCTTCCGGGACCAAGTATGGGAATACACAAAAAAAAACCTCGTGGGGCAAATAATAATGACATGCCCGCGTGAGCTTATAGGGTATTAGGCTTCCCTTCCTGATATGGAAAGGTGAGAGTGTTTAACTAATGAATAGAAAACCCAAAACTAGAAAGCATAGTCGCTTTTATACCGTCCCACTGTTGGCGCTAAGATGTTGGTGCATTTCGACCACATGGCGCGGAACAGACAAGTCTGGTCTCGATAATAGGCACTGGAGCCCCTCGCAGATGCTGTACTACACGAGTCGTCAGAGATGGAGATCACTTTCCGGGAAGTTTGATGCAGCGAATATCCCGGATAAATGCGACACGGCCTTTAACTCTTTGTCGGGATGCAAAAATACCTCCTCAGGACGCAATTGCGCCGATGTTCACAGAGCGGGTAAGGCCAACCAAGCTTTTCCTTGACTGATATCCCAGCAAAATACGGAGTAGACAGAAGGACTAGTTGGCAGCGATGCCGTTCCTATAGATTAACATCAACCGCCGCTATCCAGTTCATTGAACTTACTGTCATCTGCGGCGCCACTCCTATCTCGCAACCTAGAGTGACAAGTTGAACCTAATCACCGATACCGACAGACTGGCGCGGAGATGCCCGGTGACTCTGCGGCTTGCTGCTGTGCCTTTCTACCGGGATGGGCCAGTAGCAGCCACCCGTGGTGACCCTGTAATTAGCGGACCATGGACAGCAGAGACCGGCTGAGACCGTGCAAAGAGCAGTGCGGATCCTGCTCCCCCCCAACTCCCACCGGTTCCTCGGATGGATGCTCTTTGATTAGCGCTCTGCCTCGAGCGCATGGTTGGCAGGGATGGCCCAGTGCTCCGTACGAAGGATGAGATCAATTACTTCGTACTGTGGGTTTACTATTATCTTCGCTCAAAGGTAACCTGGAAAACCAGTGTTATTATTAATGTCGTTCAACTACGGAGTATAGCCTGATTCGTCAGTGTCGATGTAAGGACTTCTTAGGTGAGCATCCTATCCACCTGCCATTTTATCTATGCGAGCAAGAGGCATGTCTAGATTGCTGGGCATCGCTCTCTCCTTGCTATTCTCAGTAAGACTAGCTGAGCGGCGAAGTACCCCATAATCCATGTCATCTCCGAAGTGAAACCTGATGATTACCATCATGGTCCCTAATAATAACACTCCCCGTCCGCGGCCATCGCCTAAGTAATCGCCTATGGTGCTCTCCTACAGGATCGGACCTCTTCTCGCCTGCGTCTAACCAAGATCATGGATGGCGACCACAGGCTCCAGACTGTCCTGCTGGCTCGTATTACCCTAGTAGTGGTGTCCAATCCGATCTGGTCTCGAGCGAACCCCGGTCGTTGGCCTAGTCACTGAGTCGCTCACTGTCCTCCGGCCTGGACTGCCTTTGCTCGCTTTTGTGATTGCGCTGCTGCTGCAGACAATCTTGCAGATTATCGCGAATAGCCCCGGGCGTGATGCTGGACTGTGTCCACTGCCCTCTGAGCGGATTCGACTCTGCATTACTCCTGGCAGACCACTCGAGGCCCAAACGGCGTCGCTCTGCATTGCCGGTGTCCTTTCTCTCCTCTGCTTTTTCCAGCTTGTTCTCTCGCCGAGAGTTCCAGTTGCTGGTCCCGCACCCTGGCCTTGACCACCAAGCGGGTGGCGCCCGGTCCCTCGATTAGGCGAGAGACCCATCGAGCCTTTCCCGTCTTCCTAGAAACGCCGAACTGGGGCAGGGTCTGGGAAGGCCTATTCGACGCAGTGATATCGCCAATGAGTTGGGACCGCTGGCTAGCTTTGCCGGAATAGCGGTCGAACTTGTCGCTCGAGCCCGCTGCCCTTGGTACTGGCCGGGGCGGCAAAACCATCGACTGGGCAAAGGCGACAAAGAGAGCAGTAGTCCTCGTCTCTGCTCTTGTTGGCTACGTTCAGATCCTATTATCCCTCTAACCGATTGGGGGCCAGAGAAAGACGACTGGTAGGCCAGTTCATAGCGTAAACTCTCGGACCAGTAGTACTACTAGAGGTCCTTTTGAAATACGGTTTATCTCGTCGTCGTTTTCGCCCCTCATACGATCAAACAATTGACGGACTGTTCAACATCGTTTTTCCCTTTCGACCCACTTGTTTGAACTCGGTCACGCACCCAGGAAGAAAAGAGAAGGAAAAAGCAATAGGCAGCTCTAGGGCGTGAGGGTCGTCGGAGGAACGCGACGCAAGGAGTACACTCCTGGGCCAGAATTGATAGAAGAACACACATCCAGTGGACCGGAGTCGCCTTCTGGCATACGATCAGGCAGAGGACTCTTTACATTCAACCTACCGGATGCTAAGCTTATATTCCTGACCCCGAAGAAGGAAACATATCAACATTCCAAGGGCGTCCCCAGGAGCGACGATCGTCCGTTCTCCACTCAAGCCCATCTATCAACACCCAGATTTCTAGATCCCCAAGGCACATCACGAATGGCATCTTCCCCTTGACGAAGTAGTCTGGTATCCCGGCGAATATCCACCACGGAGCTCTCTTCCAGGGATCGCCTCAGCCCCCCCGAGCTGGACGTTTCGGCCACCCGCCAGACGGACTTCCTTGAGCCCTGTCAACCACGTTGCCGTTGATCACTCCGTCGACAGATTCTCTTCCCACCACCCACTCTTTCTGATCATTCGACATCTTCCGGAGTCCGCCCCAGCGCTTGTGCTGGTGCTGGTGCCAACCCGACGGGGTCCCCCGCGCTGGCTAGACCGCGGCTGCACGATCGTGGAGCCACGCTCGAGCACCCACCGGTCTGGGTACATCTCTCTCCATCTTCCTGGAGGCGCTGCTTCTTTTCCTTCTCTCTTTCACCCAGTAAGACTCCGGGCGTTGGGTCCTGTTCGTTGCTCTCAAAAGGCCTAAACCCCAGCTGATCGTCAGGCATCCTTGGACAACTATATCCATTGCCGTTCTCGTCAGTTGTCTTTCTTCTGGCATCCGAACAGGTGATGCTCTAGGAGCGCAAAACAAAGGACTCGCGCGTCGACCATCCCGGTCTTTGTCCTCATCGATTTCGGTCTTAGTCCCGCGTCGATCCTCTTGTGTGACAGTCTACGATCAGCCCTGTCCCGCGCTCTGATCGTGTCGAACGCTCATCTCCAATCACTGCTGCTTCGTCAGAGACTGAGATAACTCGGGCGTCTTCATCTGTCCTTCTTCCCTTGGCGTGTATCTCTTGGATTGTCGCAGACGAGCGGCTCCAAGGCACATTCTGATTGCCCCTCCTGGATCCCTCAGGCGTACCTGGTGGACGTTTCTGGACATACGGTGCTAACACGTCGTTCCAACCTACGAACCTCCCAACAACTCTTCCAACTCCGCCTACAGTCGAGACGGTCGTCCTGCGGCCGTCCGGGCAGACGAGAGATCCGTCCGGCAATCTGGCGGCCCTAGCAGTTCCGCCGCCCGGTATGGGTACGGCGATTGATGGATTGACAGCTTCTCAACCATTGACTTCTCGAAGGCCAGCAGCACAAAGCCTGCCGAGTTTCGAGCTCCCTCCTCCCCCATCTCAGTTCCCATTATCCAGCTCGAATCAGAAATATTCTTCTCAGTCTAACATTCATCCTCCTCCAAACGTGAGCGTCGGTAACCTGCTGACTCCTCCATCGAATCACTCGGGAGAAACAAGCAACAATATCCATTCAGGTTCCGCTTCAAATACGGTCTCGGCCGCACAAGAAGTTCCTTCTTATTCGTCTGGTTACTGGCCTGGTCAGAACTCATACGGATACGGTTCGGCGACAACGCCTTCTCAGTCGTGGAATCAGGGCGTTAACGCGCTGTACCAACCTCGGGGATATTCGCCCTTGGTAGGTTCCCTTGGTCGCAACACAGCGGGTACACCCAACACCAGCGAAGGCATGTCGCAGTCATACGATATCAATCATCTCCCGCCTTTCCAACAATCCCTTCCCGTTTCATCTCCTACTGTAGCATCGCCTGCGGTGCAGCAGCACCAAGCAATGGCGCATGCGATGATGAGCGCGCAAGGCACGCCGCCCAGTTCCGCGCCTCCCTCCCAGCAATTCACGGCTGCAGATCCATACGCATCGAAGCCTGCTTCAACACCTATATTTGGGAGCTCACAACAAGCTCCGAACGCTCATCAAGGCGCCTATCCTTCGTATGGCGGCCCTTCGCCAATCTCCCACGGTGGACTCGGTATACATCCAGGTGCTCCGAGAATGCAGCCTGGACCAAGCCCGTCACCCACTGGGCAACCCGCGCAATTCGGATATAATCGCCCTCCGTGGCCGTCATATTCACTCCCAGCCATGAGTGGGCCGGTTATGACGAATGTACATAGTCCCGGCGGTCAGATGTCACTTATGGGTGGCATGCAACCGGGTGTTTTGCCTGGCTTCAACAGCGGACAGGTTGCGAGCATGCACCATATGTATGGAGGCCATCCTTCGCACCAGGGACATGGACAGCCGGGTCCACCCAATGACCGGCCGTTCAAGTGCGATCAGTGCCCACAAAGCTTCAACCGAAATCATGATCTCAAACGACATAAGAGAATCCATCTTTCGGTGAAGCCATTCCCGTGTAATCATTGTGATAAGAGTTTCTCGCGGAAGGACGCATTGAAGGTGAGCTAATGATCATTCTTTTTCCCTTTCTAAGCACCTCACTGACAGCTCATCTTTTGTTTCTACAGAGACATATTTTGGTGAAAGGCTGCGGCAAAGATACATCAGACGGTGGTGCAAATAAAGCTGGGTCCGTTACATCTAGCAAGGACGAAGATGGAACAGTAATGAGGACCGATTCGAACAGCGACAAGCAGAGCCCCATACTGAACGGGCACGTTTAGACGGTATCCAGTCCGTCTAGGAGCGACATTGGCCCAGAGCGTCATTCTAGTATCTCGGTCCTCGTCTCCTCTTTCACATCTTCTTTCATTTTCTCTCGACCAATTTCCTTTATTTCGATGTATTTATGTTGGGATCGGTGACGATGGCAAAATGCTTCCATACTTTGCGTTCCGGGTCGGGTCTGGGATACGAGCTCAAGCGCTCAAGAGATTGTTTACGTTGTTGTGTTCATGCGGCATCGCTATTCTGGTTTTTTTGGTGCGGGTCAGCAAGTCTGTGGAAATGGGTGTGCTTTGCTTTTTCCTCCTACGGGATCTATTACCCCTGGGTTTTCTCAGCGATCTGAAGTCGGGCTTCATTTTCTCATTTCTGTTTCCTATGGTGTGGGTCTTTTTTGCTCTCTTTCTCCTGCCGCTATATCTAACATGAACGCGTCCTGTATCACATTGTAGCAAAAAAGGCTCTTTTTCCTACTATTCGGCGCGTTCTTTCTGTTCCAGTTCAATCATGTCACGAGTCACGGGTGTACTTAATTATCAGCTTATTACCAAGTCATTGCAACTTTACTACCGCACATTTTTACCGTTTTCTCCATCGTTATGCTTCACTATTTTCACCATCGGCGCGCGCTACGCAGCTCGGCAACACTTATCGGTTCTCAACGCGAACAATTCAATCCAAACAGGATCAGACTTCGCACTACCACAGACACTAATTCCTGTACGTACATGCTATCCGTGCGCAGTGTCCGGCTACAGACCAGATTGAGTTAGCTAGCTTGGTTTTATTGGTAATATCCTTTTCCCTTTGCCCCTCAGCTCGAAGTATGGTAGAGTACCAGGTAGCCAAGACTATCTATCTCAAACTTTGCCACCCCGTTCGTGGGGACTGAGCAGCCACGGCGTCTAGGCACATCTATGCTATTCAGCGGGGTAACTAGATACGGAGAGCATACCTTCTTTCCGGGGTCACCATCCGAGAGGCGAGTACGGCGTAGAGTACGGAGTACGGAGTATGGTAGAGTGTGCCCGCGTCCAAGGCATCAACATGGGCATCGAAGTAAAAAAGGAATTAAAGTTGAAGATGTGCGATGGACCGTGCGAAGAGAGAGATTTTCTGAGAAAGAGGAAAAGATCGACGTGTGTTTTTCTGTCTCAGAATATGTGGGATTTAGTTGAATTAGGTTATTCTGAAACTTAGCATCATGTTAGGGGGTGATTCCAGAAAATGGCCCAAAAAAAAAAAGAGAAAATCGTGGGAGCAAAAAAGATCTCCGGGACGGGGAGTCGAACCCCGGTCTCCCGCGCTCGTTCCTATTCGGATGACAAGCGGAAATCATGACCGTTAGACCATCCCGGATCTTGTTGAAATGATCGGAGCATTACCGATTTATGATGGCGGATCACCCGATTTTGTATTGTGGTACTGAATGCTATTGTTGCTAATATTGTGGTTGTTTGTGGGATATTGCTACGTGTTTCGTTCGATTGGCTTTCTTTGGAATACTAATCCCATGAACTGCATTGGGGCAATAGTTAATAGTTTTGGAACCAGGTGATGGCCCTTTTGCATGTCCAACACCGAACTAAATATATTTGTCGGGTACCCTTCGTTGGCGTAATTGAACACCAGTTAATCCTGGCGGTTACGACAGCAATATCGTAAACACTGACTATCCAAGGAATTTGAACCAATCTCATATCGCTAATCAGAACACTGGGTGCCTATATCATCCATCCAACATCCTCAGCTGCCCAAGGCGACGCAGTAAACCCACTTCGTGCACCTACTCCGACAGCGTAAACAAGTCATGGACAGCAGGTCCAGAAGTGAGAGGTTCACTCTGGCTGCTCAACCTGCCCTCAATCGATCCAATCCAGCGATAGTATAAAGCAGGCATCTCCATGATAACCGTCTTAGTGGTGACATTCACGGCCAATACCCCACCTTCTGCATCACCCAGGTCAAACTCCATCGAGAAGCCTTTCGGGATGTCGCCCTTGCGAGGCGGGTATTGCGTATCTGGACCCATAGTACTAACATTGAAGCGATCAGAGCCACTAGATGCACAGAGGACCTTGCCGTTCAGCGAGACATAGCTGTTGACGTAGTGCTCGTGGGAAGGAGTAATGAGCGAAAACCAAACCAAGGAATAGTTCCCCAGACGGCCATGGCCCCAGTACCAGGATCCGACGAGAGTTTCGAAAGGTGCATCAGCCCAATTCTATGACGGTGGAATTAGCAGGGTCCATTGTGTAGGATGTGACTAGAGCTTACCTGATCGTGATACGCGGATCCTTCAAATTGCAGGTTAACTCCCTTGATGTTGAAATTTACGGTGCCCTTCGAATCAGGAACAGCATTCGTCCAACCGATGTGCGGAGCGACCTCCATGGACTGTCTCTCCATGTCATTGACAGGACCAGATGGATAATGCGCTGGTGCGATCTGCAGGTGACTTCGGTCAGTACAAGATAACCCCGATGTGGCCATGTTTAATGCACCAAATATCAAATGTATAGGCCAGGAAAGTGAAAGCAACGTAACGTACCGAGTCCAACTGAAGCGTCCCGTTGACATCCGGACTCTTCGACTCGATCGTCACGATATACTTCTGCATCATCGGATCTCCGTCCCATCTGAAACCCGTTGATCCCCAGCTCCCACTGGATCCATCTCCAGCAGTGGTAACAGTTGCGAAACTGGCACTTGTGTACTCCGAGAAGACAGTTCCACCGGGAAAGGTGGCCCAGATATATGCTACCGTGACAGAACCGTTAGGCAAGGTGAAAGGGAAACCAACTGAACTAGTGGTGAAAAAGGTGACTGTGAAAGAGCTAGCGAGATCAGTCGAAACGGCGTCAAAGTACCACCATTGCGTGACGGTGCAGTTGATGATATCGAGTTTGGGACCATCGAGGCCAGTGTATAGACCCGAGTTGTTGCCAGGCGAGGACACGAATTTGGCGTGACTGATACCGTTCTGTATTGTGTTTGGATAGCTCTTGACATATTTCGCTCCTTGGCCGCCTCCACGGAGCAATGAGCGTGAAAACGCTATTTCTATGAGGGAAAAAGCCGCTACAAGGAGATGGAGGCCGTTCATGTTTACCTGCGAATGTAGTTTGTTCGGCTAGGAGTGTCAAACAAAGGAGAGATATCGAAAAAAGACAGAGGGCGGAGAGATGAGGTTTTCAGAGTGATTGAGCTTTATCTGATCAAAAGACTGTTGAGCTAATCAACAGGTCGGGAAGCAGAAATCTTTTCAGATAGAAACGAAGTACAGATATATCGCGTACCACCGGCGCACCAGACCTTCAATGGTTTGTTTACACGATGGAACTGGCCATCATCGGAGCTGTGCTACGCTAACCCCTATTGAAGAACAAAGAAACTCACATCGCAAAATGCTCATAAACAAACAGCCTATTGCGAAAATGAAGCTCCTATCTTTGCTTCATAGATAACCCCTACAGATTTCTGCAAATCAAGTCAATCACTGCTCCAAATGCTGGAAAGGAGTCGAAGAGTGCTGTTCAGACATGAGGTTTGGGGGTCGGATCCTTGCAAGAGTATTAGATCTGTACTTACGACAGATATATGTTGATTATTATTGGCGACATCCTTGCACCAAAGATGGGTCGCCCAAGGTATTTTAGACACATTGGATCTCATGCGGCTCTTTGTTGAAATGCACCTAATTGTATAACATACCCGTAGGACTTAAGACTAGCCAATACAGCGACGACAAACCAACGCAGGTGCTACATAGTTACGAAGGTGTACATCTCGAAATACAAAGTACGTATAACGGACTAACGTGTATACACGCAGGCAGCAATCATCGAATACAATTGATATCATGCGTGAAAATTGAGATGTGAAAAAGAAAGTCAAGACTTAATCTGTGTATCGTTATTCACCTCCTTAGACATTCCGAAAACTTCCACCCCCTCTATCTCGTCTCTAGGAGCAACGCCCAGTCGTGTCGCTTCTTCTGCCGTGAACGTCCCAAAATAATCAGACTCATCGACTTCTCCGACTCCAACAGGCGGCCATAGCTTACATATACTCACGTACAAGACGGCACTGATGGCGAATCCGAGTGGGTAGGCGAGATCGTAGAGCCTCGTGCATCCGACTGGAACAGTAACCTTTGGGTTCACCGCATTTACGAATCCCGGAAGCAGCGGAGTGAATCCAACGACCCAGGCAATAAATGAGCGCCAATTAACACCATAGATGTAGTAATAGATACCTTGGGGTCGGGGGTCGTAAAGGTCGCTCAATTTTAGTCGCCGAGACCGGACAATCCAGTAATCCGTAATCATGATCCCACACATGGGGCCGAGGAATACGGAATAGGCAGATAAAACCTGAATGAATGTTGCGGCACTTGCAAGAAGTTCCCACGGACACATAGCGATGGAGATGATGAGACCAATGTACGCCCCACGGCGAATGTTGATGAATTTGGGAAACAAGCCGCTCATGTCCATTCCCGTCGAGAACGCATTATCGACTGTGTTGATGGCTAGCTGGCAGATGACAAGGCCGACTCCTGCAAAGAAGGCCCCTGCTCGAGATTTTGCATTGTAGTCGGTATCTAGCCACTGGAGGGCGATGTTCGGCGGGTTCCAGATGGCTTCTCCGTAGATTCCCATCGTGGCAGACGATGCAAGGCAGCCAAACAGAGGCATGACGGTTCCAAACAGCATGATAGAGAACCATTGACCAAAGACCTGATCGCCTGGCCTCCGTGCGAAGCGAGAGTAATCAGCTTGGTTGGTCAAGCCGACTGCAATGCTTCCAATCACCGACGTGATGCCACTGACGATGGACCATCCCAGCTCGGTGGATCCCTTTAGAGTCGTAGGCTGGGAGAGGAGCGGACCTGCCCCGTTGGCAGCAGAAAGGGTCCATATCATCATCCCTAGAAGGGTGAAAAAGGACACTGTATTCATTGCCGCTAGGAGCCTCTTTGTTTTCTCCGGTGGAATGTACATGATCGGGATACTGATGACGTTGTAGAGGACCCATCCTATGAACTGTTTGGTGGTCAAATGGCTTGACTCAGGGAAGACGTTATCCAGGTGTTGGAAGCCTGAGAATATTGATGCCAGGATGGCTGTCACACACAGTCCTCCTGTCCAGCTCTGGACAGCAAGCCAGACGAGAGAGAGCAGTATACGCTGCAAAAGCATGAGATACGAGCCGTAAATGCCCCATACTGACAATGTTAATGTGTCGGTAATACGAACCATGTCAGACGTGGACTTGAGAACATACCATTTCTTGAAAACACAGGGAATCCAATGTGCCAGTCCGCCCCAACATAGCCATTAAATACAGCAACCAAGGATATGATTATTTTTCCGATAATGATCGCGATCATGGTTTGCCAGACTGACAAACCGGCGGCGACCAGAGAAGAGCCTACCTGCCAGTTGCTCAAGCAGAGGTTATTGATCGCCCAGAATGATACATAGGCATATTTTCCCCAAGTCCGCCGGTGTGGCGGTAAAGGACGGATATCATCGTTGATCCAAATGGAAGATGTCGTCTCCTTTGTGGTTGGGACAGCCAAAAAAGCGACGAATGAACGCCAGGAAAGCATTTCTTACGCAGAAGTTGTAAACAGTTCGAGATTGCAAGACCAATCCTGATAGCCTGAGAAAGTAGGCATGCAAATGACGCGAAAGCTCACTGATCAATTGTGTTGGAACTTTCCGAAGTTGGACAACAACACAACAATATTCAAAAAGCAGTCTGCATGTGTAGGAGGTAGGCGGCCGCGAGGTATATAAAGTTCACTATGTCAATGGGCGATCAACAAACCGCCACTGAGGGAAGATAGGCAGGACTTAATGATGATAAGCAATTCCTAAGACAATGCTTATCTGATACGGCTTCTGAGAGCCCACTAGGAGCTACCTGACAGGGATCTTCTGCAGAATCGATATTTAGTCTCCAAACGTCTACGTGCTTATCGGAAATTCTCGAGAGCAAATTGAGTATGCAAAAGAGTGAGCTTGAACGAGTTCGTGCGATCGAACACATCCCCTGTGCTATATGAAATCAACTCCCCTCACAGCTCGGGGCACTAAAAGAGAGCCGAGGAGTGTATTAGTAGATCCCTGCTACTGATTGTAATCTTTGGCCTGGTTTGGTCTCGGCCTGACGATGTAGAACCGATGCCATGGATACTGGTGCCGCGTCTATCATGCAGCTAAGGAAGTGTCTTCGAGTCCAATGAGGGTACTGGGCGATGTCAAAGGGCAGTCAACGGGATGGGAATGATAATACCTATTCCACGCTCTAATAAATACTAGACCCACTTCAGTAGAGGTTGTCAGACGCGGTTCACTTCTAACTTAGTCTTCTCATCGCATAAACAGCGGCTGTAGCGCACTGCTTGCCATTGCACACAGGATACCTCAATTTGCGATACCGGCGATGAGCGTATCGATCTAATGGGTCTGCTTGACCGGATAAGAAGAGATTTGACACGGAAGCTGAACTGGATTCGAGGAAAGGCGGGGAGCAGAATTTCAGTCTATTGTGATAGAGACGGAGGTATGTTGGCGTGTTCGGGGTATCGATCAGGTGATTGGTGGACATCGACAACTCCGGACGACTTCCGGGGGGTTTTTGCACTCTGTCAGTGATCTTAACCTGTCTTCTCTCGTGGGAAGTTCTGGAGCATCTTATCTTTCGGCCATGCCGCTTGGCCGATCAGACTGGGAGGGGTTTTTAGTCTGTATCGGCCAATCCCGCTGTGCAGACAGGTCCCCGTCTTACGCTGAAAATAGTCGATACTTGCGAGCTCCACGAATAATGCACAAGAGCAACCTTTTGAGTCCGAACGGAGTAACGCTCCACTTAGCATGTGTAGCGATGTCGCTATCGGATCTTGATGCGAGATTGGAAATCGCGCGAAATAACGGCTTAGAGACGTAAAATGCCGAAAGGGCGCTGCCTGCTGTATAAATGTTCTATTCTTACCTCCGGGACTGAGCATCGCGACCGCTTCATAACGATAGTCTGTGTCGTGAATTAGAGAACATTGACGAATATGGCTACGCAAGCCTTCTATCGGATAGGTGTCGATGTCGGGGGTACGAACACAGACTCAGTGATTCTCGATACCCGCGCATCAAATGCGCCTAATCGCGGGGTCATCGCGCTGAAGAAGACTCCGACGACGAGCCCCAACGTTACAGATGGAATTGAAACCGCGGTGAAGAGTGTGTTGGAAGAGTCAAAGGTGCCAAGGGATCAGGTCGCGTGTCTTACTATTGGAACTACTCATTTCATCAATGCGATCGTGGAGCACGATGTACGCAGACTTTCCAAGGTCGCCATCATTAGACTATCAAAATCGTTCACCAAGGAGGTCCCGCCATTTTCAGACTTTCCACCAGCCCTAAAAAAGATTATGAATGGCCATTACGGTTTCGTGGACGGTGGCCTGCATATCGATGGCTCGCAGGAAGCGCCGATAGTGGAAGAGCAAGTTGTACAGCAGTGTGCCATTATCAAGGAGAAGGGTATAGATGCTGTTGTCATATCTGGGGTCTTCTCACCTATCGACGAACATTTCCATCAGGAAGATCAGGTCCGCAAGATTGTTCTCCGCGAGATTCCTGGAGCCGATGTTGTGTGTTCCTCGGAGGTTTCGCAGATTGGCTTCCTTGAGCGAGAGAATGCCTCAATTCTAAATGCATCAATCCTCAAGTTCGCCAGACGGACGATCCGTGGTTTCCGTGCGGCTATGAAACGACTAGATCTCAAATGCGCGCTCTATCTGACCCAGAATGACGGTACCTTGATCGATGCTCCAGCTGCTGCTCGACTGCCTATTCGGACATTCTCCTCTGGGCCGACGAACTCCATGCGGGGAGCTGCATACCTGGGCTTACAGAATTCGGACAAGTCAGAGCGAACTGCAACTATTGTGGTAGATATAGGAGGGACCACAACTGATGTAGGCGTGCTCTTGCCATCTGGGTTCCCACGTCAAGCGTCAGCCTACGTTACAGTAGCAGGGGTGAAGATAAATTTCGGAATGCCGCATATTGAGTCGATTGGGCTCGGAGGTGGTTCTATTGTTCGCGTCGACGGAGAGAAGGTCAGTGTCGGACCGGACTCAGTTGGCCATTACCTCGACACTAAAGCGACTGTGTTTGGAGGCGATACCTTGACTGCTACAGACATTGCAGTTGCGGCGGGGGAGAAGATTGGGAACCCAGAACTGGTCAGCCACCTCTCAAAGTCGACAGTTGCTACGGCGCAAGCGAGAATGAAGAAAATGCTCGAAGGCGTGATTGATCTTATGAAGACATCACCCGCTCCCTTGCCCGTCCTCCTTGTTGGAGGTGGCTCTGTTATCTCTCCGACCGACTTGGACGGCGTGTCTAAGGTGGTCTGCCCTCCGTTCCATTCAGTAGCCAACGCAGTCGGTGCAGCTATATCGAAGGTCGGGGGATCTGTTGACTCTATCCAAAACACTGCAGAGCAATCAGCCAAAGAAATTGTGGAACAGGCAAAAGCAACTGCTATTGAGCGTGCTGTTGCTGCTGGCGCTCTCAGAGAGACAGTCTACGTTGCGGAAGTCGATGCCATTCCCTTGCAGTATGTAGCTAATCAAATGCGCGTTATTGCCCGTGCAGTTGGTGAACTCTCACCTGAGAGCTTACCGTTGGCAAACGGTGTTTCATCAGAAGACGAAGATGACGCAGAAGAAGACGTCTACTACGAGGGAGAGAAAGACAAATCTTCTCAGGAAGTTGATGAGACACCAGTTGTGGATATCGATTCGTATCGGCCAAAGGTCATCAGGAACACAGAGACCGACAAATACGAGTGGATCATCTCGGAGACGGACGCAGCTTGGCTGGCAGATGGCTGTTATGTTCTGGGATGTGCTGGTGGAGGCTCGCCGTTTGGCGAATACATCCGAATCAGAGACCAAATCCGCCAAGGACACACTATCCGTGTGATTGACGCGACTGCATTGAAAGATGATGCAGTTGTTTACTGTGAGTCAATAAAACTACAATGTAACTGTAATTAGCCAATTCTTGCTAATACCTGTTAGGGGGTGGACATATGGGCTCACCTGCAGTTTCCGTTGAGCGATTGGCCAACGACGAGACCGAGCAAGCCGTGCTCGACTTGATGGAGTACCTTGGCCATAAGAAGATTGATGCTTTTATGGACCTTGAGATTGGTGGTGCAAACGGTATGCAGGCGCTGGCTCTTGGTTCGACGAAGAACCATGACTGTCCTGTTGTCGACGCAGATTTCATGGGTATGTCCTCTCCTCATCTCTACATGTCCAGCAATTTCAAAAGGAAGCCAGGATTATGCTTACAATTCTTACTCCAGGTCGCGCTTATCCAACTTACTGGCAGACCACCATCTGTATCTACGAGAAGAATCCCCTGGTTCCATGCGCTCTCGCCTCTGGAGACGGAAAGACAATCCTCATGACCAAGACCACCAATGACGAGATCGTCGATCGAGCTCTACGGGCTGCATGTGCAGAAATGGGCTCTCGGGTTGGAAAGGCCGCTAAACCAACTAGCAAACACAGCATCATCAACTATGGCGTTCTCAACACTGTCTCCCTCGCATGGCGCATCGGCCGTACCATTGCCCGCGCAGCGGCCACGAATACCGTCAGCACAGTTGCAGAGCAAATGATCGATGAATGTGGCGGGCCCGAAGCAGCCAAAATCCTATTCCGGGGCAAGATCATCTCCGTTGAAAGGCGTCTTTTCAAGGGCCACTCCTATGGCGAGATCACTATCCAGCAGGTGCAGAGCGGCGAACAGGAAGACACTTCAACTTCAACTCCGGCTGTAGCAACCGGAGGCGTGCTCAAGATCCCTTTCAAGAATGAGAACATTTACGCTAAACACGTCGCCGACGACGGGACAGAGACCTACGTTGCTACTGTCCCGGATCTGATTTCGGTGCTGGACACCCAGTCGGGACGAGCTCTAGGTGTACCTGAGTTCCGGTACGGGGTCATGGTCACTGTTCTGGGAATTACGTGCTCGCCAAGGTGGACGGATACACCCAAGGGGCTGGAGATCGGTGGACCTGGGGCCTTTGGATATCATGATATCCCGTACAAGGCTCTGGGAAAGTACGTTGAGCCGAAGAGTGTTGTTCTGGAATATGCGGAAAAGCAGTGAACTGCATGCTCCACTATGATGTACGCCTCTATCCGGTGCGATATCAATAGAGGTAATGCACTCTCTAGTCTGCTCGCTATTTCCTGCTGTCACGCATTTTGATGGATATCTATGACGTGAACATGTCGATAGACAAACCATTAGAATTTTACAATATAACCGAAGTTGAATATTATCATCTTCTCCTCCAAAATTCACACAGTAGCGTATGAAGAGCATACCCGACAAGCAGTCTCCCTGCCAGATAGGGCAAGAAAGCTAACTATGTATGTATACTATCCAAATAGGGCTTCCTCGATCACCTGACCTGAGTCTGAAAACATGACATGACGTAACCGACTCGGAGCTTCCAAGTCCACTATTACCGAATTAGGTAATCTGCTCTACGTCACTTTGTCAGATCATCCGGACCGCAGCGCCAGTGAAGTGTCCATATTATTGAAGGAAAAAGTGATACATACCCGGATTTGAAGTGGGATAGGTCCTGTTTTCTGCGCATTTTACGCATTCAATGGAAGTCAGGGAAGGGGGACACGTAAGTTGGGATCTGTAATTGTTGCGGGGCTTTTTCTATTTTTTGAACTAGGTTTGTTGCTGTAGCCATCGTACGATCCAATCCAGGGACCCATGGATGGCGGATTACGTTTGGTGATTTGCTTTTTTGGTCCGGTCTCCCCGCGTCATGATCTCATTCTGGTGATATTTAAAGGGCGAGCTGAAGCTTGGCTACGAGCCAAGATGTTATCACTGATTAAACGTTCTGAACTTTGTTGATCTACTACTGTTAAGCAACCCTCAACGCCAGCCATGTCGTTGTCACATCATGTACGTTGTTAATGCTTACCTTACTGAGTATCTTGTCTACAAGATAGTAGTACTAGGGAATCGTCAAGGCTAATCACAGAGAGTAGATCGACCCTGATGCAATCATCAAGGAGCTCCGGCAGGACCCGGAGAAGAGCTGGAAGCGGAATATACACACGGAGAATGCAGTCTCCTGCGTGACCCCTTACTCGACTCGCTATGCGAGCAAAGAGGAAATCCCCAAGTTCAAGATTCCTCGTAATGGAGCGCCAGCGGCGGCTGTGCGCCAGATTCTGGAAGATGAATTGGACTTGGACGGAAAGCCTAATCTGAACCTTGCAAGGTGGGTGATTGTCTGGAGATATGGTACTTAGTACTTGGGATGATGGATAGCTAATACATGACTATCATGTAGCTTCGTCGGCACGTACATGGAACGCGAAGCCAATGCTCTCATGTCGGAGAACATTTCGAAGAACCTATCTGATGCGGACGAATACCCCGCGTTGATGACGATGCATTCTCGTTGCGTATCGATGATAGCTGGTCTGTGGGGAGCTCAACCGGGCGAACAGGCCGTGGGATCGGCTACGGTAGGCTCTTCAGAAGCTATCCACCTGGGAGGTCTCGCGATGAAGCGGAACTGGCAGCAGAAGCGAAAGGAACAGGGCAAGGACACACTCAAGCCGAACATCATCATGGGTGCAAATGCCCAGGTGGCACTGGAAAAGTTCGCTCGCTACTTTGACGTTGAGGCGAGGATCCTGGATGTGTCTGAAAAGAGCGAGTTCAGACTCGATCCGGAGCTAGTGAAACAGAACATTGACGAGAACACAATTGGTGTCTATGTTATTCTGGGAAGCACATACACCGGACACTTTGAGCCAGTGGAGGAAGTGTCTAAGGTCCTGGACGAGTACGAAGCGAAGACTGGTCACTATATTCCGATTCACGTGGACGCAGCTAGTGGAGGATTCATTGCGCCCTTCACCCACGCTGGCGCCGGTGCAAAATGGTAATACCCCTCTATCCTCACCACGGTAGGATGTTTCTGACCTCTATAGGAATTTCGAGCTGCCTCGTGTCAAGTCCATAAACACATCTGGCCATAAGTACGGCCTTGTTTATGCGGGCATTGGATGGATCATCTGGCGTGACAAGTCATACTTGCCCAAGGATTTGATCTTCGAGCTGCACTACTTGGGAGGCACAGAAGAGACTTATACGCTCAATTTCTCGCGTCCAGGAGCGCAGGTAATCGGACAGTATTACAACCTGGTGCATCTTGGATTCAACGGTTACCGGGAGATTATGGAGAACTGCCTAGCTAATGCACGCCTTCTGAGCAAGGCGCTCGAGCGCACCGGATGGTTCACCTGCGTCAGTGGGATCCATCGCAAGAATGCATTCCGGGGAGTTACGGAGGCTGTTCTTCCTTCACATGAAGAGAACTCTGCGGCTTATAAGCCTGGTTTACCGGTGGTTTCTTTCCGACTGTCAGACAGTTTCCAGAAACAGTACCCGCACGTTAAGCAAGACAGCATTAGCCTTCTCCTGAGGGCAAAGCAGTACATCATTCCAAGTACGTGCAACGTCCATCTCCGATCCCGAAGGGTTATTCTTGTGACTTGACAGCTGACTTGCGTGATTAGACTACCCTCTACCACCAAAGACAGATAACATCGAGATCCTCCGCATCGTCGTCCGAGAATCCATGAGTGCGGATCTCGTCGACAGACTTATCAGCGATATTGTCGCGGTGACAGAGCGGTTGATGGCATCTGACCCAGTTGACCTGAATCAATTGCAGACTGGGCCGACGACTCTGGAGAGGTCACATGGTAGCGAGAAGCGACAGGAGGGCCATGGATGGAAGCTAGGCAGACATCCTATGGCAAAAGGGATCCATAAGTCAGTATGCTAGTGGTTTGACTAGGACGCTGGGAGACCTCAAAAATTGTGATGGCCGGTACCGAGCTTTCGGGAATTTGTGACAGCTGAAGGATGCGTCGGATTGAATGAGGCTGAAAAGCGCTAGTTGATATTGTCATAGTAGTCCTGAGCAGGGAAGTTCCCCAACATGAGAGACGCTTTCCTATTCCCAGACATGGTACCGCGTAGTCAAGAGTGGCGGTGGAGGTTAGCTTCCGAACAACGTATGATGGCACCTCACATCCGCGGAGTAGTTAATATGGCTGAAGCTTGTATGCGCGCTTGTTCCAGCGTGTACAGAGCCAGGAATCCGGTACAAGCTTGCATTAGAACCTGTATAGGTTCGAGTCCAGGCGTAAGCTCCAGCTAGATGGACCACTTGACTGAGGGGACTCCCGTCCGTTTGTATCCTCCAATAGCCGTTGCGTCCGCGTCTCTGGAACGGCGGTCGAGACCATCGCGCACGATCGAATGCTACACAGCCTGGGCCATCGCAGACCTCAGAACGCGCTGTCTCGTGCATTAAACAAGATAGACTAGTAACGTCCACGCATTCCCGGGGACCTGACCGGCGGAACGATACCAATCGGCCATAGTCGCTCCCAAGCGCTGTGAGGCATTGGAGGCGCTGTCCCTGACGTGTCGGTCACATGGCTCATATCTAGCTCATGTCTAGGGAGCAGGCGCTTTATGTGGGATTAGTTGGTTAGTAGTAGTAGTAGAGTAGGAGGGAGGACGAAAGAATGGGCAAGTAGCATTCGATGGTGCGGAGGGGCCTTTGAAGAGGATAAATTTGCCATTGTCGCGTCTGAGAAGGGAAATGGCAAGAGCATGTGACCATGGAGAGAGAATCGAGGACAAGGATCGGAATTATTGCGAGCGAAAGAAAGAAGAAGAGGGGTTGGAAAAACGATCTGGGAGGCGTTGCGGGGGATGTTATACACTTGTTGTAGATCCCGGGCGGAAGTTGGCCGTGGCGAGAGCTAGACAGGGGCTGATACCAGGTGGAGAGCCGTATATGACCTCAAAAGACGAGAAAACTGGACGGTAGATCGAGAGATATTAGTCATATAAACCAATGCCAGTGAACCAAAGGCCTGTGTAGAGTGTAATTGTCATTAAAATTGAATGGATTTGTGGTTAAACAGTCTTGCGGGGAGATGGGGGGAAGGCGACGCCCCGGCTTATCTCTGGCGGGTGAGATAGTACGTATCGTCTCTAAGTATTATTATTGAGTTCGGCCGTTCTGTGATAATTCATGCCAGGCGGGTAGGAGATACATGCGACAGACGATGCATCTGGCTGCCACGGTGCAGGATGATCTCGATCTCTGGAGAACGAACTTACTTACTGTACTGTCGAGATCAGGCCGTTCCCCAGTTGTTCCATCCACGTCAGCCGGGACTGGCCAGCTGCGAGCCTCAGGACTGGATTGCAGGTCTGTCGCTTTCACGAAGAACGCCTCTGAATCAGCGCGCAGGCCATTGGATGGGAGAACGGCCGGACAACTCAGTCTGGCTCTTCGTTTTTCTCCGCGCCGGTGCTGGATGGCTTTGTCTGTCTCTCTCTCATCGTGTCTTCCCGTTTCCCTTCATGCTCGTCTGGTTCTTCCTCCTCCCACACTGCTACTTGAGAAAAAGTCTCGCGTCGAATACTTACGACTACTGGCGGACTATCGTCTAGATTAATATTCAGACAAGAAAGACAAGACAGTATACCTCGTGCGCTCAAACGGTGGCCGGAACAGATGCGAGTCTCCGGCTGGATCGGCGAATCCTCGAGCGCCAATTCGATCGAGCATCCCCGCAAGCCGCTGTTTTAGTGGGAAGTCTTATCATTCCTGATGCCTCCTCCGCCCTGATAAAAACAGTTCGTCGACTTGGGTTTATCTATTCCTCTATCGCCTCTTTGTCATACTTACCAGCCTGGTCCTTTCTCTGCAGCGTTCCCCCCTCCCTGGCACGTCGTTATCAAACAAAAAAGAAAGAGAACCGCTCCTTTTCCCTCTCCCTCTCCCTCCCCTTCATCTCCTGCCCGTTCCATCCTCCATCCCCCTTCTATATATCCTCCCATGTCTGATCCTCCTAGTGGGTCGATGCGATCTCTCCAGGTTACTATTAGCTGGGCATGGAAACCATCAAAATCCCCTCTCCCTCCGCCTTTCTAGATCCCCCGTCTCTCAACCCGTCTCGTGGCCAGCCTGCCAAGAAGCCTGCCTCTAAGCAACCTTCCCCGCCCTCTACCTCCAGACAGCCCGTGGGCAATGCGATAACTTCCACCGGACTCAATAAGCCCAAACAGTCCAAGAGCCGTAATGGTATGTTCCTGTAGATTGTGGTTTAATGTTCATGCAATCATTTCTGCATCGAAGGAGAAAGAGAAAAGCAAAGGATAGGAAAAGAAGCAGTAGCTGATTGTGTGACCTCGCAGGCTGCATTACGTGCAAGACAAAGAGGTTGAAATGTGATGAGACAAAGCCTACCTGCCAGCAATGTCACAAACGGAACGTTGAGTGCGGAGGCTACAAGAAAGACTTCAAATGGCGCCCATTCGAAGAATCGAACTTTGTGACCAGATCGGCCCCACGGCCCAAGAAAGGTAAGCACGGCCGCGTTGTATAGTAAAAGACCACTGTTGTTGACACTCAAGCCAAGTAGCTGCTGCGAACTCTTCCTTAAGTAGCAGCGCCCCTGCCCATATCGCAAAATTGTCGGGGGATGCGTCGACATCGCCAGTTGCGAGTCGAACGGCCACGCCCTTGACGTCGCCGTCATTCAACCATCCATTGCCCCAGGGCAGTCCGACCTTTGGCATGGATGGATCGCCCCCGACAGGGACCAGCCTACCAACAGACCCTCTGCATGCCTCGCGTTCGAGTACGGAGTTCAGTGCACGGACATTTCCAGATAACAGTCCGAATGATGCCTTCTCTGCAGGCCAGGATCCGTTACCGTCTGAGCCAGGAAGCTTAGGTATTCTGGATCTGAATGACGACTTATCTGAACTGATGTTTTCTGGCTCTGGTATGGACATAGATGCTGCAAGCCAGTCGATTCCATTCCAGATAGACAGCATGAGTTTCTCTGAATTATTGGAAGACGAAAATGCAGATATAGAAGAGGTGGTGCGACAGTCGGATCCGGGAATTGAGATCTGGCCTCCTCGCAACCCAACCCAGACGCAGTCATCTACATCGATTGTAGATGGCAGTGTGCTTTTCCGGCAGCCAGATCTAGCCTGCGGAAGTCCTGAGATGCTTGTTGTTCGTTTTGATAGACGTACCTGTGGCATCCTGTCCGTGAAGGATGGTGCTTCTGAGAACCCCTGGAGGACGGCCGTCTGGCCATTAGCAAGGGATTCCCCAGCGTTGTACCATGCACTATTTGCTCTGACAGCGTTTCATTCGTCTAAAGAGAATCCCTCCTTCCGCGTCCAGGGAGTGGACCACATGCGGAAGAGTATTCTCTACATGGTGCAAGGTATCTCAAACATGAGGACGGATGCTGCTTTAGCAACAACGCTTGCTCTCGCATTTGCAGAATCCTGGGACAAGCATACGTCGACTGGGATTCAACACCTCCGTGGCGCGAAGGCGTTGGTGTCTCAGGCGCTCAGGGATCGGGGCAAAACTGGGTCTAATGCGGATGATCTCGCAAGGTTACGCTTTCTTTACAATACATGGGTCTACATGGATGTAATAGCGAGACTGACCTCTTTGGATGAAGGTGGAAGGGAAGAGATAGACATGTCACCTTTTGAAATGCCAAATGATGCTGTCCACGAGATTGACCCCCTCATGGGCTGTGCCAGCACGCTCTTCCCTCTCATTGGCCGTGTTGCCAATCTTATCCAAAGAGTAAGAACGAGTGAGAGCAACTCCATTGCTATCATCTCCCAGGCTATTGAACTCAAGACCCTCATTGAACAATGGGAGCCCCCGCAGTTCTTCGAACCTCCCGAGGACCCAACTTCAGATGTGCAGCACAGCTACCAAACCGCGCAAGCTTATCGCTGGGCAACCCTGCTGTATCTGCACCAAGCTGTCCCAGAGATACCCTCGGAGTCGTCTGCAGATCTGGCGAAGCGAGTACTCATCCTGCTAGCGACGGTGCCGTTGAGTTCCCGGACGACAATCGTTCATATATATCCGCTCCTGGCAGCCAGCTGCGAAGCAGATAAACAGGAGGACCGAGACTGGATTCTGGAAAGGTGGACAGCGATGCAAAACCGGTTGATGATCGGCAACATTGATCGCTGCCTGGAAGTGATCCAGGAGGTATGGCGCAGACGAGATGCGTACGAGGCAGAAAGGCAACGTCGACAGCGGAGGTTCCCCGCCCGGGCTGGCTCTTATGTTGCGCCCGTAGACACTATGAAAAGGAGATCCTCGCACGGCCCACCAATAGGTGGTGATCTAAATACAAGCGGGTTCTATGGGCTTACGGAGCCGTGGAAGAAGAGAGCTGTAAATGAGACAGGGAATAGTCCTATGGCCCTGTCCACCTCAAATTCAAGGCGCTCTTCAGTTGTGTCACCAATGGATAATATTGAGTTCGAGAAGACTGTCAGGGGAAGGTTACACTGGATCGCCGTTATGAAAGACTGGGACTGGGAAGGTATGGTGTTAATTCAGGTTCATTCTCATTTCGCGTATCTGAAAGACAAACTAATACTGGAGATCACAGTGCTTCTCGGGTGAAGAACAGATACAAAACCAGGGCAACGCCGTACGCTACTATCTTCTTTGTGACGAAGATGCTGCCTGCGCAGTCGATCCCTGGTTGCGGCTCGTGCTTTTGTGCGATTCGTACCCGGACTCTTTCTGGTTGGGATTCTTCGCATCCTGGATCCTAGTCTGCTGATTCGCCTTCGTATGTGAGAGAGACGTCGGTTCGCGTATGTCTGGTGTATGCTCTCGAGTAAGGTATGAGCGGAGCGATGCCAGGTATGGCTCCAAGTCGCCTGTGACGGATACCGTAGTCATGGTCGAATCTGACCGAGAATATATAACGAATTATGTGAAATCTTGGAAATATTTTGCTCTTGTTGATTTCGATTCAGGCTTTTTGGGTTGGCGCCTTGTGGGTTGTTTCTGATAGACTGGTGTCGCTCTCGAGTGTGCTTGTCTATCTTCTTGGACTCTATCTGTTTATTAGCGTGAATGGTTCTGGAGCTCTTAGGATATGATCATATTTCCGGATGAAAACGGCCAGACCAGGTACTGGGAAAAGCATGTACGGACTTCTCTTGTATATTGCAATAGTGCTTTGGGCTTTCGACTGCTGCTTTTTTCGTTGCAAGGGCGTAGACTTGTTTCTGTCGCTTGGGCGGAGAAGTGTTGCGTTGGGAAAAACTCAGTTGATAGCTCTTGTCGATGAGTAACACGACTTGTTCTGGTCTTCTGCGATATTGTCGCAAGGCTGGCTCCGCTATTCGACCTGAATCCGGCACCGCTACTGAAAGTCTTTGATTTGTCAGGATGATACGAGCAGTTGTGTAGCGCCTACTTGTCTGTGACGTCTTCAGCAGCGCATGTGCAACGTTCGAATTGATTCTTCGTTTCGCAGACACAATTGGTTCTCTCTGATATGTAACGTATTGAAGACCGATAATTCTTCAACTGATCACAGCGACAAGGACTGGTGACAGGATATGTATGAGCAACAAGGTTGTTTGAGTCTTGGTGAACCGGACCTTGCGATGGCCGTATCTTCTGTTTGTTATTTGGACTCTCTTTCGGTTCTGCTATGGCGTGTTTAATCGGACGAGCGAGGCTCACTTCCAGTTGAATCGCCCGTGCTTGTCAGTTCCACCCTGGAAGTTCCGAGCTCTTTCTGCGGGGACGATGATTGTCGAAATCGGCATTTGGCGGTCGAATCGGTCGTGAATAGCGAAGTGTAGTTAATAAAATCTCTGCGATTAGATCTGGCTGTTCTGTTCACTGAGAATAAAAAATAACTGCTGCAATAAATGGTTAAGCAAGCGTCGTTGAAGATGGCCCCTTGCCTGCCGATGGCTGCCAATTTAAACCACTGTCGGGGGTGACTGACTGACGTCTGGAAATCGATCGATCCGAGGAGAGAGTAATATGGTGCTGAGGACGAACGGAAAGACTAAAAAATGACAAAATGAGAAGAACGAGGGTTTTCTGTCTGCCAGTTCTTTTCGTTTCTGGTCGAATGCCAAAAAACAGGCCGACGCCTCAGGGTGGTTTATTATGAGAGGAATCGTCGGTTGATCTGAGGTCAGAGTCGTGATCCGCGATCGTAGCAATATGCACGTGTCTCGGGTTGGAATTTGCAACTCTTTGGAGCAAGCAAGCCGAGAGACAGAACAGAAAGAGAGATGGCCAGCAGCTAACTAGATACGCAAAACGGCCCCCCGAAAGGTCTGTTAGTTGGTTGGGAAGAGGTTGGATATTTTGGACGCTTCTGGCGGATAAATCTCACTGGAACGGGGTGGAAAGCGGGGTAAAGATGAAGTTACCTTAGTTAAGCTACGTTAGTTAAACTAATACGGTAGTTAGCTAATGGATGATGGTATTAGTGGCTGAAGAATAACAGGTTCCATTGAACCGACCTGTTTTCTGTTTTCTTCTCTGTTAAAGGTTAATAGAAAGAAGACCGTACCGGGTTATAATATTACTGGGACGTGAGCGGCCGGGGTTTGAGAAGCGGCCAAGTGTAGGTAAACGCAGGCCCCGGGAAGTTCGATTGGATCAGCCGTATTCACTGTAGATGAAAGGAAATGTTACTAAGATTCTCCACACTCGTGTTTCGAAAAAGAAGGAGATGAATGAGTACTGTGAATAATTCTGGACCTTTATTTTGATTTAAACGTCATGGGGATGAAGGGAGAAAAAAGCTAGAGGCATGCGATACCCTCCTATATATCTATCTACTTGCTTTGGAGCGGTAAATGTATGGTTTATATGACCCGATCCTATCCCATTGCGCAATATCGTACGACCAGCAATTACATGAGATCCGAAACTCGTCAGGTGGGAAAGGAAGTTGTTCTTCCGAGGGAGAATAATACTCTCAGTCATTCTCATCTTACGATATGTATGCCACTTATCACTCTAACTCTACGAAGACTAGTCTCATGTGAGGGAAATGGATGGATGAGAACAAAACAGGATTTCAGGATGAAAGATCCCTTCGAGCCAAGATGCACTAGGGTGTCTACGGGTGAGTTGAACCGTTGTGTAGAAGTAGAAGTAGCTGTGGTTCTCTGGCTCTCATTTGAGGTAATTTATTAGGTCACTATGTAGCTTCTGCATCTGGGATAGGAATGATGAATCGAGTATGTAGGCCACGGACATCTAGATAACTACATCATCTAATCGAAACGTGCTTAGTATGAAGTGACCAAAAGCGCCCAGGGACTGGACAATATTATTATTAAAGCTTGATTCGGGGAAGAATAGGCAGATCTGATGGGCATAATCCTATTCTGGAAGCATAGAGGGACCATAGCAAAGAACCAAGGAGAGTACAATACGAGAAGAAAGCGGGAGGGCAAAGAAGGTTCCAGAAAAAAGGCCGGCATTTCTCCCTTTTCCATGATTTCCCATCCGAACTCGTATGAGGATTTCGAATTCGGTAGACGGGAACGAAGGGCAGAAAAGGAGGAGAAGAAAGGCTGGTTGTTTGGTCGAATGAGTTTGGTGTTTGGAGTAAAAGAATACAGACTCCATCTGACTAACCCTTGTCGGGCACGTTTTGCGGGAGTCTGAGCTATACCGTATTGGGGAAAACTATCCCCCGTTAGCCGAGTATCCCATTCGGCGGGAAGGTGATTGTTCTTTAGAGAACCATTCGCATTTAGATGCTTATAAGAGAAGGCGGGATGATTCTCATTATTTTCTGTGATGATAGAGTCTCTGAGGTTGTGGTGCAATGTGTGTTGGTAGTTATGTAGAGTACTGCGTGGTAGAGCTCCTGTTGATCTAGATATTCATTCAGCTAAACAGCCAATGGTAGTAAAACTCAAGAACAGATGGAAAAAGATATTTAGTAGATTTTAATTTGTATTATTCATATGGTTCTGGACTTAATATGTCTTCTGTCTCGAAAATGAACACCCCGGTTCCGATAAGAAGGGTGTATTTCTACCCCTCAGGACAGACCCAATTCAGCTTATCTGCTCCACACGCGGGGCAGTTTTGCTGCTGTGTTATATTTATGTAGAGGAGAATAAAAGTCTTTATCTTCGTTCAGATATCTTATCTGACTATCAAGATATCTGACTATCCACCAATTGCGTCGTCTTCTGCTGAATTGGCTCTCTAAGCACATGAATGTCCTGAGCGGGGAGCAGGACGAGGGGCATTGTTCCTCGCAATGGGGCGATCGAGCTCAGGTCTCTCTCCATCAAGTTATCTCCCCTTTGTAAGCAATTCGCATCTGCACACCGGATACAGTGTCTGCTTGCGTTTGGGACACGGACACGCTCGCGATAATGGATTCGTACTCTGATCGGGGCGCTGGACTCGATTTGGCGATTCAATGCTTTCCTCGCCTTAGCCGCTTCATTATCCTGTGAGACGTTGATAAAGTTGCAGGGGCTATGAGTATTTAACCGCGATGGATGCATTCTACAGCCATTTCTATTCCTTCCTGCATCTCATTTGACTTCCATTCTGGTCTGTGGTCTGCTGCACGCGTTTGATTCTTGCAGGTGATCTACTGTGAGTATCGAGATTCTGTCCTATTATCGTGAAGTGAGTTATCTTGTTTGATCTCATCATCCTGGATGCGTGATGATATGGGTGTACGGATTTGGAGCGTATTTAATAACCCGCATGCACCCTGTTATCTTGATGATCTCCCGGTGTCTATATAGCACACAGTGTTTGAGCTGTCGTTGGATACTGGATATAGTTAGAAGGACCACAACTAACTATGGGTGCTCTTCTCAGTCGTGTTTCCAAGACATCATCATCTTCGACCGAAAAAATGGCTCCTGTCGCTTTGAAATATTATGAGCAGGCCCAGTCGAACTACAAGCCACCATTGATTGCCAATGAGAACGCTTTTCTGGGCGACGTCTTCTCAAGGTAAGTAAGTAGCGAGCAATCCTTGCCTTTTGTTTATAGTGAAGGACGGGAGAGGCTGATGAACGCTCTGTAACAGTGAGAAGGAAAACCCGGAGAAGCCTATTTCAGCCGGCTTCTACCGACTCGAGAAGGGTACTCCTCTCGTGTACGAGTACACTTATGATGAGATGAAGATCATTGTCGAGGGCGAGTTCAACATTTCCGACGAGACCGGCCAAACGGTCAAGGCTAAGCCTGGAGACGTATTCTACTTCCCCAAGGGCGCCAAGATCACTTTTACGACGGAGTCGTATGGCTTGGCTTTCTACGTGAGTGCTCAATGATATGTCTTTTTGGATCGTCATTTCCCTTTTCGTCCTCGAGTTGAAAATCACGCTGACGATCATGTGTACCAAATAGACCGGCCAGCGCAAGCAGGGCGCTGCTTAAACATGCACAGGAACTGTGGACCGAACAATGGCGGATGGATCCGGAGGAAGATCGAGGTTTGAATTTGGAAATGCTCGCCAGGGGATGCCCTCCGGAGCGCAGCGCTTATTTTTCCCAGCCGGGGAGGACACACGCCCCAAGCGCAACGCCAACATGGGTACGGGGAGGATATCACTGAGGTGACGGGAAAACAATAATTGTTTATCTTGTCGACTCGATCCTGGAGATGACGTACCTGGTATTTTGTAGCCTGGCAGGAACTCTGCTAGCGGCTGAGGGGAAGCGGCCCTTGCGGAAATCACATCGATAGACCATGGTTCCTTTTCTGTTTTGTCTGTTTTTGCCCACCACGGGCCGCTACCACCAGCCAAGAATGAAAGACCCAAAGCCACTGGTCTATGAATGGCTAAGCTATTGTTGTTGTTTTTTGTAAAACTGTAGTCTTGTTGATCCATCATAATTTGATTATTCTTTCTATCCTGCAGTCCTGGAACATAAGCCGTCCATCCACATAAGCACGCATTCACCGTTGCAATCATTGTGGCTCCATAATACTTACGGAGTGCTCCATATTATGGAGTATTTCTCCGACAGAGCAGTGCGCACAACAGGGTCTCTCGTTGGAGAAGCACGCATTGCGCAGCCACAGCGGCTGGTGAAGGATTTGTTTTCCCCGCTGTAAATAGTTACTAGTAGGCCTTCGTCTAGGGCAAGTATCGGATCTTCAACCCAGCCAGGAACGGACGGACCATTATTGAGGAGCGAGTGGGCCCCCATCGGAGATCTCAGTCTTCAGCTGCAAAGAATGGCAATTCGCTTTAGCGCTGAGAGGAGAGAGGGCGATCTGGGCCCCTGCGGGACATCGACAAGGTTTAGTTAGTTTCGATTGGAGTGCTTCTAAATATTCATCAGTAAAATTGACCTGCCTTGACAAGGCGAGCGAAACAAGGGGACTCCCTGGAAGGCCTGATTGTTCCCCAGGCAACGACGCAGCTGCCCGAGGGGCTCAGCTCAACCGTGAATTCATATTATCGTCCAGGGCAGTCGGGACAAGAGCGTGTCTCTCTGCTCACAACAACTCTCTTTCCCCCGATCTTCTTTTTTTCTCTCTTGTCGCAATTGTCTCTGCAGTTCCAACATATCGAGAAATTCTTGTTCCAGCAGGGTCTGCGTGTTGGTCTGGGAGGAGGAAGAACAAGAAGAAGTAGTTGCCCGCCTATCGTGAAGGGGCCACTGATATCAACCCGATCAGGTACCTCTTTGGGACCCGAACCACCACACCATAATTACCTACCACTGCCTTCACCATGACTGTCAATATCGCGACAGACGCTGCTGAGCGTCAGGGACTCAAACTGCCAAATCCGCCGCCGTTGCTGCACACGCGCTCAGGAAACGATGTCTACGATCGTCCTTCAACCCCCACCTCCAATGGTTTCACCAGCCCCGCCCAGACACCTCAGGGCAGTCCAAGTAAGAACAGACTGCCACCAGGCGCACTGGATTTGCCCAATGTTTTTGAGAAGGCCTTGAAGCTGGCTCCCTCATCACCGAATAAGTCAGGTTTCAACTCACCTAGTTTTGCGCCTGGCAAAGGAGGCATGAGCGGCGCGGATGACTTGGGCTTCAATGAGAGCGTCATTCACCAGCAGCGACCTGGCAGCCCGACCAGATCGGCCAACAAGGAGAACACGCCTCCCAACCCCCTTCGCACAACGAAAGACCTCAGTGTGAACCCAAACTCAGCAGCCATTTCGCGACATGAGCCTTACCAGCAGAGAGAGTCGGACACCATGCGCAGACAGACACAGCTACGTGGATTGACAGCTGAAGAAGCGGAGAAACTGCAGCTCCCGAAGGTCAAACGTCTGGCCAATGTAACACAGCTATGTATGGCTGGACCGGTGTCAACAGGCGTGGTAGTTCTATGTTACTGACTGCACAACAGATTTTCTCGATCACTACTTCGACCTTTTGAGCTACGTCCATAACCGTCAGAGTCGCCATGCTCAGTTCAAGGCTGCCTACCCTCCGCCACCGGAAACACCTGCTGAAGAATATGAGCCGGCCTTGCACAAGTACTTGGGTCGTGAACGTGCCCATCTGCGCAAGCGCCGTACTAGACTGCGTCAGGGAGACTTCCAAATTCTTACACAGGTTGGACAGGGAGGATATGGACAGGTCTATCTGGCACAGAAGAAGGACACCAGGGAGGTGTGTGCGTTGAAAGTTATGAGCAAGAAATTGTTGTTCAAGTTGGACGAGATCCGTCATATCCTGACGGAGAGAGATATCCTTACTGCTGCCAAGAGCGACTGGCTGGTCAAGCTGCTGTATGCATTCCAGGATGACGATCAGATTTATCTGGCAATGGAGTATGTGCCCGGCGGTGATTTCCGCACGCTACTGAACAACACTGGTGTCTTGCACAACCGTCACGCGCGATTCTATATCTCTGAGATGTTCATGTGTGTCGATGCTCTCCATCAACTGGGTTACATCCATCGTGACTTGAAACCGGAGAACTTCTTGATCGACTCGACTGGCCATGTGAAATTGACTGACTTTGGCCTGGCTGCTGGGATGTTGAGCCCTGGAAAGATTGAGTCGATGCGTGTGAAATTGGAAGAGGTTGGAAACACCCCTGTGCCCTTTGGTCGGCCCATGGAGCAGAGAACCATGGCGGAGAGACGGGAGGGATATCGCTCTTTGAGGGAGCGAGATGTCAATTATGCCAAGTCTATCGTTGGATCACCTGACTACATGGCCCCTGAAGTTCTGAAGGGCCAGGAGTACGATTTCACCGTCGATTACTGGAGTCTGGGATGTATGCTCTTTGAGGCTCTCGCGGGTTACCCTCCCTTCGCAGGAGCAACTGTGGATGAGACATGGCAGAACCTGAAGCGCTGGCAGAAAGTTCTGCGGAAGCCCCAGTATGAAGATCCGAACTACTTCCTCTCCCGACGTACCTGGGATCTTATCACAAGGCTGGTGGCCGCAAAGGAACAGCGCTTCAAGAACATCCGGGAGATTCAGACTCATGAGTACTTTGCGGAAGTGGACTTTACCCGACTGCGAGAGCAGAGAGCGCCGTTTGTGCCCGAACTCGATTCCGAGACCGACGCTGGATACTTTGATGACTTCAGTAACGAAGCGGATATGGCGAAATACAAGGAGGTCCACGATAAGCAGAAGGCACTTGAGGAGATGGCGGAGCGAGAGGATAAGATGAGCAAGGGTCTGTTCGTTGGGTTCACTTTCCGGTAAGTTTTCTGAGGTTCTACTAGTTGGTACATTTGCTGATTTAGCGTAGGCACCGCAAACCCGCTGTGGATAGCGATGGGCGGAGCAGTCCACGCAAACCCATCGCAACCGATGGAACATTTGGGACCATGATCTGAGCTTTCTGGAGTTCTTAATGGAAAATGTTGTTCCTTACCAGCGGTTGGTTTGTTTATTGTTCTCCCCGGATAGACGAGCTGGCTCGGGCTTTGCCGGACTGCATTGATTCTTTACTGCCCTTGCATCTTCGACGTCTCATTCGTGTCGTACATGCTTCTTAATGACTTACTATTCTCCACTACTGTCTTAGTGTGCCTTCTGACTATGTCTTATGGCTCTGCGCAGGAGCCCACTTGCTGGAGTCAGATGGTTTCTTTTTAGTGATTGCGGTCTCAAAAAGGCTGGAGCCGGCAAACTTCGGAGCGTATTGATTGTTCTGTATGAATAATAATAGAACGTGAATGAAATATGGAATGTATCCATTCCAAAGGCAACTTCCACCATAGAGCGTAGCCTGTTCTTGTGCGCGGAGATGAACCACAACAAGGATCAATTCATTATGTAGTACTTGCCCAAGACGTTATATTTGTTGTTTGGATGTGTTCATTTCAGAGGTGAGGGAGTTCCTCAACAGACAGTCAACATGACGCGGTACATAGTGTGTAGTGCGCATTACCCTTCAATCGGTTCAATCTCGACCTGAGTAGATGGGAAATAGCACGGAGTCGATCTACGCCTTTTTGTTCTCGTCCTCCGGCAATTGCTTTAGCATTTTGAGGATCTGCGACTCATTGTCGCCCAGCACAGCCTGGCCATTGATCCAATCGACGGTCTGCATCACGTTAGCAACAATAACCGCAACGCCCCGATGGGAATGCGAAAGGCATGAAATAGAATCCACTCACCACTGGTCTAATAAACGTCTCCCCATCCTCCTTGACCTTCTTCAACGCATCCGCGGCATCCTTCGCTCCCCGCACGATATCACTGATACTCCGCTTGGGATCGGTGCGTGTCGTGTAATCGATGATGCTGCGCAGCTGGTCTGCGGTGGGAGGTTCCTCGGTCACCTCGAGCTCGAACTCGCCTCGTTCGCGCAGTGCCTGGGCTGTGTTGTCGGACGCCTGGTCGAGCGTCGTGGTCTCGGTGGCCGTCGCGTGGGCGATCTTTAAGAGGTTGAGGGTGTGCTGCGATGCGGGCACGCTGGGTTTATGGAAGAGGGTGACGACGTCGAGGGTTCGGGCCTGGAGGTTTGCAGCGGTCAGATATGCATTGATGGGAGTGATGGATGGTTATTTATGCAGTGGCATGATATCCAAATGCGATGGGATGGGATGGGATGACACTTACGAAACGGAACATTGTGCTGGCAATTGAATCGATGCAGATGAAAGAAAATGCAATTTGTATGAGTAAGGAGGAGAAATGGGGGCAGTTGTTAGCTCAATCAAATCAATTGAGTAGGTACTAATAGGTAGTAAGTAGTATTGAAGCTGGAGCTGGAGCTGGAGCTGGAGCTTTCGGGAGAGTAACATGACATGACTAACTGCGCCCGGCGCTTCTTCGCTCTCCGCTCGACCGTTTCGGCGCGATTCGAAGCTAAGGGAACAGCGTACGTCATGGCTGCTCTCTTTTCCGTATACTTCGATTCACTCACAAATGCTGTCGTTTTGATTCGATGATACAGTAGAGATGGATATGTGCAATTCCTACGGGGTTGAGTGAGGGAAGACGTGCTGAGATTTCCTTATCGTTTTGACTCTCGTACCTGGCGCTATGAATGAGGCACCACTCCTTCGTCATGTCTATAACAGTTAACATATAAATACGAAAGAAACTGCGTGCATTGTGTACGATCGAGCTTGTTGTTTCTACTAGATACGATCCACATTCTGATGTTTTCTAGCCTCGAAATGTGTTCCCGATCAGTGCCCTACAAGACATTGGAATCTTCTATCGTGAATTAACTATTATCTCAATGCAAATTTATGTACAATCCAACCACAGTTGCATTCGAAAGCAAGATAATAATTAGCACTACTGTTATCAAATCTTGTGGTATCGCTTGTATTGTGCTTGGACTAGGGAACGTACGTGCTTTCGTACTTTATTGCCACCTGATTCCTGATAGAGACATATACTTGTAGCAAATATCAACATTTATTTATTATATGTTGAGACATGTCGAAGCTCATCATCGTTTGCGATTGCTAATTGGACCATTAGCTGGTCGCTTGTACTGATGAGAGCATTCAAATACTCATAGTAAGCCTAGCACGTTCCTTTCTACGTCCACATCGCAGATAGGACGATCTGGTTCTTCCTGTTAACGAATTGATGAGTATATAGTTTTGGAGCACCTTGTATTATGACGACTCTTGGCTAATGAGAAGTAAATTTCACAAAGCGAGAAATCATTGATGGAATTGTAAAATGGAGTAGTAGAACCTAGGCATCATCCATAAGACAGTCTAACTAGTATTGGCAATCACATTCCGTATCGTGTGAGCATCATCTACAATGACGGTATCAAACAGGGAACGACTCCATATTCTCAGCAGAGCGAAACTGTCTAACTTCTTCAGATTGGTCGTCCTCCAAGGATGGTGAGACATAGTGTGTTGGGGGTGGCATATCTCTAAAGACTTCAGATGCTTCTTCAGATTGCCAGACCTCATACATTAGGTACCTCAGGTATCCGCCTAGGCCTAGAGGCCCAAAACGTTATCCCAGGCATAGTCTACCTGGTCATCGTAGCACCTGCGAATGCGTGACTCGGTCCATATAAAACCGATATAATGGCCAATTGTCCCACCCATAAGCTCTGCATTGTTCCAGATAAAATGGTTAATAGCACGGTGCGTCAATCTAGGGATGGCCCGATGGTCATTATTTGGAATTGCAAAGGGATTGAAATTGCTAGGAAGGTCAGACTGGTGCCACGACTAATCGTTGTCAGATTTCAGGAGAAAGGGCATGAGACCCTTGAAATCTTCTATTGCATTGAACAGCGGGGTCGCTGTGAGGGGCAAGTGCCAATCCGCGTGCAAAAAGGGTGACGACCAATGCTTGCTGGGAGTCCGCATTGCAAAGTTGATACAGTAGGTTCATAGTTATGAACTGACAAAGACCTTGCACATGGGCGTGATATCGCAATAGAATGTAAATTTGGAATCCGTAATGCAGATAAGTCGTGTCTAGCCACTTTCCAGATTCGCATTTTTATAACGGTACGTATCATGGTCTAGATTATCGACTCTCACGTTGTATATAAAAAGACGTCACAGGGGCCTTCCGATAAAAGGTGCCCTTTCAACTTCAACACGGATCGTGTCGCTTGAGTCTCTGAAAGCCTCTTATAAGCAATCCCGAAAATAAAATAATAAGATCACACCACTGTAAAACAGTGCCCATCCGGACGAAGTTTGTTCTTGCTTCAAGCAAATTTGAGTCAGCGTCAACCTTAATAATTAATATAGATACTCAGAGTTATAACTTACTAAATACACGGCGGAACTGTCAACTATTTGACAATCTGGTCCTCAAATTATACGCTGGAATCTAAGGGACTCTGAGCTCCCCATTTAGTGAGATTTGGAGAATTCCTGGGTCTTCTTTTCCTCTTAATGAACTCATTGGCAATAGGTGGGCCAAAGGGATCCTGGAAGGGATGCGAATCTCTGGCCGTGTTTGTGTCGACGCCAAGTCCCCCAATATACCTCTCCGTTAACCCAACCTGCAGGCTTGTAGAATTATGTCCCAAAGCCCTCGCAACATGTTCAGTAGATATCATTGGAAAGCTTTCTGCTGGCACATGGGCGAGATCTCGGGCAGAACCGTATCGGACAGCATAGGATGACAGATGTTGGCAAACGCCAGCTATAAGTGCCATATCACTTATAGTGGTGTCTACCTGCTTGATATTTGCTGGAGTGTCGGTAGAGAATTCCATACTCAAACATATCGATGGCACATATGACGGATGCTGGGGGGTCCGCCAAATAACTTTGTGGTCACGTCGTGAAAAGGCCTGCTGCAGAGTCTCCCCAATTATCGATATCTCATTACTCATAATAGAAAGACAACTAACATCAAAAATGCCTTTCCCAAGTCCTGCTGCCCCTGTGCTAGCCTTATAGTTCTCAAATGTAAAACCTGTTTTTGTGGGTTTAAAGTTGCAGACAGAATCTGGCAAATATGCTGTTCCCATCGACTTTGGATCCCATTTTCGTCCGGGGTATAGATGTGTTCATGCAAGTGAGATATAATTATCTTTTTATAGATGTTAAAGTTCAAAAAGAATGGCAGTATCATTAATATAAGGAGGTTCTGGTAGCACCTGATTGAATATTGAGTGATAGGCAATGCCATGGTCCAGAATGTATAATATGGACAGTAGTGTGTAGCACAGGAAGAGTTATCTAAACAGTATTTTTTCTGGTTTCTCAGCGTTTCTTAGTGAGACTTCTTCAGAAAACGAGTGGTTTCTGGCTCTGTTGAGCGAGTGTCAAGTATAGGTATGCTTTGATAGTATTATAAACGCGAGACAGTAGGACTCGATCTCCGTTGGATTATACAAGTAGAGGTTGCGTAAGAAGTGGCGTCGATGCATCCATTTATATGTCCATCTGAGACAAACGGTCCTTATGTGACTCGACACTTCTGCTGAGTGATGGGCAGCTACCAGTTAATAACTTGCGTGGTAGAATAGCTGGGTATTCACTACCGTTTTGTTAAACTTGCAGAGGAATATGCCGCTTACTTTTGATATACACCAGTGAATCAGAGGAACAGATTAATCTTCACGCGAAAATTTTAGTATGTCATGTATTTCTAAGTATGCAGGCTAGCATGCCCGGACATATGGTACAGTATGGCTACAACGCCCTTGTAATATGAACTGTTAGTGTGTATCTGTGCGAATTGAATGTGTACGTGGCAATGTAAACCGTCCAAAATTGCGGCAGCAGACTGTAGAGTAAAAGGTGTATGAAGCAGTTCTAGACGAGTTGGCTATTTGGTTTCGTTCTGGCTGCGGTCCCCACCTCGGACTTTTACAAGGAGGGCTGCTACCAGCAAGATGACAAATCCGATAGCGAACGTGTATATCGCTTGCGAACCTATGCTGGCCTCCGCTACTCCAGCATGCGAGCCATCCAGTCACAAGCCCGCGGAAGCCTGTCCGTCACCCTGGGGAGGCAGGGTCTTGTGCAGGAAACGCTCCAGGTCTTCGATTTCATCTGGGTCAGCAGAGTGGCCAAGGCCCCTGTGGAAATGTAAGCAGCTAAACATGCATGCACCGGAAGAATGGGGGACATACTCATAATCATGGAACTCGACATTGAGGCCCATTTCCACCAAAGCCTTCTTACTCATAATACCGAAATCGTACTTGACAATTTCATCTTCCTTGCCGTGTGCCATAAAGAACGGAGTATCCTTATTAGGAAAGTTTTCAGGGATATACTTCTTGATGCGGTCGCTGAGCAGGAGATAGGATGAGAGACCGAAAACACCTCCCAGTTTCTGCTCACCCGTGATACCGGTGAAGAGCGACATAGCACCACCCTGAGAAAAGCCACCGAGGACAATCCGCGAGGGTTTGATGCCCTTCTCGATCTCTCCCTTAATCAACGAGTTGAAGTAGTCGCGCGAACGTAGGATGCCTGGTTCGTCTTGATTGAGGAGAAACTCTTCGTAGTCCAACTGGGTTACTTCTTAGCCGGGGGATCTATTCGCTGGTTGAATGAAGAGCTTTAACTTACGTCTTTGCCCAATCTCGCAATATCATACCAGCCAGGCATGGACATGCCGAAGTTCTGTCACTCGGTCAATTCTCCATGTCGCATTCTTTTGACAATTTTGCAGCACTACATACCACTGAAATGGGGATGACAGGTGCATTCGGAAAAATGAATGAGACCTCGTCAAACTTGCCACGCCGGCGCCAGTTTTGCGCCAAAGACATCCTGCGAGTGGTAGCCCCATTAGAATCGTCTGCTATCCAGCTCTGATCGAAATGTAAAGCTCAACGTCCACCACCATACTCTCTTAGATTGGATAAACGACGAGAAAGGAACGTACCATCCTGCACCACTATTCGTAACCTGTCAGTCATATACTCCGCGGAAGTCGGCCATTCATAACTGGCAAGGGCAATGTTGTGGATAGGGATGAGACGTACCTATCACCCAGACCATGCGCCATGATCACAGTAGCCGTGTGCTTCTTCAGCGCAGGCACAATGAACGGAGCGCGCCCAGACATGGTGTTTCCGCTGAGTCCAATCCGTTCAAGTCTAAGGGCTCGATAAGAGAATCAATAGCTCGAGTGGACGCGAAAACGGTGTGAGGTAGCTTGCTCCGAGTCTCCTTCTGCAGAACGTTGAGCGTCGTCGACAGTGAAAGAAGATGCCAAACGATAGTCAGATGGAAAGCGAATGGAAAGAAGCTGCAGAAGAAGCGACTGGATTTCGTAATTGGGATACTGATCGACGGATGCTTCCATCGCGTTGGCCAGTCTTTTCCCCGCAGAACAGCCCGGATTCTGCCGCCGAGGTCCACAACAAAACTCACCGCCTTTGTATACTTCCTGCTACGGTCTTGAAGTTGTTTATTTCGCACAAATTCCAGTTGGGGTATCCTTCATATATCTCACGCCCAGATGATTTAGGCTGATATAGTTTGAGGCATATGCAGTTAAGCATCAAAGAAAATTGTAGATTGGCTCATCAGATACCGTGGAATATTCTCATACAATACCCGGCTATTCGAGAACTATCAAAGCACAATGCCAACAGAGAATGTCAATAGACAGAGATACAACAGTTAGAAAAAACATTTTGGTATTAGACACATAAAGTATCATAGCTCGTTCATAATCGTATACTCTACAGCGCAGCTAGACCGCCAATCAGTAAAGCACCGATCATTCCCCAAGCAGCCGTTTCTAGAGGAGCAGCAGCACCCGTGGAGGTAGCGGTGGCTGCAGGTCCACTGGCGGAAGAAGAACCAGAAGATGCAGAACCGCTCTGGGCCTGGCCATCGGCAGTGGACTCGTTGGCATTACGGGCGGCAGCGGCACCGGAGAAAGGGGTTGCGGTGACACCAGTATTATTTTTGCAGACCGTTGGTGATACATTGTCGCTTGTGATGTCGGATGTAAAGGTCACATCGGCACACTGTTAAAATGTCAGTTTTCCAATACCAAGTGCGAGTTATATGCATGATTACGTACCGCGTATAGACCACCGCCGCTGTCTCCGTCCGTGACAACTTGAACAGTGGCATTGAGGCCGTCTGTCAACGGGACTCCCTTCAAGCTGACTGATGGCAAACAAAATGCACCTAGACCAGTGATTCCGAAGGTGTGGGCGAGTGTGATATTATAGTTATCTCCCGGATTATTTCCCAGACCCAGCAGGACCTCCACAGCAGTGCGGGAGTGTCCCAGGAGGAGAGCGATGGGAATAGTGTCTGCCGATAAGGAGAGCTGAGTGCGGTTGCTGGACTGAGGAAGGCCACCACAGGGAAATTCGGGCATTTTATCCTCATCAAAGCCCCGGCTGGTAGGATATTCCAGCTTGAAGTGCGCGGCCGCGAAGGGCACAATGGCCGCCATGGAGAAGAGAGAGAACTTCATGGTGATAGGTCTTCTGTTGTCGTAAACACGATTATTTGGAGTACATCAAAGTGGGAAAAGGGTAGAAAGAGAACCAGAGGCAACAAACTGCCCGTAGGTGAGCCTGACAGTCGTAAAGCAGTGGCAAGAACGCAGATCGATTCAATGGCTATTGAACTGTCACACCGGGGTAACTAAAACTGGGGACTACCAAGTACTTATCCTAGCTTGTATAATTACGGAGGAAAGTCACCAGCAATCTCGTGGAGACGCCATGTGGTACGGTTAACCTGGCGCTCGGACATCTCTAAAATCTTCCCACAGATCCATTCTTTGCTCTTCGGGCAAAGTGAGAATTGTTTAGCCATATTCCACAAGTAATTAACTCTCCACCAGAGTACAAATTCCCTTGTTAGTACATTCTTCGTTTTTTTTTTTTTTTTTTTTTTTTACAAAGACAGCTCTAGGAACTCCACTTCCGGCACTCTATATAAGTTAGACGATCTAGATACTGGCTGGAGTAGTCTCTTTTTGCTATTGACGTGGAAACATAGATAGAACAAGGAAGATACAGAATTCCCATCTCGTACCTGCTATAATCTAGATCTAGATCCAAGAGACGAAGCATGAGTCGCGGGACTGGTGATTGGGCAATGGATGGCGGCGTCTTGGCGTGGCCGATAATCTGCTCATTTGTGCTCAGCTTTCCTGCTTTCGGATGGTGTATTTCGGAGATTTCGAGGATGAAAGCGAGAGATCAGGGAAGTTACTACTGTATGAAAGTAAGATAGTGGCGGATATACCCGGCCTGACTCACCTGACAGCACAATTCTTAGAGCAGGAGAGGATCCGCTGGATCGAATAATACTCGTGTTTAGTGTTTAGTACCACTACCATGGCAGAATTGACGTTCCTGTACCGGACCCAGCCAATGACGACCAATTAGACGCTATTAACGTATAACTACATTAACCGACTTGCTGATACTGGGTTTCGATGTACGCCCTGATAGTCGTGATTATGGTCGTCTGAAGTAGTACAGTTTATAAAATGCCCCATGATCAATATGCTCATTGTCTAGAGATTAGGCCCTTTTTGCTATGCAGCCACAGGCGAGGTTACACGCGTCATCCAGTCATCATTTGTGGTAGGATAAAGCATTCACAGATCTACACTGCCTCGAAGCCTGAGTCGATAAGTCGTTTGCATGTGTGGCCAGGACGGACGGCCGTATCTTCTACAGAATTCAAAGAATATAAACAAAAATATACAGACAGATCGTACCAATGACTTCAAGTTATCACGAGACAAAGCTGTCTTTGATCAAACTATGGGGAGTAAAAAAGAACCATAGGGGATATCATAATCGCAGTGCGTGTCACAAAATCAGTCATCCAAGAGCCGAAGCCATCGTCGAAGAAAGGGCACCCAGTCCCGCAACGCCCGTAAAAAAGCTGCATATTGAGCAACACCGACCAGGAAAACTGATAGCATCTAGTGCTCGTTCCAGTGATTGTACTGAATATACCTGCCCACTCCCAGCTCTCCAAGGAAGGTACCCGCTAGGACGGAGCAGAAATAACCAACATTCATCGTCATGACACCCAACATCCTAGGCTCTTGGTTAGTCTGAAGCTAGCACCACAGAAAACGATCATATGTACTTACAGAAGATATCCAACACCGGCAATACATAGAACGAGCAAAGCTCGGGGAAGATCCACGCTGAATCGCCAGGGCAGCGGCTCCTGCGTGTAACGATGCACCACCCGCACGGTCTCCTCTACCCCTTGGGCGCTCACCATGGTTGCTGTCTTAGCTTCGGGGTCTGACGAGATACGCCCAGCTTCAGGGTTCTTTCCAGCGACGACGATGTAACGCCGTTGTAGGTGTGCGGCGAGCCAGCGTTGCTCCATGATTGCTTTGAAGGCAATGAGACTGCGGGCAATGACAGCGAGAATAATGAGAAAGATGCAGGTGCCTGCGTAGCCGCCCTGGGATCTGGGTGTCCACATCGTCGAGTAGAGAGGCATGTTGTGAGTGTTGGTAAATACCATATGCATACTTGACATATCTGACGAGGACATGCTCGACGAGCTCGACGAGGCGCCCATATTCATACCGCCCATATCCATCTTTGACAGATAACTTGAGAGGATGTCGATGATAGTGTTGGGATAGATTCCGTCACAGCCAAAGTGAAGAGTACTTAAACCTTTTCTTGAAGGTGTACGATCGCTCTTGCAGTCTGTTGTGAGTAGACTCCGTGGTTACTCTTTTAATATTTCCCAGAGTCGCACGGATGCGTACGTAGATGAGTTGAGCAATCGTTACACCATGACACAAAGTCGAAACAGTGACCGTATCAATGGCGAGAGATTTGCGAGAAAATACAAAGTCAAAATTATATCAGGAATTGGGTGCGTATGGAAATGTGCCGGTCGAAGATACTGTACTGGACATGGCCAGGATCTTATGAGGCCGACAGGGTCCGCATCGGGGTGGACGAGAACATGGCGCTGACATTGGCAGCGGTAAAGTAAAAACGCCTAGTCTAGTATTTTTCTTTTCTTTTCTTCTTCTTTTCGTCTGGTGGATTCGATCCAGGATCTGGCGACGCCCGTTGAGCACGCTTGAGCGAGTTTCTTCAACTTTGTCGCGGCCGGAGTTGGCGCTTGAGCATATTTCCTCCTTGTTGCGTCCTATCAGCGTTGCGGAATCGGTCATCGCGCTGTTCCCGGAACGATTGAATCCAACACCAGACCAGCAAGTTGACTTCTAGTGAACAAACTAGAGTATGTACGGAATGATGATAATAAAATGCCAAAGACAATGGCGTTCCAGGTTTCCAGCATGGCTATTCTCTGGCCCATCAGAGCTCGTCGTTATCGTCTTATCCCGCTTGTCCCACAGGGCCCCGACAGGATGACAGACATGATTGTCTGCCAAGCTCGTGGCTATTTACGATCCTAGATTTCCCCAGTGTTGATCGATGTTGATCACTGACAGGTGTGACAGCTGTCTGACTATAATAAATGCTCTGATGTTCTAGAGTACGCAGTAGGAGGCGCGATATACTATCTCTTCGGCCTTTGACAGGGCTAACTTGAAACGGCCTCAGCCAGGGGTATTCTCCAACTTGTCCAGCGTCGACAGGATGTCCATGTCGATGGGGGATATGCCCATGGGCGATATGTCCATGGGGGACGGTGTGCCCGGGCTCTTCTACCTCCAGAAAATGTACTGGGCTGTTGTCGGCTCTGCAGTTGCCGCTGCCACTGTCGTGCATGTTTTGAATTGTTTACTGGCCAGCCAACGGTGAGTGCACAGCACCTTTACATCGTAGTCCAGATATACTAACTGACGATCGCAGACTCAGAGACACATCGCTCACCCCGTCCAAACCAAAGTCGCTCTTCTTCGGCATCTATGCCACCATCACAGCCATAACGCGCGAGGTCGCATATGCCCCCCTGCGCCCTTTGTCGATCGGTCCTCAATCGTTTCATCTACCCCCACTGGGGCCAGTGCTCATCGCCTTGAGCAATTTGATCGTGGTGCTAGTCTTTTGTTTTTACAAGCTGGATTCCACGGACCGATGGAACTGGGAAAATGTTGGATACCGCACCGGCTTCATCACACTCGCCCAAGTACCTCTGATCTTCCTTCTCGCTGGCAGGCAGAATATCATTGGGTTCCTGACTGGCCTTAGCTATGAGCGCCTGAACTGGTTCCATCGTTGGATCGCCCGGACACTCTGGCTTAGCGCTACCATTCATATGGGATTCTGGTTTCGCGACTGGGCTCAGTATGACTATATCCAGTATCAGCTTCAAAACGACCCTATAACCAAACGTGGCTTTGCGGCATGGTGCATCTTGACCTTCATTGTCATCTCATCAGCCGGCCCAGTTCGCCGTCTAAGCTATGAGATATTCGTCTTACAACATATAGTAACGTTCGCCGGATTCCTTGCCGCTGTATGGCTCCATGTGCCCAATGAAGTCAAGGCTTGGGTTTGGATTTCCATCGGTCTGGTGGTGTTTGATCGAGTTGTTCGCTACGCACTGGTTCTATACAATAATGTTTCTGTTTTCCACCGGAGTACTGGTCACCTACAGAACGGTCTCTTTGCGCATCAAGCCTCATTCGCACCGCTTCCGGGCAATGTAACTCGGGTCATCGTGGAAAACCCGACCTTTCGATGGAAACCAGGCCAACATGTGTTCCTTGCTTGTCATTCCATTGCGCCTTTTCAGAACCATCCATTCACCATCGCCTCACTTCCCTCTGACAGAAGACTAGAGTTCCTTGTACGAGCGGAAAAAGGGAGCACGGGAAGGTTCTTCCAGTATGCGTCGAAGAACCACAACGTTCAAAATAACGCAGCAGTCAGTGGCACCAAGACAGTCTTTCTCGAAGGTCCATATGGCGCCATGCGTCCTTTGCGTCAGTTCGACAGTGTCGTATTGATGGCAGGTGGTATGGGTGCTACATTAGTGGTACCCTTGCTGAGAGACATTGTTGAGGACTGGAAGAATGAATGCGCGGTGCAAACTACAACATCCAGTTTGCGATTTCTCAAGGTATCTCGCTTTGCGGCAACCAAAAGGATACGCTTGGTGTGGGTCATTCGATCGAGATCTCAGCTCAGCTGGTTTGAACCCCAGCTCCGGTCAGTGCTTGCCGATTTAGAAACGTGCAAGCGTGCGCAATCCGATTTTGATAGGACAATCGAATTGACCGTCTATGTCACATGCGATGAAAGGCTGAATAATAAACCTGCGTACTCGAATCTGCCGTCATACAGCGATCCTATTCAACAAACACAGGCGATATCGGCTTTTGGTGGGGAGAAGCTGGAAGACAAGGTTGTGGAGAAAGAAGGCGTTTCTATTCATACGGCCCCAGTATCTGCGTCTCAGCGACGCTCTCCCCATGACAACAACCCTGGCTATCTCCCTGGAGGCGGCTGCTGCTGTTGCGATATGGCAGTTGAAGAAGAGGATGGCATATCTATTCCAAGATGCACTTGCTCGGGCCCTGCTCCTCCAGAAAAACTGCCCAGCTCGTCACGTTCATCCCGTGAGGAGCGCATTCCACACTATCCCATTACTCTTCTGTCGGGACGGCCTAATCCACAAAGCATCATACACAAGGTCCTGGAACAAGCAGAAGGCGAAAGTGCTGTCGTCGTATGTGGTCCTCCGGGCCTTGCGGATGACGTGCGTCTTAGCGTTGTATCCCTTAGCGATGAACGCGCTGTTCACAAGGGAACAGGTGCCCAGGGTATCTACCTCCATGTAGAGGCGTTTGGGTGGTGATGAACTTGAGATATTAATGTTAATGTATTTACTAATGTGTTGCATGCATAGCGAGGCGTTGTTGGGATCTATTGGCAAGAAAAAGATCATGATTGAGACGACGTTCTGTTACTGCATCCTTTTCTAGTTTGAGTCTGAGGAATCATTAGGAAAGCCATAGGGTTATAATGAATTCGTGCATTATTTTCCTCCGAATAGTACATTCGACGTATTTTGTAATTGTATCTATCCTCATTTCGTATTGCAGTCGGTCACTCCGCAGCGGACTTAGTTGGAAGTTGGATACTTTGTTGGCGTGGGAAAGCACCGCCCCGCAGTACGTAGCTACTTAAATACCACATAAGGTTGAGCTCGGCGCTCACGCCATACTGGTAGATCTAACGGTCACCCCATCAGTCTATGCAGCAATAGGATAAATCAACAGAAATGGATTCGCAAGAAAAGTACTATAACCTCGGGGATTTCCATCGTAAGGTGACAACAAACAACGATGACGCACAAGTCTGGTTCGACCGTGGATTGGTCTGGACATACGGTTTCAACCACGAAGAGGCGAGTGAATGCTTCAAACGCGCCATTTCTCTAGACCCCACCTGCGCGATAGCATACTGGGGATTGGCATATTCGCTCGGTCCAAACTATAACAAACCATGGAGCGTATTTGATGACGTCGAGCGTGAGAAAACAATCAAGAGTACACACGAGGCGGCTGTCGCAGCCCAAGAGCATGCTCAGCGTGCCTCCCCTGCTGAGCAATTACTTATCAGAGCGGTTCAGTTCCGCTATCAGAAAGATGACAAGGGGGTCGATCTCTCGATCTGGAATGCGCAGTACGCTGATGCGATGAAGACGGCATATGCCCGTTTTCCGGATGATATTGATATTGCAGCTCTGTACGCAGATGCATTGATGAATCTGACTCCATGGGAGCTGTGGGATATCCGAACCGGAAAACCGGCCGAGGGGGCTCGCACTCTGGAAGTAAAGGAGGTTTTGGAACATGCATTATCCCTTGAAGGTGGCTTGAAGCACCCGGGGATACTGCATTTATACATACATCTCATGGAGATGTCTGGGACACCAGAAAAGGCACTTTCCGTGGCTGATCACCTACGTCGATTGGTCCCTGATGCGGGCCATCTAAACCATATGCCTTCCCATATCGATGTCCTCTGCGGTCATTACCAGCAGGCAATAGTATCTAATACGGATGCTATCCTCGCAGATCAGAAATTCCTTTCCAGAAAAGGCGCTATCAACTTCTATACACTTTACCGTGCGCATGATTACCATTTCCGTCTATACGCGGCAATGTTCGCAGGAAAATATGGAGTTGCATGGGATACCATCGTCCAGTTAGAGACATCGATTCCAGAGGATTTACTCCGTGTGGAATCTCCGCCCATGGCGGACTGGCTAGAGGGCTTTCTGGGCATGCGTGTCCACGGTCTCATCCGCTTTGGGCGTTGGCAAGAGATCTTGAATCTCGACTTCCCAGAAGATCAGAATCTGTACTGCTCGACCACAGCGATGCTTCATTATGGCAGAGGAGTTGCATACGCTGTGACTGGAGATATTGAAAATGCGGAAAAGGAGCAAGCCATGTTTTCAAGCGCCGTGAAGCTAGTGCCTCCTTCACGCACGGTCTTCAATAACACTTGCCTGGATGTTCTCCATATAGCCGAAGAAATGCTTGCCGGAGAGCTGGATTATCGCAAAAGGAATTTCGAAAGCGCCTTCGATCATCTGCGGACAGCCATTTCTCGCAGTGATTCCCTGCCATATGATGAGCCCTGGGGCTGGATGCAACCACCTCGTCATGCATATGGAGCGCTTCTGCTGGAGCAAGATCGAGTAGAAGAGGCCGAAGCAGTATATGCGGCAGATCTGGGGTATAATGATACATTACCACGCGCATTACAGCATCCTAATAACGTGTGGGCATTGCACGGCTATCATGAGTGCTTGAGGCGGCTCGGAAGACGTGATAAGGAGCAGACAATCCACAAACAGTTGACAGACACATTAGCTACGGCGGATGTCTCGATCCGTGCTTCGTGTTTCTGTCGCAAAAATTGATCTGCTTTTCCGATGGCACATGGGAAGTTCCTAACTGTGCTGGTGAGCTGTCGATGCTGATGGTATAAGAGTACTGAATGGGATAGATGTCCTGGCTATGACTTTGTTGCTGTTATGATATCATTCATTGATCGACATGAGATATTCTATCAGTATCTGAGTCTCTCAATAAGTAAATAAATTCTAGCATTTAGATTTTAGATAGTAATAGTACTGAGTAAGTAGTACTCCGCAGAAATGTAACTATGAAATGGATGAGATTACATAAGTGCAGCAGTAAGGCAGCTGAGTCAGCGCACAGGGCTTTGCGGGAGGAGAACCCTAAGACTAAACCTGAAGCCTCGCTTAACGAGGCCACTAGCGCCGAATAGTGTGCACTCCTCGGGCGGCCAACCTTAGCGCGAATTTCGATATTGAATCTGAAATTGTCACACCCATCTCCCACGACGCCCAGCGAGCGAGACCTAACAAGACCGACAAGGTATGCTATGCTTCATTGCCTTTTGAAACCAATCGCTGTTATCGAGAAGATTTGTTCGTACTAATATTCGGATTTGAAGATGGCCCTCGCAAAGAAGCACGTCCCGATCGTGAAGAAGCGTATGTTCAGCTCCTCCCTCCGACTTTGTGTTACACCTTGAATGTCCTGCGATGTGAAAGATCTGGAAAAACTCTTGCGGCAGACGAAATGAAAGAGGAGGATATATCTTGATTGTGACGATTGAGATGGTGACACAGCGGTTCTGGTGTCAAAAATGCCCACAGAGTTATATTCGGCCAAGAGACGACGTGACAGGGTTTTCGATATGAATTCAATATATAGAGTCGACTGACGCTCGACTCCTACAGGCACCAAGCGCTTCTTCCGCCACCAGAGCGACCGCTTCGCGCGTGTGGACCCCTCATGGCGCAAGCCCAAGGGTATCGATAACTGCGTCCGCAGACGCTTCAAGGGCACCATTCCCATGCCTTCCGTACGTCAAACCTTTACCGGGCTTACATGCCCCGAAATACATGAAATAGAAATCATAGGAGCGAATACTGATATGATGCGATGTTGGATAGATTGGTTATGGCAGCAACAAGAAGACCCGCCACATGATGCCCTCCGGCCACAAGGCCTTCCTCGTCCACAACCCCAAGGACGTTGAGCTGCTCCTGATGCACAACCGCACCTACGCTGCTGAGTACGTCATCCTCCAACACCCGTTTGACCACAGAGGAAGAAAATTGCATTTCTCAGATGCTAGAATTGCCTTCAATATCTCTCCTAGGTCGAAACGGGAGTTCTCTTTCTCGACGACCCAATCTAACCGTGATATCTTTTTAGGATCGCTTCTGCCGTCTCTTCCCGCAAGCGTGTCGATATCATCGCCAAGGCCAAGGCCCTCGGCGTCAAGGTCACCAACCCCAAGGGCCGTGTCCAGACTGAGGCTTAAATGGGTCGTCGTTTGTGTATTTGTGGTCATAATGAAAGTCGGGATTGCGGGTACTCCTTACCCTTCGCCTCATCCACCGTGAGAGCAGAACAGGGTTTATAAAACACAAAAATGCTGGTTCTTTAGTGTAGTTGCGAGGAGAATCCTGTGAACAGCAATTCACGAGTTTGGGAAATTCACTGCACGGGTTCGGAAAACCATTCCAGCGCACCAGGAAATCAGTCAATTCAAGAATTATGAAAACGATTCTATTTTTTCCTCAAGATAAGAAAAGTTCTTTTTTGATCTATGTCGGGAGTATATCCTCGGTTCAAGATCTTGCAGATGGCCATTAATGACATCCTTTTTAACGATCTTACACACGATATGATCGAGTCTTCGTAGGATCTGATAGCGACGACATATGCTAGCCTCTACGTTCACAAGGACCCCTTATCTATAGAAAACCACCATATTGCATCAGCTCACGACACGGAACTACGCTCATGAATGTGATAGACCAGAGCATACGGAGTATATACAAACAGGATCGACTGTGTACGCCTGTATCACCTCTATTGAAGTTATAGCGTAAAAAGTGCAACAGATATATATAAAGTAACGGATATATTCTATTCTTGCATACCGAAATCCTTTTAGTCCTTCATGACGCCTATGCTTAAACACCCCTTATCGCACACCAGCAGTAAAGGAAAGAAGAAAGCAAAAGAAGTCCATACACATTCGTTGAAAAGAGCCAGCTATCAACACCGGGTAAGGTTTACGGGACGAAACGGGGAAGATCACGGCTATCCATCCGAGTGAGACCTTGTCCAGGACAACCTGTTGCCGTCTTATGTCCCAGAGACCTATCATCTTCACGATCTGCAGCACTCTGAACGGAGGTCTCAAGGGTGACTTTGATCCCGTCAAGTCGACTGCGACGCTGTTCTAATGAATGAGAGCCAGGGTTCCTGGGGGCATGTTCCTCCAAGATATACTGCTCGTCGCTTTCCCACTTTGTCTCTGGCACGGAGAGAGGATGTTGGTACAGCCTGCGCTTGTATCCACCGGAGTTTCCAGGTGTGTTCGGCTGGTCTGAATAGATGTATTGAGACTCTGAAGGGAGTATCCCAAGTCGACGCAGGATTCTGCGGAAGAGAGGGTATATCATGGGCGCATTGCCAATTACCACGGCGACGAAGGTTTCACGGCAGGCCCAGCTTCCGGCTTGTTGGGCACCGTTTGCACCAGCCTTTGAGACGAGACAATATTAGTATTAAATTAATTAACAGACATGACATGCAACGAAGCAGGGTTATTACATACCGTAAGAATCAAGACACAGCGAAGAATTCCTGCCATCATAACGAAGAGACCGCCGCTGAACAGGACGATCAAGGAAAGCTTGCGGCGGAGAGGGAGACGGGCTCTCCAGAGCATCTGTGCCAAATTCAGCAAAGCTGGCTCTTCTCAATTATCTCAGTCTAGCCTGTATACGTACTGGTGCAGGGATTGTCATCAAGTACGCGTCAGTGACAACGTTCAGGATGACAGTCACATAGATATCTATCTTGGACACAGCAGGTTGGCAGTGGTCTATACGAAGTTAGCATCTTTATGGGCTAATGATCACCAGTGTTCCATACTCCCGGGATTTGGATAGATCTGCCAATTCTTGTGCATAGGGTGGCAGCCAAAGAGGATCGAGAGGATCACTACGAGATATGTAGCGCCTACAGCAACATAGGCTATTCGAATTCGAACAGTCATATCCATCAACCCTGACCTAAGAGTGTGCAATAACTAGTTAGTCTCGAAAAGATCATCTAGGATGGTAAAAAGGATACTCACGTAAGGCGCGAATAGAAGACGGCCATGCATGACTTCAGAACCCAGAGCAGAGTCGTATATAACGACCATCCCGTAACCTGGATTTTGGAGCCCCCTACTCTCATTTTATACTCTGGCGAGCTAGGGTCCAGATTTGCCCGTTGCTCATCCGTCATAGAATTGTTCGCAAGGCCATGAAAATAGGCCCCGACGGAGTATGCGGCTCCTGTTTCTAAGCCATATATGACCTATATGGGACGAACTATTAGCATCCGTTGGTCTATCCTCGCACGCCAGATTCGACTTACTGCAGCCACGAGCATCAGATAGTCATCTAGCTGAAAGTTCCTCAGTCCAGCTGAGGTCAGACGAGCATAGGTGCGCACGGCAATCACAATGATTGCAATGGCAAGAAGAGTGAATGCTTCCGTCTCAAACGCAGCCATTGTCAGTACATGTGTAATCGACTTGTTTGAGTGATCAATATGTAGACAATAAAGCCTGACAGGAAAAAGAAAAATGAACGAGTGACGAAGGATGTGTCTATCAATTGCCTTCCGGTACCATTCTGCTTTTAACAAATGCACTCACTCTGTGGCCTTCGTTGATAGACGGCCCAGTGGTGGATCAAGTCGCCATCCAGACCAACAGTGCGGACAAGTACTTGCCATAGATGCTCTATCAAGGCCTGGCAGGCCAAGATTAGGACCTGTAACACCCGTCCCAAGCCACATGGCCAGCCTCCCGGTATTGGCGTTCAGAAAGAGTTTGCACGCGTAGGGTAAGGTTGCCATATGGTGGAGAGCAATCTCGGGCTCCAAGGAATTAAGGTATTATCCGTATCTTTCTACGCCCATGATACGTGCGGGTTAATCGGCTGCCCAGCCGTCTCGCAGTGCCAGGCCCGAGGTACATATCCAGGAACTCGCCTCTTCTAACGGTCTCCACAGAGGCCTCCTAAAAAGAAAAGTGACCTGTAGTAAGCCAAGTAGTTTTTTAATGATTGGACATGACGGGTGTGGGCTTGTCTCTGGAAGAACTATAGGCTCGATGGCATCGACTTTAACACCCAGGGTCTCCCCTGATCTTGGTGACCAAAGCGCACATAAAGATCACTACACTCCGTAGTATTCCGCAGTATCCTGGCCATTCTCACTGAATAATTGCAGTTTACCTTTGGGTTTGTGTGGTACGGGTATAGTGGTTTGTGTTACCATAGCCTGACAAATGCTAGGACAATTCACCGTGAAGATGGCTGATGCTGGTTGGACACAATTGAACCTGACAATATGATAGCATTGTTTTCCTCTGCAGAAAAATTTCTGCAAGACACGTACTGTATCTGTGGGCTGCGATGTGCGTGTGTTAACTGTGCCCTGCTCTGACCCTGGTTCTGCGCTCAGGACTCCTGTTCGCCTCTTGGGTTCCTGATATCGAATCCGCAGTCGCTCCAGGCGAAAGGTCCCCGAAATTCTGGCAGGTGGAGGTCGCTAACTAGCGGGACGGCAGCAACGTCCCGCGCGCCATCCTCCGTAGTCTGTGCCCATTGCCAATGATACGATACGACCTTACCAAGTCCTCCACCGCTGAGAGATCTTGGGGCGATTTCGACTGCTTACCCGGGCAATTCGGCCAGTTTCTGACAGATTGCAAGTCCTACAACGGACTGGAGCCGTTTGCCTCACGAGCCATGAACCCAGCACTTCCCTACTGTTGATGGAGTCCAACCGCACGAGTTCTCTCTGCTCTTAACAATGCTCCTCCGCTTCAAGTTCCAGACGTTTGGGCTCGACTGGGGCGCGGAGTTTTAGTGTGCAATGCCACGGGTTGGCCTTCGTGCCCAGTCCACCACCATGCCGAGTTTCAACGAGTTCGTTGCCGCCCACAAAACTAGACCAGTGGCTGCAAATACGCTCGCTACTAAGGAGACCTGGTCTAGCTGGCCTCAATAGCAATTCGTGGGACTTGAAAATTCGAGCCACCCTAGTCATGGAACGACCCGTCTGTGCAAAAGCCAAAACATTCCAATGGCTCTTCGCTCGCACTGGGGCATTTGGCAGCTTGGGGGTATTCTGCTTCCCCCGTGAACGTTATTATTACTAGACGCATGCTGCTCTTTTTTTCTCTGGTTTGTTCTGTTATATACTCGCGGAGATAGCTAGCCTTTCCTCGATTGAGGTCCTGGAAAGGGGAACCGATAAATAAAAATGACGGAAACTGTTGACGTCGCCATTATTGGCGCAGGTGAGTTGTTTGCTTTCCCCCGGTCCAAAGGCCAGTTTCTAATCTGCTGGCAGGTTGGAGCGGTCTTGCTGCTGCAAAGACGTACATTGAGGTCCATCCCGGGAGCAATGTCATCATCCTGGAGTCCTCATCGTCGGTGGGCGGTGTGTGGGCTAAGGAACGTCTATACAACGGACTGAAGTCCAATAATATGCTTGGAACGTACGAGTACAGTGACTTCCCCATGGATTCGGACGCATTCGGAGTCAAACCCGGCCAACATATCCCGGGCGACGTCCTCCAGCGCTACTTCGAAAAATACGCCGAGCACTTCAAGATTCTGCATAGGATCCGTTTAAACTCGAAAGTCGAAACCGCAGAACAGAGACATGATGGCAGATGGCGACTCACGGTGACCGCGCGCAACGGCGATGAGACAAGTACCATGGTCATAGAGTCCTCCAAATTGATTATGGCTACTGGGTTGACTTCTGAACCGTTTCTCCCGAGATTCAATGGGCAAGATACCTTCGACGCGCCATTGTTTCACCCCCGGCATTTGTTGGACCACGAACCCCAAGTGCTACAGCCGGGAAAGCACGTAACCGTCTTTGGAGGTACAAAGTCGGCCTGGGATGTCGCATACTCCTGCGCTAGTTCGGGTGTACAGGTTGACTGGGTTATCAGAGAATCTGGACATGGGCCTGTCTGGATGGCCCCTCCTTACGTGACACCGCTGAAGAAATGGCTGGAAAAGCTTGTTACCACGCGGTTCCTGACATTCTTCAGTCCTTGCGTGTGGGGGGAGGCCGATGGATTTGTTGGTACCCGAAAATTCCTCCATGGAAGTTGGCTTGGTCGAAAGATAGTAGACAGCTTCTGGTCCGTTCTTGGTAACGACGTGGTTACTCTGAACGGGTACGATAACCACCCTGAGACGAAGAAACTCAAGCCGTGGATCAGTCCCTTCTGGGTCGCAAGTGGGCTCAGTATCCTGAACTATCCAACAGACATATTCGAATATGTTAGGAACGGCCAGATCAGAGTCCACATCGCAGATATCTCTCATCTGGCTCCCGGGCAGGTGCATCTTTCTACGGGTGATGTGATATCGACAAATGCTTTAGTCTGTGCTACCGGCTGGAGGGCCACGCCGAATATCAAATTCCTGCCTGAGGGCATCGAGCGGGAGCTTGGATTTCCATGGAGCAACGACACAATCGATGAGAATATCGTGAAGAAGGCCGATTCCGAGATCCTCGAGCGTTTCCCGCGTCTCAAGGACCAGCCCGTCGTTAATCCAAAATATAAGCCTTTAGCGGAGAATGCAGAAGCTTCCGTTCCACATCCCTACCGGCTAGCTCGCTTCATGGTCCCTCCATCGATGTTCGAGAAGCGATCGATCGCCTTCCTGGGAATTCCCATGACGATCAACACAGCTCTTGTAGCCCAGACACAAGCGCTGTGGGCGGCTGCTTACCTGGGAGGTGACCTTACTCCTTCTCCTCTGGAGCACAACCCATCGAATCCAGCCAAGTACGAGAAGATCGGTGACACCAAAGTCTGCACTGATTCCATAGACTGGGAAACCGCACTTCATACGGAATTTGGAAAGTTTAGATACCCCGGTGGCTTCGGAAAGCGTAACCCTGACTTCGTCTTTGACGCTCTCCCATATATTGACATGCTGTTAAGAGACTTAGGTCTCCGTGTGCACAGGAAGACAGGTCTTTTGGGAGAGTGTTTTGAGCCATATGGCCCCGCTGATTACCGTGGGCTTGTTGACGAGTGGAAAGCAGAGAATGGTCTGCAGTCAACGAGGTCTTAGATGAGCTCCGAATTGTCCCTACCCAAAGAGGGAAAAGGCATGATACCTCTTCTGATGTAGCAGAAGGGCGTACTACTAATCTCGGGCATCGTCATTTCAAGCCAGAACATATGCCTTGATCATATATACCCTTGTTCGATCTTACCCAGATTCCCCAGTGAGGAGCTGATCTTGACAACCTCATGTGATTTTCATTCATTTGTATTCTCCCTTGGTTCTCCTTTCCATTTCATATATTTATTCTTTTTACTGTGTATTAATCGTTGCATTATACTCCAACCTGGGTCTGCTTTCGATGCTAGCGGGTCTAGCATTTGGTTATTCTGGAGAAAGAGAAATCAACGCTTGGAAGACACCGTGATAATTGCCTTTATGCCAATACATCTCATCATTCTAGGTTTTGAAATCCTTGCCTACTACGTAATCACATTAGTATGCTTATTCTGAACTACACAAGTATTGAATGTCGTAGATTCCAAAAAGTGTAGGGGGATCCTTAATCGTCGACCTACACCGCCTTCCAACAAAGGGAATAGTGTCTATCGCGTCGCGGTTGTAAGTGCAAAGTCGCGTATTCCGAGTCCCATATGGGTGCCATCATCACCCAAATAATTCATCGACGATAACTATTCATAAGCCTTGGTGGCTTTTAACATGCCTTCGCTGGCAGTTCCCTCCCGTCGGAGGTGGACAGAGGACTCTGATCACGACGAGGCGTCTTCTCGCATCTCAGGAGAAGACACCCCCGCGTCGCGAACGTCCAACGGCAGCAAGCGCATCCGACTTGAATCGTCCGACGAAGAGGACGTACAGGATGGACAAGATGGAACAACAGAGGATGATGGAGATGAAGATGTGGGCACTTCTTCCGCGTTCTCTCAATCGAGAGACAAGAGCGAGCCAGCGAACGCGACATCTCGAACAAACGGATCACTTATCGCGTCAAAGCCGTCTGACACCCATGATGGTCCTGGCTTCAAACCAGGAGCAATCGTACGAATAAAGCTGACAGATTTCGTCACATACACTTCTGCGGAATTTTTCCCAGGCCCGAGACTGAACATGGTTATTGGACCAAATGGCACCGGGAAAAGTACGCTCGTCTGTGCTATCTGTCTAGGACTGGGCTGGGGGCCACAGGTACGCACTCTACGTTTCATTCAGTATTCGCGCTTGTTTGAATTATATTGGGGATCATTTCTGACGTGTCTACTTCATGCAGCACCTGGGACGCGCGAAAGATCCTGGAGAATTCGTAAAACATGGATGTCGAGAAGCTACCATTGAGATCGAGCTTTGGGGCCCGCCTCGACTGCGCCGCAATCCCGTTATAACCCGCACAATTAAACGTGAAGGTAATAAGAGCACTTTTACGATAAATGGGCAACAGGCATCAAGATCTCAGGTGTTGAAGATGGCGCAGTCGTTCTCCATCCAGATTGACAACCTCTGTCAGTTCCTGCCACAGGACAAAGTGAGCGAATTTGCCGCGTTATCACCGGTTGAACTCCTTCATTCGACAGAGCGAGCCGCTGCCGGACCAGAAATGGTTCAGTGGCATGAAGATCTGAAGAAATTACGCGCGGAACAGAAGAAGCTACAAACAGACATTAGAGCGGACCAGGATCTAGTCGCAAATCTCGAAAACCGACAAGAATTGCAGAGAGCTGATGTTGAAAGTATGAGACAACGAGCTACGATCAAGCGGCGTATCGAGATGCTCGAATTCTCCCGTCCTATTCCAAGGTACAAGGAATATGTTACTGTATATCAGGCCGCAAAACAAAGGAAGAATGATCTTGAGCAAGAGCTCCAGGAGTTAAAAGCGCAGCTGGAGCCTGCTCTAAGAGCCGTCAATGCAAAACAGGACTATTGCTTACGACTAGATGAAATTGTCAAGCACAAGAAATGGTTAGTCGAAAGGGCCGATGCTGCAGCAACAGAGATCGGAAAGAGGATGGAGCAGCATGAAGATGCACTCCGGGATTTGAACGGCCAGGTAGAGGCAGAAAAGAAGAGTAGTGCCTCTTACCGCCAGGAAAGCATCAAGGTGCAACAGGCTATTAATGCCCTGATCAGAAAACAAGAGGAGCCGGTAACGTTCGATCTTGAATACTACAACGAGAAAATAGTAAGCCGTCCCATAGCTCCGCTTTCCTGCCCACCGCTGACATCTTCGTAGAGAGAGATAAAAGGGGAACTTCGTGAGCTCGAGGTCAAAGCGGTAGAGCTGAAAGCGACAAGGAATCCTCTCGTGGAGGCGCTAAATGAAAAGACTCAACGTGTCCGACAAGCCCAACGCCAACTGGAAAATCTCGACTCACAAGCTGGGCAGCAAGAAGAAAAATTGAAACGAGTCTCTCCTGATTCTTACCGGGCCTACCGTTGGGTCCTGGACAACCAAGATAAATTTGAGCATGAAGTTTTCGGCCCGCCCATTGTGACTTGCTCTATAAAGGACCCCAAATATGCTGATGCTGTTGAATCGCTGTTCCAGCGTACGGACCTTACGGCGTTTACTACACAGAGCCGGAATGATTTCAGAACTCTCCAGAGAGCTCTCAATGTAGAGCAGAAACTTCATGATATCAGTATTAGAACTTGCTCTATTTCTTTGAGCAGTTTGCAACCGCCGCTATCTGGTGACCAACTTCGCCGCCTTGGTTTCGATGGCTGGGCAACCGACTTTCTCGTTGGCCCTGAGCCGGTGTTGGCCATATTAAGCAGCGAGAATCGGCTACACCAGACCCCAATTGTTCTCCGGGACATCTCTGATGAAGAATTCATGAAAATGGAGAGTAGTCCTCTTAGCTCTTGGGTCTCTGGAAAGCAGAGCTATCAAGTTATTCGGAGACGTGAATATGGACCCAGTGCTACGTCAACGCGTGTCAGACAAATCAAGCCAGCCAAAATATGGACCGATCAGCCTATAGATGCATCAGTGAAAGAAGAATTACAGCAGCGTATCCATGAATGGGAAGGCGAGATTCAAGAGATCAAAGGGCGAATGGAGACTGATAGGGCCGAGCTTACCCGCCTCGAGACAATCTACCAGGGAAAAGATAAGGAGAGAGTGAGTTCCCTCAAGCTATGCTTCAACCTTATCATGCACTAATTACCATGTCACAGAAAGCAATCGAAGAGGACAAGAAAGCGAAACAGTCTGCTTTTACGGAGTTTAAGGGGATCCCGGAAAAGCTAGAGCAGCGCAATGCCAAGCGCAAGCATATCGAAAAGCACCTAGCCGATATGAAGAACCGTGTTCTCGAAATCCGGAATAAGCAGGACCATATCGCCATTGAGAAAGCAGAGACCGCAATCGAATATGCTAACGCGGTGGAGAAGCTCCGACGACTTCACGAGGATCTGATTCTTGTCGAACTTCAACATATTGAAGGATTGTCTGATTTTGAGACTCTAAAGGATCGGAATAGTGAAGTTAAAGAAACACTGGAGGCCAAGCGAGGCGAGGTCAAGGAGGCAATGCGTCACCTGAAGACTACATCTGAGACGGGAAGGAAGTTGGCTCAAGAGGCGGAGCGCGTTGCCGTAGCTGCCAACGAGCAACCTGACCTGAAGGAGCTTCTTCCTGAATTGTCCAGCCTCACCATGGACCAGTTGGAAGCAAACATCGACTCTGAAAAGGCTCGTTTAGAGCTCACTCACGAAGGTAGTGCAAGTCTCATTAAAGAGTTTGAAGACCGAGAACGTCAAATTCAACGACTGCGAGGCAAACTGGAAGACCACCAAAAGTCCCTAGCTGACTACGACCATGCCATTAACGAGATCCGTGGCAAGTGGGAGCCAAAACTCGATGCGTTGGTGCGGAGAATCAGTGATGCATTCTCGGATTCGTTCGCTCGCATCGGATGTGCTGGTCAGGTCAGTGTAGACAAGGCGGAGGACCCAGCGGCAGTCGAGGGTGAATCCAATGATAGCGACTTTGATCAGTGGTCGATTCAGATTCAGGTGAAATTCCGAGAACATGAGAACCTGTCGATTTTGGATTCTCATCGGCAATCCGGTGGAGAGAGGGCTGTGAGTACGATTTTCTATCTCATGGCCCTTCAATCACTCTCTGCGTCCCCATTCCGTGTTGTGGATGAGATCAACCAGGGTATGGACCCGAGGAACGAACGCATGGTACACGAGCGCATGGTAGATATTGCCTGCGCATCGTCTGAAAGTGATAATGACAACGTTGGCGGGGGTGGTGGCAGTCAATATTTCCTTATTACCCCCAAGTTGCTCAGTGGGCTCGTCTACAAACCAGGCATGAAGGTTCTCTGCATTGTCAGTGGCGAACATATGCCCGAGGACTACACTCTTGTCGATTTCGGCCGAGCTGTGCGTCGGATGAGAGAGATCGCAGGTTTAGACAGCAGCCAGAAGCGCAAAGGGAAGGGGAAAGCAGCTGGAAGCTCTCATGAATCCGCCAGATGGAATACCAGTGTTGATGCGCGCGCTTAGACGATAGGATTAATTGGTTACTGTTTAGATACCTTCTTGTATGATTTAGGGCGTTGTTTATTACGGGGGGTAACTTTGCGACGAGGGACATGATTTGATGTATGGCACTGTACAGGCTGAGCGCAGGACATGGTTTCATTCAAGCTATATAAATGGGATATATCAAGTAAATGGCACCAGTGCTTATGGAATATTTCGCAGAAACAACAATGGAACCATCTCAACAATAAGAATGGTTCCGTCCGGCATGCCGAAAGCATGTGCCACGCGGGGCATCACATGTCAAGTCTCGACGCGTCGATCGTCGCCCGAGACGAGGATGCGATCTCGATGCGATCCGTGATTCGCAACGATTAGAGTAGGGCCCTGATTCTCCGATGATCACTCGGCTGCTGTTCCATGCACCGTACCTGACCCAGAGATAATGTCATCTCATCTTGACGTGGCGTCCGATGGCTGATCTGCCCATTACAATGGATGCCCGTCCCTGATCTTCCCCTCCCAGTCCATGTCTCGGACTGTTCTATCGATAACGCGCAACCACAAAATAGTGGCCTGTTCCCAATGTACTCGCCATGTCTGGGCATCAAGACATCAAACAGGCTCTAGTCCACCAAGATGAGATCGAGTCGAACGCGGAACATGATCTCGATAACCCAAACAATACAACTTATGGCCGCCACACGTCCGGGAATACGCTCCTCCCAAGGCCTGTTGCATCCTTAGTATCTCTCTTTACGCAGTCGACGTCGCTTTCTCTCCGACTAGGCACTCTATTTGGCGGGGCAGCGATTGATGGGGCTAGGGTGACCACCCTGACGGGTCTGGAACTAAGCAGGGCGGTTATCGAAGGCATCTTGACCCGGGCTGGTCGAGATATCGCTATCAGGAGCCATGGTGAACTGGGGAGGCAAGAGGCAGAATCTCTCCTGGAGAGAAGTGTAAGCACCTGATCTACGACTCTCTTCATCGAGTTATTGCTGACGACTACTACTTCATAGCTTGCGACTTTGCATTCAACGGTCACTTCAGCGTCCTTCTTTGCGTCTGCGAGCTTTCATCTTTCTTCCGCAACTCTGTCTTCGATATCTAACCTTTCACAAAACTTGTTGTTCGCACTGGATGCCATATTGGGATCTACAGAGTCTTCACGAGCCATCGCAGCCATTATAACTCTGATTAGGAAGGAGTTTAATGGTATGGAGATAGCCAACGAGGGCGAGAAGGTTGCTGTCGGTGATCTTCTAGTAGGCTCCATTGGATTTGCTCTGCTTCAGCGATGGGGAAGGAGGCAAACAGAACGAGAGTTCCGTGAAGGTGGCGGAGAAGAGACCGTCTGGGATGTGGTCATCCTGGACAATGGTGTGAGGGCCGATGTCATAGGAACTCAACAACTCGGATACACGAGCGAATCCCAAGACAATTTCGATGGTGAATCAAGGCGTCCATCTTCATTTATGTCTCCTGGCAAGGACGAAGAAACTTTCGAAGCCGTTGAGCGTGACAAGGCCTCATGTGCTGTTCTCCACCATCCTCATCTGGATTTGTCTGCCGAAAGTCAACATCAGATATCGGATGAAGATATCAAACGCTACATTATGAGTCAGCTGCCTCGAGGGTGCCATGCATCTATCAAAACAGAGACTGTTACTGCGCGCACTATTACGGTTGATATATTTGATGACGATACTGAGATTGCGGCACCCCCCGGTACGATGTTGATTGAAGAGAGATTTCATCATGATCCTAGCTACACGCGTGGGAAGGAACCACGGAATGCTGCAAATGCTCCAAAACACACGGTGGTATTTCGGACGGCGCTGAATCGATCTCAAAGTGCAGATCTGCGCCGTGAAGAGCCCAGTGACTCTCCAACATTATCTGGGCCAGAAGCAGGCGAAGAGCGTTTTATTTCTGTGGATGCAGATAATAGCAACACACGGCATTCTGTCCCTAACGGAGCTACAGATGGGGAACATACTAGGAGACAAGGAGCTTCAGTGGCGCATAAACGTAACAGAAACAAGAAGCCATCCAACCCTGTGCTTGATTCTGATTATCCTGAAGAAGACACAGGAAAAGAGAACCCTCCACCTCAAGAACGTGGTGAAGAGAGACAGATTACATCGAACACGTCAAGGCCTGTCACTCACAGACGCCCTCGCAACAAACCAAGCTCTTCATCGCTGAGCGGTAACGAAAAGGGAACGTTTGGGAAGAAATCTCTCTCGAGGATTGCGCAGAAAGTCAAGCAAAATCCCGAGGAAAGATCGGAGAATAAAAAGAAAATTGCTGACAAGTCAGGACCGAAAGCCCGCTCTGGTCGGCCTTCTGGTACTTCTCAGACTAAAGAAAAAGAGCCAAAAGACCCTGGTGCGGAGAGGACGACTGCGTCTCATGGTTTATTTAGAATGCCAACATCCAGGAGTAAACCATCTTCAAGCGCTCATCATACTCCTGAACCACGGGTCACTCCGGCAGTTAATAGGAACAAACCTCAGCCGCGGTTACCAGCCAGTCCTACGTCGAGATCAACACCATCACCAACTGCTAGACGGCATCACCCGCGCGATCTCCATGGGCGGACCCCGTCAAGGTCGGATTATTATTCCGTACGCGAGAAGAACAGGGAGTCTTTCCTTGCGCAGACAGACAGCTACTCTATACGGTCTGTCGATACACGGCCGGGATCTGCCGTCGCTAGGACGCATCTTCGAAGCAGTAGTGCTATGTCCGCTACTTTGTCGGAAAAAGATATGAGGGTTTCTGCAGATGGCGACGTTCGCCCAGGTTCTTCCGCGATACATAGAAGATCAGGGTCATTTGCGCCTAGCATTTATTCCCTGGCGACGGCCGGGTCACAGGCATCCCTTATACTCGCTCCCCGCCCACGCAGGAGTGCTTACGATGATCAAACGGCACTAACAGAACTTACTCGAAGCGGTACGGTGCCTGGTATATTTCCGGCAAACCACCTAGTGCATAACGTTCGGCGTTTCTGTCGCTTCGCGTCTGCATCGTATGGCTCGAGCGCTCTCAAGGTGATGGGGATTTCCGAAGTGACAAAGGTTGTTCGCTCTACACATTCAGACCATCATGAACATAGCTCATTTTCGGACCACACCGGGCTTCCACCTAGCACAATACTCCTATCGTCATTTGTTGATCCAGCAGGTGGTTCGAACTCTAAAGGGGAGACCGGAACAGGCTTTCCCCTTGTCCACTATCTCTCTATAGACCACGAGTCGAAAGCTATTGTCTTGACGCTAAGGGGTACGTGGGGGTTTGAAGACATTCTGACAGACATGACTTGCGACTATGATGACCTAGAGTGGCAGGGAAAGAACTGGAAAGTCCATAAAGGAATGCTTGCTTCCGCCCGCCGTCTCCTGGAAGGTGGTGGTGGTAGGGTCATGTTGACTATCAAAGCCGCATTAGAGGAATTCGTCGATTATGGCGTTATATTCTGTGGACATTCTCTTGGTGGTGGTGTTGCATCCTTACTCGCAACACTGATATCTGAACCAAACACTGGTTCTAATGGCCCTTCCTTTGTCACAGCCTCTTCCCTGTCGGCAGCAAGGCCGCTCCTCCTAACAGCAGACCATCGGGAACAAGCAGAAGCCCATATGGCTTATTCTCTCCCCGCTGGCCGCCCCATTCATGTTTATGCCTATGGGCCTCCGGCGGTGATGTCCCCTTTTCTAAGACGGGCAACGCGAGGCCTGATAACAACCGTGGTCAATGGCCAGGATGTAGTTCCGAGTCTCTCGCTTGGCATCTTGCATGATGTACACGGAGTTGCACAGGCCTTTAAAACAGACACTTCCGGCGCTAAATCGCATATCCGATCTCGAGTCTGGGAGGCACTAAAGCAGAGCATTACCAACAAGTTCTATGTCAATCAACCCCCCATAATAGTCAACGCAGGGGAGGGAGCTGGCGACGATGCCTGGGCCTGGTCTGCCTTGAAGACCTTGCGCGCAGAGATGATGGCACCAAAACTCGTGCCGCCTGGTGAAGTCTTCGTCGTTGAGACAATGCGTGTTCTGCAACGAGACGCCTTTACCTCGAATGTAGGCAATGATGGATATCTTGGGAGACCTGCCACCAGAGTGGAGTTCAAATACATCCGCAATGTTGAGTCTCTATTCTCAGAATTGAGATTTGGTTCGGGTATGTTGGGAGACCACAACCCGGCTCGATATGAAGCTAGTCTTGCAGCCCTAGCTCGCGGTGCTCTGGATTGACTTGCTCGTCATGGACGAGAATTTTGAGTATTCTTTGGGAAAGAACATTCTTGTATATCTCCGGTTCAATTTATCATGCAGGCTGGTCTAGGTAAGGACTGGGATATGGGTATAATGGTAATAATGGTTGGATAATCTGGTTATGGTGTTATCGGGGGATTTTGTGTGATTTCCAGACAGATATATACCCAGCTCGCAGCACGACACTCGTTTGATCTCATTCCAGTTCCATCGGGAAGACTATATAGATATATAGACAATAGTAATATTATACACTTCATTGTCATGTATAGATCCCTAAGTATTCAGCCGTACAGTCTTTAGGCCAATGCCCGTTCCGCCATGACGCAGAAGCGAATACAATAGTCAATGTGTTATATAGACGCCAACCTACCGATAGCAGAGTTCGAACGAGAATGCAATCATGTCTCTTAAGCACCCTAGTGATTTCCGATGGCGCCGCTTCCGTTCTGAATTGCTCGCCTCATATTGATCTCCATTCGTAGGCGTACCAGATGGTCGAGCGGGGTACAGTTCAAGCATAGCGCCTCTGTATGCACCTGCGAGACAGCGTAGCCGCTGTCGGGAGTGTCCTGAAGGGACTGGTGGACTCGACCAACGAGTTCCTCTGCTCTTGAGGCCGATTATGCCATCACTGCTGCTCCCTAATTTGTAATATGATGCTCGAACAGCCATCTCTGCATTGGGTGGCATTGATAATGTGCCCAATCGAGCGAGAACTCGCTCACCGAAGCCGTAGAGCCAGCAGAGAGCGCTCTTCGAGGGTAAGAGTCACAATTCTGCTGTAGCTCAAATCATCCTTCGTCGGGTCTCTGCCCGGGAGCCACACCAAGACCCTTTCTTTTCCTGTCTTCAATTCGGGACTCTAAATCCTGCATCTGTTTCTCTACCACATTCCTCTTGGTAACTAGCTCGTCGCGTAGAGTTCGGAGTGATTCAATGCGGTCATCGATGGGAGTCTCATTGCGTTGTTTCTCCGCCTATATGCAGTGAAATTTTGATTAGCCGAAGTCATTGACTAGACTAAGTGCTATAGTGATGGGGAGATATTGCCCATCCATACCTGCTTAGCTTCTTGCTCGGTCTTTAGACCTGCGCCGTAGAGACTACCAGCAATGGTGATTGAAGTCACAGCGGCAGTTAAGACTAGCCGTTTGAATTTTTGGTTGGATGCCATGGTGTTCTTTAGTGCGTGCACTCAGAACTTGACGGTCTAGTGATTGTTGGCGTTGTCGACAGCCAAATTACCAACGATGATAGCTTAGATACTTAGCTTCACGTGGTGCCAAGTTATTTATTTGCGGGAAACTCCGCGAAACTGCCGTATCAGACCGCCTGCTTTCCTTGAACATACAAACACCGTAGTCCCTGATTATTTCGGTGGCCTACATATATTTCTGGGTATGAATTTCCATGTGCCTATTGCCAAATAATTTGAAAGTCGATAAGGGATAGATATGATGTTAAGTGGGGTAGAAAAGCTGTGTGGTCGATACTTAGAAGAAGATACGATATTGTGTTCAGGCGGACGAGATTGGCCGCGCATCGAGAACGTCGAAAACCCACTGGTGGAGTAGAGTTGCCTCGCACCTGTGAGTATTTCTTCCGTGATCAGGAAGTGTCCTACATCCTTGCGGTAACTTCCTAAGAATTCCATTTTTTTTTTTTTTTTGGAGGAGGCATTTTTAGCACTGTATTCTCTTCCACAAGATGGTGCGTTCCAAGCGAAAAGTTGCCCAAGATCCATCGTCGTTAAGCGGCAAGCCTCTTTCTGAGACCCTGACGCCTTCACCGTTAAAATTCCAAGAAGAAGGATGGGTCACATCTCCGGATCTAATAAGGGAGGGCCTTCCATTTGCCCCTCAGGTCATGTATAAGTTAACCACCTTTCTATTGGGAAATCCGAACAAGAATTCCACCCATCTTTTCCGAGCCGACATCCTGTTTGACAGCGAGGGTAGGCTGAAGACACCCCAGGAAAAAGAATTATCGTTTGCACAGAATCAAGGTGCAGATACAGACACACAGGATGTGGAACCACTGCCTGCAGCTGAAGTATCGGGTTTTGACTTGACGAGGTCCGTTGTTAGGAGGTTTATACCTCGAAACCCTCAGTTGGACCGTGCCCTGGAGCAAACGTGCCATTTTTATGCTGGGTCTGTTAAAGGTACCCTGGATGCAACGGGAGACAATGAAGAACCGGAACTTGACCGAGTGCTTTTCGTATATACTCCGCACATCTCCTCGAAGGATGACCTCCCCTGGTATCATCCGTTACTTCGTTCATTGGCTTTCCTCTACGATTTCAAGCGTGATTCTACAGTAGTGGAAACGAAAGAAGCTGCAGGTTCTGGATCGTTGTCCATACATTTCTTGCCCTTTTCTCTATCAGAAGAATCGATCCCTACTCGCCTCGAACGCACACTTCAGGCTCTCATCGCGACCCAAATACGACTAGCTCGGTCAACACGTTCTGCAGATACCCCAGAAGGGGGCAATTATAATCCTACCAAGGACAATGTTCTGCCGCAACATCGGATACAGAACACCTACTCCCGACTAAAAGTCAAATATGGCTCTTATCTATGTGAAAACTGGGTCGAAGAGACGGACCCCTCGAAACATGTCTTCGAAGATTTGGCTATCACGGCTTTTCTCATAGAACTGTGGCGGTCTATGTATGGGGTAGCACCAGAAGCTGAGAAGGATAGCAAGAGTAGTGAAGACACTACGAACGAATTCCCTGGATTTGTCGACGTTGCTTGTGGCAATGGAGTTTTGGTATATATTTTAATCATGGAGGGCTACAAGGGATGGGGGTTTGATGCTCGTCGGCGTAAAACCTGGAGTATATTTCCAGGATCCGTACAGGATTGCCTCAAAGAGTCGATATACATCCCCAAGCCATTTGTCGATACGATGATTGCCCGTGGAGAGGGCGAGGTCCTGAATATCGGTGTATCAACCCACAATGGGATCTTTCCGAAAGACACCTTCATAATCTCGAATCATGCTGATGAATTGACTGCTTGGACACCACTTATGGCGGCTCTATCTCAGCCAGAATCTCCGTTACCGTTCCTGGCTATACCATGCTGCTCCCATTCTCTGTCAGGCGCACGCTTTCGCTATCCGCCCCCCAAAACTGGAAAGAAGGACAGGCGCACCGCCCCTGATGAGGAAGTGGAGCAAGACGCACAACCTGCTAATGGTGATCTAAAAGCCTTGCGAGCTTCCAAAATGGAAGAGAAAACCGATGCTGGAATACTAAAATCAATGTACGGTTCGCTCACGGCGAAGACAATGAGTATCGCAGAAGAAGTTGGTTATGAAGTCGAGAAGACGTTACTTCGGATACCAAGCACGCGAAACATGGGGGTAATCGGTGGTCGACTGCATGTTCAACAACGCTGGGATAGATCACAAAATATGGAAGAAGAGCAATTTAGAGATGTTGTTGAAGATGTGATGCTGGTTGTCCAACGGGAATGTCTGAGAGAAGGAGGTATTGAAGCGGCTGCACGGATATGGATAGAGAGGGCCAAGGGGCTAAACAAAGGTCAAGGAAAGGGGAATCATCACGGCAAATCACAATGAGGATGTTGGGATTTACGTCGCTGGGGGACTTCGCATAGAGTCATCATCGACATAGAGTACATGGCGTCTTGTTAAAATCTGAAACTCCAATGTACGCGTCACTTTGCTATATTCACAGAAAAGCTATTTGCATATTGCCGTAAACCTCGTATGTACCAAATATTTCCCTCAAATACGTAAGGCAATGTATGATTACAGCCGGCGACTGCACCGCGGCCTGGACATGTCACTGATGTATGCAATCTCCAATGCTCGTCACATCATAGCTTTCAGATCCCCTCCATATTGCACTTTCCTTATCAGACCCCTATTGCACTCGGCGATAGTTTTGATTCCTGACAGACCCATGCTCTGGTAAAGGTCCGCCAACAATCCCTGGAGGACCGACTTGGCTCCATTCTTCCCGTCGATCGCCAACCCATAGACAACCGGTCGACTGATGAGGACTGCCTTTGCCCCAAGTGAAAGGGCCTTGATCACGTCCACACCAGTTCTGATGCCGGAATCAAAGAGGACGGTCATCTTGTCTCCAACAGCATCTACTATTTCCGGCAAAACTTCGAGAGAACCGACTGCTCCATCCACTTGGCGACCTGTTGGACGTATTAGAAGAGCAAGTTTCTGAAACAGAGGTTGTTCTTATGTCGTGGAAAAAGTAGACATACCTCCATGGTTAGAAACAATTATACCGTCGCAACCTGCTTCGAGCGCCAGTTTAGCATCATCGACATGCTGGATTCCTTTCAGAACGATCGGACCATCCCAGTTCTTCCGCAGGAGGGAGAGCTGATCCCAGGTATGAGGCTTTCCGGAGAAAACGTCTGATATCCATGCCCTTGAGGCGCCCTGGATATCGTCCTCTACTTCACAACCAGAGTCCGCCTTGAACTTTGCGCGGAAGACGGGGTCAGTAAATCCTATTTGATTTCCCACACCTCTGATGAACGGGATGTATGCGTTATCAAGATCAGCTGGGCGCCTGCGGAGTTCCTGTTAGTACTGAAAGGGGGAGACTGATAGTGGATACAGGAAGAACCTACCAGGCAAGCGACCAAGTGTCCAAGGTTACGACAAGAACACTGTATCCATTTTCTTTGGCTCTTTTGAGGAGAGAAAGCGTCACCGCATCATCTAGTGGCCAATATAGCTGATACCATCTCTTTCCAGCTCCATTTGCGGCAGCTACTTCCTCGATCGAGGAACTACTAGCAGTACTCAAGATATATGGGACATTCAACTCGCCACATATTTCTGCAACACCGGTTTCCTTATCTTCGTGGAAGAGTGACTGGACCCCGACCGGGGCCATGAGCAGCGGCGTGGGATACTTCTGACCAAACAAGTTGACAGAAATATCTTGGCCGTCCATCTACAAAATGCCGGATATTTTCATCAGCACGACGTCGAAATATTCGATATACAAGGGTACCCATTATATACATACGGGTTTCATCATTCTTGGGATTCTATTGGCATATTTAGTACGCGTTCTCTTCAAAACTCCAGTACGAGCATCATGCAAGGGCCACATATGTGGTGCATATCGCTGAAGAGCAATAAACAGGATGAAAATAATCCAGAACCTACAGTTTCCATTGGCGAAAGGCTAAACGGTTGCTGTCCATGGTCGCTTTCTCTCCGGCTCCTCCAGCGACATAGTTAAATGAACGTGCTCCCAATGCATTTCTGGCTTGTTCTTCCAGCAGACGGGGATCAGTCGTCACCGTAGGCTTGACGTTCATTAAGAACCCCTTGCCGTAAATTTCCGTCTGGAAAGCTCCGTAGTTTTCGGACATCTTGGTGACTTGTTTCTAGCCAGTTTAGAGAATAAGTTAACGAATGGAGGGTACCACAAAGATATATGGTCAACTCTTTGAACTCTATATGAAGTATTACTGAGTTGTCGCTAGAGATGTTCGTTCGCAGTTAGTAGTCTACCTATGATGAGATGATCATCGCTCCTCGGCAATGCATCAAGGCGTGAAGCTCCTCCCCGCCTGCCTCGGAACTTCAAGAGATCAAGCTACAGCCACCAATAGTCTCTACAAGGGAAAATTAGTGCTTTGCATGGGATTTCACTAGAGGGATGGTGTATGTCGTCTTTAAAAGATAAGCATCACGTATAGATTAGTCTCCAGCTCAAGAATCTAGCTTCGATATTGCCATACCGCGGGATACCCAGACTGGACGAAAGGAAAGCCGATCGCGGAGTAAAATCAAGCTTGATGAGAGAGAAAATGTGGGGGTGGAACGCCCCGCGCAATTATTCTCGCCTCCTTTTGCTTCATCGCTATTTTTCTGTGCGGGCGAGATCATTGGTGCAAGCTAGTTATTTTTCTTAATTTTAGTCTTTTAATCTTTTTGCGTTTCCCCCGTTCGAATGCCTTGTGTTCTATGTCTTTTTTTTTTCTTAGATCAAAATAATCCTTACTCTCTAGACATTTTTCTAAGCGTGATCATAAAAGCGCTCCTCGATAAGGAACTTTTCGTGAGACTTCAATACTTAGAGATCCCTCTTATCCGCATTTCGTCCCGGAGTGGCAGCTAGCTCCTGTCTCTGAGTCACGTTTCGCTCCATACTCTGGAATAACTCCCCGGTTATGCTTTTCATATCTCTCTCCACACATACTTTGAATCTCACAAACTGAAGTCGTATCAAGATCTCTTGCTCTCACGATGGACACTCTGAAAGGAGAGTTCACCGATGAAGAGCTGCAGCAGAGAGCATATAATGACCGAACACAGCATGAGAGAGGAATCTCAGCGTTAGATATCGATAAAAAGAAAGAGGAGGCTGTGATTCGAAAGATAGACTGGCATGTCGTACCATTTGTTATTCTGCTATACCTATTTAGCTTTTTGGATCGTGGTATGTAACGTTATAATAACATTGATCCGTTTCCCTGACCAATTCGTGATAGTAAATATTGGAAATGCATGCTCGTCTATATGGCATGGAAGAAGATCTTGGCCTGGTTGGTAACCAGTATCAGGTTGCAGTATGCATTCTTTTTGTCACGTACTGTGTAAGTTGTGGATGCTCTTACCTAGCGAGCTGGTCATGGATTAACGACATCAGATATTTGAGATTCCTTCCAACCTCGTGATTAAGAAGTTTACGCCCTCGCGCTACATTGCTTCTATATCGGTCATATGGGGAATCATTGCACTCTCACTGGGATTACGCAGAACTATGGGGGACTTCTAGCCTGCCGCGTGCTACTGGGCGTCGTTGAAGCCGGTTTATTCCCAGGATTTCTAGTCTACCTAACTTTGTTTTACAGTAAGAGCGAGATCGCTCTACGTACAGGCTATCTCTTCAGCAGCGCAGCCACTGCTGGCGCCTTTGGTGGCCTACTAGCATATGGAATTGGTTTCATGGATGGTATCAGCGGCTTGCGCGGTTGGCGTTGGATCATGATTCTCGAAGGCATCCCGACAGTGATAATTGGAATCTTAACCTGGTTCTTTCTCCCGGATGACTTAGAAAGCGCGCATTTTCTGACAGCAGAGGAAAAGGCGCTGATGGTTGCTCGCCGCGGTCGACACACTGGCCAGACTGTTTCTGCGCAAAAGTTTCACTGGGCTGACGTGAAAGAGGGATGTCTGGATTGGAAGATTCATGCTTTTTCCTTGGCACAGTTTGGAGTGGACACCATGCTCTACGGTTATAGCACATTTCTCCCCACGATTATTAAGGGAATGCGGTCATGGTCGACACCTGAAGTGCAAGCTCTTACAATTCCATGCTATGCATTAGGCGCAATAGCATATCTCATCGTGGCGTGGCTCAGTGATAGGGTCCAGCGCCGTGCGATATTTGTCTGCACATTTTCGGTTATCTGCGTTGTCGGATATGGGATTTTGATCTCGAACTCGTCGTCTGGCGTGCACTATTTTGGCGCTTTGCTCGTCGCCCTCGGTTTATACGTCACGGTAGGACTGCCGCTCGCCTGGCTGCCTACAAACCTTCCTCGTTATGGAAAACGCACTTTCGCTTCTGGACTACAATTGACTCTGGGAAATGTAAGCGGAGTAATGTCACCATTTCTATACCCGAATAATGAAGGCCCTCGCTATATAAGAGGAAATGCGGTGACAATGGCTCTTGTTGGCTTTGCTGGCATTCTCTATGGGTTCATGTGGCTCTGGTATGAACAGGCTAATCGGCGGAGAGCACAGGGTCTAGAGAATGAGAAAGTCAGTGGACTGTCTGAGGAAAGTATTCAAGAGATGGGTGATCGAAATCCGCGATTTCATTACACGACTTGAGAGATTTGTATAAACAACTCTTGCCAGCAGATAGCATTCAGTTACTTTTAATAACTATATGTGATGGATTCGAATATTTCTGGCGTTGCCGGTAGTTGATACCCGACAGTGCCATGCGGAGCTCAAATGTGGGGATGGCCTATCTTAATGCCTGATGAGGACTAGTTTATCCCATCGTCCCTGGGAGTCGCGAAAGGCAATCAAAATACCATCCATTAGTATTGGGTATTCTGACTAGTGTTTCTAGTCTTGTAGGTGATCATACGGCAAGTCATGTCGTTGTCCAACACTGGCTTTGGCGTTCTGCTTGTTCGTGATAGGCGCATCCCCACCTAGATGTTGAATATCCAAGCGCTCAGGCAGAAGATCTTAACGAAGTATAAATACCCTTCAGCTGGACCTTTCTGGGAATCGGATCCGAATCAATGTGCTTGCCGTGTGACATTGCGGGGGTTCTCCATATTTTACTCGATAGGCCTAATTGACAAAGTTAGGAGAGATATATTCCAAGACATATTTCTCACGATAATCACCTGGATGCGACGTTGAAAGTAGGGACAGGGATTTGACAACCTTCAAAGAATAATAGCCATGTCGCAAGCAGTTTACCACATCGGGAATTTGTCCAATATGTCGGCTGAAACAACCCTGATACTGATACTCGTCGGCCCTCTCATATACTACATTTCGGTGAAGTTATCCCAGAAGGCTTCTAGAATTGGTATTTCCGAGGCATCCTTGATAGCGTCGGGCCTGTTTCTGACAATGCACTAGCAGAAACAAGTCGGGAGAAACCATCCGTACAAATACCATTCAAGACCCCTTTGCCGGTAGCACTCAATGACTTCAATGTGGAATCGAAGACACCGCAGCTCTATCGTCCGTTCCGCCATGGACCGAATTTCATTACCATGGGAATTCGTAAGATGGACTGGGATGAATGGATTGAAATGGACTCATATTTCAAATGGTACCATGATACAAAGGTTTCAGAACTTGAGAAGGACATCGATGCTCATATCAAATATGTTGATAATGCTGTAACGAGAGATGCGTGCTTCGAGGTCCTGGAGGAGCTCACACAGTACCTTTGCCACCGATACCCATCAATATTCCAACTAAATGGGCACGTCCTTCAGAACGTATTGACCGGAGAACGGTTTCCATGGCCTGCTTGTGAGTGCAAAGAGGAAATAATCACATCGCTAATCGGGCGGCTAACATTTATTAGCAACCCCTACCGATGCCTTAGCTACTGCTGCGAAGCTAATTCAAGATGATATCATTTTAATGGTTGAAAACGATGGTAAGTCAGCCTAACGGTATTTTATTTTGTTGGTAGAGCTGACATCATGAAGATGGACAGTATCATCTAGATGCGGGAGCGGTTTGTTTACCGGGATTTTGGCGCCTCAAGGAGAAGTTTCGAATGTCTCTTGACACACTGCATCTGGAAGCAGGAGTACCACATTACGAGCAAAAGCTACAAAAAGCCATGAATCGATTCTTCAAAAACCTTACCCCGGAGAAGCCAGTGACACGGAACAATGTAAGTATGGGTATTTGAGTCCTGATCAAGACTTAATTAACGAGATTCTAGTATTTCATCCAGCTTGACGACGGGCTTCACTGGTCACATAGAATGGGAAAGCAAGACGGTGATGAGGTTGCGTGTGAGTCGCATAAATGAATAAGTTACATCGAAGAAACTGACAGGAATTAGCATGGGCGACATCGGATAGCTCTAATTTGACTATTGAAGAGCTCCACTTCCGGTCAGAGCGTCAGACATTGAGACGACTACCACGGTCGAAAGCTTTGCTGTTTACTGTAAGGACATACTTTGAGCCGATTACAACAGTCGCCAAAGAGCCCCATGTCCCTGGTCGTCTCGCAGAGGCAATTCGTTCATGGGATGATGTGGTGTCTACCTATAAGGGGAAAGCGAAATGGGAACATATTCTACTTCCGTACCTCGATGAACAGAACGAACTTCAGCAGAAAGGAGGGATTGTCGAGACTGCCGAGGAGCCGCAGTTCCCATTCTGAAAGGGAAGTCTGGCGATTGACTTCTCACCTGGTAACATAGTTAGATGAAACCCAAGACTCAGATCTGTTGATAGCTATAGTCCAATCGATCAAGAAAGATCATATTTTATTCAAAGTAAGGATAACTACACATATTTTAGGCGATGTCGTTCAGTATCTGAATTACGAACTCGAATAATAATGATTGCTAAATGAATGGACTAGTCTAGAGAGGCATGTGTATGGAAACAGGCTCAATCTCCAAACGCGACAAATATTGGGTAATAAATAAGGTACACAGACACAATCCTAGAACAATCGTGACATATCACTCCAGGTCCTCTGAAGATTGAGCGGTGTTGGTCCCAATGAGTAGCTAGAACTCCACGGAGACTCGAGCACGCGAGAATTGAAGTTCCCCATAAGTTGAGGCTTTGCACGGAATCCATGGTTATCGTTCCTCCAGTTCATGCTTTCTTCTTCTGGCCGGGAATGCAGTACGGTGTGCACCAAGCAAGGTCATCGCCAACATCCCTGGTAGCCAAATTGCTAGTCTGCACATCTTCTTTCTTTTGTCCTGGGATACAGTACGGGGTACACCAGGCGAGGTCATCTCCAGATTCTCTAGTGGCCAAATCGACAGTCTGAGCATCTTCCCTTTTCTGACCAGGGATACAGTAGGGTGTACACCAGGCAAGATCGTCACCGACTTCCCTAGTCACTGGGCTGTTCTCCTTGATATCTTCCTTTTTCTGTCCAGGAATGCAGTATGGGGTACACCAAGCAAGATCATCCCCAGTGTCTCTGGTAGACAGACTACTTGATTGGTGTGCGTCTTCCTTTTTCTGTCCTGGAATACAGTAGGGCGTGCACCAGGCAAGGTCATCTCCGGTGTCTTTGGTCTCTAAGGCTCTGGCCTGATGGTTCTGCACGTCTTCCTTTTTCTGACCGGGGATACAATACGGCGTACACCAAGCAAGATCGTCGCCGACTTCCCTAGTCACTAGACTGCTGTCCTGGATATCCTCTTTTTTCTGCCCGGGAATGCAGTATGGGGTACACCAAGCAAGATCATCTCCAGTATCTCTGGTCTCCAAAGCTCGGACCTGATGACTTTGCACATCTTCCTTTTTCTGACCGGGTATACAATACGGCGTGCACCAGGCAAGGTCATCTCCGGTGTCTCTTACATCAAGACCAGCTGCAGCGTCATCAGATGTGCCTTTCTGTTCTTGAGGCTTTAGATGGAGACACCATGGCGCACAGCACATCAGATGATCACATACGTTATTTTGCCAAGTATCCAATTTTGTGGCATCCTCTGCGTCATTTTTAGGTTTCAAGGCTGGATCACAATAAGGTGTACACCATTTCCACTCGTCACCAACCTCTCCCACAGAGTCCAGGCTTGCGAAGGGGGCCGCATTTGCAAAAACTCCCAGTAGGACAAGCGCGCCAAGAAGAAAAAGAGGGCATCGGAGACATAGGGACTCCATTTTGACACTTGTAAAACGAATTTTGCTGGACGTGTGGACTTCTTGCAAACTCTCTGGTGATAGAATAAAACAAAATACGGGATCTTGAAAGGTACTTATATTCAATATCTCCAGGAGAGATACGGAATCAACTGCTATTCCTCCATGTATAGTACTAGCCTTTTCCGGTATCTCTCGTCTCATCAGGAGACACCACAATAAACAGAAGTACATATAAAAAAAAATTTAGAGCTTATGGATATAAAACACAGTGATTCGTGAGGACCTGTAAGCAAGTGCGACATTAAAGAACCTAGATGGTCATGTATAAAGAAAGCAAAAATTGAACGTTACATGTAGCATTTCCCGTTGTACAGTTTTTGGGACCAGTCTTCCAATACTAATGTCTGATAGCAAAATACGTGTTTGATAACCGTTGGTCTTCTTTATTCGGCCGAGGGAGAGGTTTGGCAGATATGCAAACTGAATAAAGCGGGAGCATCATGGATTTACACCTACCCTTATCCGGCTGTCGATCTGTGCCACAACACCTAATATTAGCAAAAAACAAAACAACAAAAAAAGGTTTCTTCATCCAGATGGCCTATAAGGGAAGTATTGCCGTACCAACAGATGTCGGGCATCCAACGTTGGATTCTGTTCGCGGCTTCAAACACAAAAGGATGACTATATTATGTCTACCATAAGGAACGCCCCCAAAAATCATTTCTGCAGGCATCCAGAGCTATCGTATAATTCCAAATATAGCCAAAAAGCTCTGACATTAGCGCCCTTTAGAAATTGAGACGCATGTATACGGAGAGAATTCAAAGTTATATTGTAAAGGGATAGTTGCGATGTCTGAAGGCCGAATCATGTAAATCCTTATCCAGAGTCTGGTCGATATAAACAGGAAGATATAAAAGTAGAATTATATGATACGGATGGGATATCATGGCAGATCGGGAGTCTACTGGTACTCTTTCAAATAACTTGGCGCACAGCCATTGGTAAGTAAACCGAAACAGAACATGGTTTATCACGGTAAATGCGAAAGATAGTATAACCAAAAAGTATCGTTATTTCCCCCATGAACATAATTTCTCAAGGTTACAACCTTCACATTTGAAGAGTAGATGTTGTGACTACTTAAGCCATTACACAAAGTTGCCATAGTTAGGACAAATCAGCTACCGGGCGATAGAGATGAGATATCACTAACTTTACAAACTACAGTATTATGAATTAGTCAAATGTAATAGGAAGAGGGCTTGGACTACATTACAAATGATCCAACTACGCATAGTCAGAATGGCCTACAGTTCTTTAGCCGGCGGATAGATCACTATATCCTATTTGGTTAGTCATAATGACCAACTTAGGTTAGTGATAGATTAGTCATCTTTCATGAACTCGAGTCGAAGGAATCGAATCGAACCTAGCATATGTTCAACTTCATAACCTACCCTTCCATTTATTTCCTGTTGGATGATACGGAGTAGGATGTCTAGACCAACTATCCGCCATGCTCTGTATCTGTTTGCCGTCACATCTGTTCCCGTCGTTGTTAGCATGCTACGGCTGCCTCTTGTCGCTGACCGTAGAGGCATATGGTCCGAGAATTACTATTCCTTTCTAGACGAGCATAGCTTTCTCTGCGGCTGTATCTGTGGGATTGTATTGATTACACTCATTAAAAATGTTACGGAGGCCCTCTTCCATTTCTGTTTTCGCAGCAATGATGAAGATAAGCTTTACGGTTTAGACCATGCTCTCCTCAATATCGACATGCCTCCATCAACTATGTGGATGAATATGGGGTACTGGAAAGTATGTTCAATACTAATATGCCCCATTCTCTCTCTTTTACTCTATATATCTCTACTTTACTTACCTGATCATTTCCAGCATACCCAATCATTCCCTGAGGCGTGCACTGCCCTTCTAGAAAAAGTGCTTCAGACTGCAGGGCTTTTGAGTTATGATAAAAGACCACTAGACATCAGTGATTCCTCAGCATTGAGGATTATCGACGTCGGATGCGGCTGTGGTGATCAGACCATCTATTTGACGCAACGCTTATGTCGAATGGATAAACATGGCCTTGGATCAGGGAGTCCACCGCTGTTTGATGACTATGTTGGCATAAATGTGAACCAACATCAAACCGATTTTGCTCGTCAGCGGATTGAGAGAACATCAAAAGACAACAGTATCCATATATTCAGTGCGGATGCAGCGGACCCAAGGTCGTGGAGCTACGAACTCAAGAATGCCGTAACCGCTGCATCGCAGCAAGAGTCCGGTGCTAAGCAGTCAGCGACTATTCAGACGTGGCTTCTTGCATTGGACACTCTTTATCATTTTAAGCCTTCTCGTGAACCCCTTTTGTCCTATGCCGCTCGCCAACTCAACGCTTCTTTTATGGCATTCGATCTCATTCTCGCTGATTCGATAACTCTAATAGACAGCATCTTACTCCGTATCGTATGCTTTATGTCGTCTATCCCATTTTCGAACTTCAAGACTCCGTCAGAATACAGTGACATGCTCGTACGTGCTGGATATGCGGCTGATAAAATTGAAATGCACGATATCTCCGAGAGCGTATTTTCGGGGATTGGAGCATATATGGAACAAAGGGAAGTTGAATTGAAGAAATTCAAATTGAGTCTGGGCAAGCTGCGAGTTGCGGGAAAACTCTTTAGCTGGTGGGGACGCAATAATGTCGTGAGGGGAGTGATTGTTGTTGCGAGGAGAAATGAGAAATTCAGTTAGTTTTACGGGGAAACGAAAAGGCCTACCACAAAGAGTATCTGGAATAGTCTGAAAAACAATTTTGCGGTTTGGAACTTTAAACCTGCTCCAATGCTTAGACGATTTGCTGGCGGTACGTTAGACAGAAGATATTATCGGTGACGTCTGGTCGCCTTCTGAGCCGCAGATCTTCCGAGATATGTCACTGTGCCCCCATCGATATACCACCATACTTATATCTGTGGAGAAGGGAAGAGTCGTGCTACCGTTGCGGGTCGTGTCTTGGACTTGGAATGATAGGAAGCGAAATACTGAAATGTCCGTGCGTAGGTGGCTGTTGTTGGACCAACTTATTTGCCAATAATATCGCTCGATAAGACGTGGACATTTCCTTAAGGTTGATAATAAGCGACTTACCCACCCAACGTCATCGTACTCGAGACAACCAAACCAAATCTGATATATAAATACCGAGCTCAATATTTCTGAATATGCCCTAGAACTAGCAATAAAGAGCAAAAAAGGTGGGAGTGAGAATATGATTGACCTAACTGTTATCCAGTCTTCTAACTGGCAAATTCCGACTTCTCTTCCTGCGGGCCTCGTCTCCGTCTTTGTTGGAGGCACCGATGGGATTGGTGCAGCCACAGTTAAGCAACTTGCAAGACATGCACGCGAGCCTCGCATATACATTGTTGGCCGTTCGCAGAAATCGGGTAACCGTGTAGTCGAAGAATGCAGGAAGCTGAATCCTAATGGGCAATACACATTGCTTCTTGCCGATGTGAGTCTGCTTTCTACAGTAGACGACATCTGTCGGAAGATTCAGGAGAAAGAGACTGCCATAAATCTCTTGTTCCTAAGCGCCGGAAACGTGGGAGCTGACCATGGTAAGCCCTCGTAAAGACTCTTTCTAGGCGTGAGAATTCGAATAGCTAAATATATGAATCTAGAGACTTCTGAAGGTCTCCCCATGACAATGGCACTTGTACATTATTCTCGAGTGCGATTTATACTCAACCTTCTTCCTTTGCTTCGACGTGCCGACGGCCTGCGGCGCGTTGTTAGTGTCTTCTTCGCTCATAAGGAAGGTCATTTCCATCCAGACGACATACAGGCTCGGCATATCTCTGTGCTATCTAAACGATCACACATCGCAACCATGGTGACCCTGTCACTCGAGTCACTAGCTAAAAAGGCACCGGAAGTTAGTTATATACATGCGAATCCAGGGATAGTAAAGACGAAGTCGAGGGATATGTCACTCGTAATGAGAGCTGCATCCTCATTCATTGGTTCATTTTCGTCTATTCCACTGGAAGAGAGCGGAGAACGACATCTCTTTCTAGCCACAAGCGCGATGTATCGCCCTTCTATCCAGCACCATGAGAAAGATGATGCTCATGATCCAGCCTGTGGAGTGCCATTAGAGATAGGTCTTACTCCGGCTATAGGATCGAATGGACAAACTCTCAGTGGTGTATACTCTGTGGATTGGGATGGTGAGACCTACGAACTGCATCTCGAAACATATTTGCAAAAACTGAGGGAAAGCGGGGACTTGGAAGAACTCAAAAAGCATACAGAAAGTGAGTTTAAGCGAATTACAGGAAGCGTACCATCAGGACGATAGTGATATCTCAATATATGAGTGATTAATAGATAGAGATCAACCTGGTTCCTTATTGACTATGGATAATCATACAAATAATAGTCTATCGCTTCAAGATAGGTTGTTGAAATAGAGAAAGGTGTTTCCTCATTTTCGTCAACCTAGGATCTTAGATACCCAACCTACAAGACCAGGAGCCAAAAGCTCGGCAAAATTGTTGCCTTCATTAGGTAATAAACCTTGCATATAGTTAACTATACTTTCAAGTCATACACATTCTTCCGTCTTTGGAAACGGCCCAGGCCTCGCTGCCGACGGCTTTAGTAGCGTAGAAAAATCCAGTCTCGTCCCGTCGTCTCTTAATTTCTTTTAGCTTTTCATAATTAGAGCCGAAGAAAACCCGCTGGAAGTTTGGCTGCCTGAAGTCCGCCTCATTCATATAAGCACCGCTATCGGGTGTGGCAGCCTCGATTTCTGGCATGACCTTATAGGTCATAAGATCCTGCATAGCGATCATCTCTGACCATGGGGCAGTGAAGTTCCAGGGAGTAGTGAGAGTAGCATGTACGATGGCCTTGCGCCACGCTGGGAGAACAGAATTCTCTTGCGATTTTCCAAATGCGGAGACATTGGTACCCACGCCGATAAAAGTCACACCCTGTTCTGCTATTCTGCGGTAGGTTGATGTAATGTTTGCAACGACAGAACGGGGAATCAGGCGACCACCATACTGAGCAATGCCAACTTGGATGTTGCCATAAGGCAGGGGACCAAAGTATTTGTCGTAATGATCCCAGTATGTAGCTGATTCGCCGTATGTCACATCATACTTGATTGCCAGGCTGTTGAGCTGCGTGACGAATGGGGCAAGGAGTGACTTGATCTCGGCCTCCGTCCCATTATAGAGGCTGAGGGATGAAATGCGGAAATATGTGCTATCAAAGAAGTAAACAGCCATGGCGCCGCCATCAATCATGGCAGGGAGTTTCTCGTGGAAGGCGTAAATGCCTTGGTAGAAAAGATCCGTCGGGTTTGAATCAGCGTAGAAAGTCAGAGAGGCACCCCCGACATAAGTATCCTGGTGAGCTTTAAAAGTGACAGCGACAACAACAGCATAGTTCCCAGGGCCACCTCCGCTCAGAGCCCAGTAGAGATCCTGGTTCTGATTTCGCGAAGCAGTGACAAACTTTCCATCTGCAGTGACAACATCGAATGAGAGTGTATTATCCGCAGCTAACCCGAACTTTGTACTAAGAATGGAATGTCCACCACCCTGTACATATCCACCAGCTATTCCAACTGTTGGGCATTCACCCCCGACAACAACCAGCCCTTGGGATTTGGTGGCAGCCATGGCTTCGTAGCCTTGAACACCGGCACCAAGTCTAACGGCCTTTCCTTTATAATAAGTATCATCCCAATCCAGGATACTTATGTCTTTAAGATGGTGGGTCCAAATTGCAAGAGATCCTGCACCGGTCGAACGGCCGAGATAGTCATGACCAGTATTTCGAATAATGAAGCGAATATTCCTACTCTTTGCGAAATTTACTGTCGCGATAATATCTTCGATTGATGTTGCGTTTACTGTGTATTGCACATAGTTACCCAGCAGGCATGGTTTGCATTCCTTGGTGAAAGGATCGCAGCTTTGGTTGGCGAAGAACGGTGCCATGACAGAGGATGAGGAGTCCATGCTGCATAAATATAAGTTTCACGTATACTCTAATTAACCGAGAAGTTCCTAGGCGGGTTTTGTGCCGATTTGTGAAATGAAATGCACATACTGGATTGGAGCCTCCTGCCATCTACTCTGCAGCGAGACGCAAACTTGCTCATGGTAATCTGGGTCATGGCAAGCTTGGCCAAGTGGAACTGTCGCGATAAGACGGCCACCAACGGTGGCGTTCAGGGAGTCCCACTGATCCCTTGTCGGCCAGCAAGAGTCCCCGGGAAAACATTTGCATCTTGGGGATGAACTGAAAGATGATACGATTGCCAGTATAGCTGCCAGCACCGGTACAACGAAACACTTCATCCTGTTAGCCGTATGAATCGTAGCTCGGACGAATTGGATTAGGAATGTCCTAGTCAGAAGGCCGTCAAGAGAATACTTACAACCCGATGCTTAACCATGACTGGGACAGGTATAGATCTCGTAAAAATGTTTATTCACAGGAGCGGGAAATGAGGATCGTCTACTGTAGGTCTGGATAGCTGATGAATTCCAGTAGTAGTTGTTCCAATTACCGGCCCGGAGTCGTACAGTCCTCGATCCCAGCAGGATGGAAATACCTACGATCAGATACACAGCAAGGTCGTCCAGGCTTTCATACGGAGTGGGGTTTGAGTTGAATGCCTTAAATAGAATGAATCGACTGTATAAAGTGTGCACGACGCTGCATCCTTCAAGTAACAGTGCGCGGCAGCGGCTTGTTCAGCTTTCCCCCTGGAGATGCAACAACTGAGTTGGCGACGAGAGCCTGCGAACAAAATTTGTTTTCGAGGATCTCCATAACCCCGCGCTAGCTGGGCAGGCTAAATTGACGATGAATACTTGCTGCACAGGATCCCATTGCACGAATCATTAGTGTGGCGGTGTCTTTGCTAACTTCAATTAAGTTAAAAAGGTCGATGATATTGAAACGCGTGCATTATGGCTCTATATACTGTACAAAAAAGCGGTGATTGACTGTCGTGATCTTCGTTCGAGCCTGTATACTCTAGACAGCTAACTAGTCATTTAGATGAAAACGTTACGTAATCTGTTACAGTGTAAATAGTAGAGCTGAAATATGATGCGACGTTCTGCAGATAGTTGACCGCCGTTTCAGCCACACTAATGTGACCAACTGCTATTCGTATCAAAGTACTTTGCTCTTGCGTTGCAACAAGTTATCGAGGAGCTAGGAGTACACGGAACTAGGGTAACTTAATAAATAGTCAGGATTCATTTCATAGGCATTTTGCCAACGCCATTACTTATATATCGATATTGCAATAAACTAACCATAGGGATACGACTATTCGCTTCGCAGTAAAGTCACGATTTATTTTGTTTAGAAATTTCTCACTACTATACAATACATAAAGTTTCAAACAATCATGCCTAGTAACCTTTATACCTCAAGGCCAGAAGAACGTATAGGGCCAAGAGTACCCGAAAGTATCTATCTATATGGATTGACCCGAGGGGAATGCAGTAGAACCTAGGTGCTTTACGCACCTGGTCGAGAATAGTCAAGTTTGCGAGCACGACGCCACACCTCACGCACTGTCCGTTCCTGACTTTGGCGGCCTGTTTCTGATGCGGAAGGACCTGCTGGCCTATGAAAGTTAGAAAAAACAATATTCTAAGTCAACTAGATTCTCGCTCAGGATATTAACTTGCCTAATAGCCAAATATAGCCTACTGCCGAGACGTGCGTCTTCTATTGGGAAGTTTTCAGGGCCATCTGGTGGGTTAGCAGTCGTAACCAACCCCCCAGCTTCGCGAACGATGGCAATCCCAGCGGCCACATCCCTAAAAATCGATCGGAAGAGAAAGTCAACACTCGATTAGATACGGGAAGCTCAGCGATAAGCAGACAGTACGAAACTTACCACTCCCAGCATCCACCCTCCCACCAAATATCGAAAGCTCCCATAGCAATATATGCCAGATCTAATGTCGCGCTTCCCAAACTCCGCACACCATGAACCATGCCCCCCTTTCCACCTCTCCCTCCTGTCTCGGCTGCTAGATTCAGGAAACTCTCTACTTTGCGATACAGATTGCCATCTGGTATATCTCTGCGATCTTTTCCCCACTCGCACGAAAGGATACATTTACCTGGCGCTTCAGAGGGCATCGGCGGCACTGAAGGCTTGTGGATCAATGGTAGTCGATGTTTCTCGTTTAACCAGGCCCCGCGACCTGTGCATGAAGAGAATAACTGCTCCTGGAAGGGGGCGTAGATAACACCAATAACAGGTTGGTTATTCACGACGAATGCAATTGAGACACAGAACATAGGAAATATATGGGTGTAGTTGACGGTTCCTAGATGACACTATATGAGTCTCAATCTCTGGCTGCTCTTGCAGACGTGACTTACCATCGAGTGGATCAACACACCATGTTGGCTTCTCGTCTATCAGATATTCGCGTGATTGGCCCTTGGAATAAGATTCTTCTCCTAAAAACCTATGTACAAAAATCAGAATGAGACATATTGAGCTAACTTGTCCTCTTCTATTGTTAGGGAAACTGACCTATGAGCCGGGTATCTCGCTTTTATTGAATTTTCAATGAACATCTCGACGTCTGGGAGGTATCGTAAGCGAATTAATGAACCCATAATTTACAAACTGTAAAATGGCAGAATCGATTATACAGTCTAAATATAGACATCGGGGGTATAATTAAATACCTTGATCCGTCTTCGTGACTATATCAACTGCACTTTCTTTTTCGGTGGATTCTTGTTCGAGAGAACCCGCGATTCTTTTTTCCACTCCATCTAGTAAGAGGTGTCCTGCACGTTTACCAAGATCGATTGCGAACTCGTAGATCTCATCAAGATCTTTTTCGCTAAATTCAACCATACTAACGGATCGCGCAATGATTTCTCAAGCGAATCTGCGCCCCTCCCGCAAATAATAAGGAAAATCAATTGTTGCTCCGGGAGGAAATGCCTTCTGGACGTGATTAGGGCCGTTATAATAACTATTAAAATCTCTTCCTTGTCAGATAGACGTAGTAGCGATCGAGAACGCGACTAATATAATGTGCTGGTATAATAGCCGTCGATAACCGCTGACGGACTTATCCCGAATGCGGAGTACTTGTGGTTAATTCTTTCTCCGCGGGTATTTTCATACCAATACCTATCGTTATGTTATCCACTACTCTAGACGTCCCTTCATTTCGGTGTGAGCATGCTTTCTTCAAGGGCATAATTATTACTTGTCAAATAAACAGATGCAGTCAGCTTGCTGAGATTAACCATTCTGTCTGCGCGTAGCCTTCATTCGAGAAGAGCGAAGATACCTATCTCGTTGGATCGCGGATGAAATCCCAAGACAAGAACAGATGACGAATTAACCAACTAATCCACGAATGCACTTTTGAGATGACTTCCACGTGGCGCGAAGAAGAT